>CM070083.1:6327709-6927709 GCA_036250285.1 Pyrocoelia pectoralis
ATCACTATCAATCAAAATGACAAATTTGATATTCGTAACGTGGCTCTATTTTCAAATGTTGCTAGTTCAGTGCGATCTTTTCGTTAATAATTTGAATGGATCGGACGCGTCAATAAAAATGTGCATTCAAAAAACAATAAACCACTTATTTTCACACAATGATACCTTGAACTTAATCTTAAATAGTGATTTATGTGAGGATGCGATTTTTGAAATGATCACAATGCGTCCGTATATTGTTTTAAATATGGACGATATTAATGATGTTAATAAATTACAGTATGATGGAGAGTTTATAATATGCCCAAAGGATGTACATTCTCTAAATCGCACAATACATAATGCACATGATATTGCACAAAGCAATAAGAGAACTATGGGTAATTTTAAAATTATGGTTATTATTATTAACACTACCGATGTCTCATTGATGTTTGAGATGTTTTGGTCGTACGGTATTAATAATGTGATTATTTTGGTTTATGGGCAAGGAATATCGAAACTGTTTACGTGCAATCGCTTTGCTCCAGAAAATCGGTGTGGGAAAACAGCAAAATTAATTATTGGTCATGATTGCGAAGAACAATCGTCTCTTTCATTTACAAATGTGATACATCAAATGAATAAATGTCCCGTTCTATTCGCATACCCCATAAAAGGTATGTATGAAGATGAAGAAAATCATCCAGTTGCCCTTGCTGTAGTGTACATCGTCAGAGAACTATCAAACCGTTTGAACGCCACCTTTCAACGTGGCCTCTTTGTTAAGGATGCAAACCTTCCTCTTGTGTCAAGACTCACAACGAAAATTGTAATAGCAATGACGGCATTTAATATGCTTGATAATTACACATTAACAGAACCATTGGTAAGATCAGATTATCTATGGATGGTACCCAAAGCCAGACAAATTTCGAACCTGAATGTCTGCGTGCAAGTCTTCAAATACGATGTTTGGATAGCAACAAGCGTCGTATTTATAAGTGTGGCATTAATATGGTGCTTAATAATATCTCGTAATGGAGGATTTACCTTCGATAAGTTATGTATTTCTGTGTTAAATGTCTGGTCACTCACTATTTGTGGTAACGTAGTCTCACAACTTCCCAGATCACTTGCTTTACGTATTATATTATTGTTTTATTTAATTTACGTTATACACATACAGTGTGCATTCACTTCAGATATGTCAACTGTTTTAACAACACCACGGTATGGTTTTCAAATACGGAACTTGGAAGAGTTGGCCGATTCTCAGCTACCCATATATGTTTATGAAGGTTTTAAAAAATATCACTTCGGCAAAAATAACACCGATCATAAACTTTATACCAAGCTGCAAAACTCACTTCTTAGTGTTGGTACCTCTCGGCAAAATGTATATCATCTACTCGACATACATCTTCACGGAAATTTTGCAGTTATCACGTTAGCAGAAGATATGCGCTTTATAGAAATCTTCGAGAACAAGAAAGTTAAGGCTTACGAAATAAGGGATAATTCAATGACTGGCGTTTATACAATGCGTCTTAAGTTATTCATCGATCATTATTTCACAACTACCTTAAATACATTTATAAGTAGAATGATAGAAAGTGGAATACATGACAAGCGTACAAAAGATTTTTATCGTCAATTTCGTGAAGAGAAAGTTGACACGTTGCAAGAAGATGAACTAAAATTGAAACATCTCACTTTTATATTCATATTTTTTGGATTTGGTTTGTGCACCGCATGTGTGGTGTTTTGCTTTGAACTTGTTTTTAATAAGTATCTGTAAATTATTCTACAACAGTCATTTAAGGCCTGCCGCGCACTAGGCAGCCTGGCTGTAGCACCCAGGCTGCGGCAGCCAACCCAACATATGATTGCTAGTGGAGCCCGCACACGAAGCGGCCAAGAATTCTTGGCTGCAGCAGCCGTTGAATGCATATGATTACACGGCAGCCAGGCTGCCTAGTGCGCGGCAGGCCTACGAGTTCCCGCGCACTAGGCAGCCTCACAGCCTGGCTGTAGCAGCCAGCCCGACATATGATTGCTAGTGGAGCCCGCACACGAAGCGGCCAAGAATTCTTGGGCTGCAGCAGCCGTGGAATGCGCATGATTACACGGCAGCCAGTTGGCTGTCACAGCCAGGCTGCCTAGTGCGCGGGAGCCCTTATTATCCTCTGTACTGTATTGATTATGTTTGTTGTGTCGTGTGTATAATAATCAATGGTAGGTACCTACTATGCAAGGAGATTAAAGAATACTTAGTAACTTTTATGGCGTAGCATAAGACTACTGTACTATAATGTTTTTTGATTGTTTTAATTATTGTTTTTTTTCTCCACGTCCCTTCGTTATAGTCCGGGAGCCGGCCACCTTTTTTGCAATCAATTAATATACTTTTTATACTTCGTGAGCGGCTTTATTTTAACGAGACGGTAAACTTTTTCCTCTGCGGTAATGTTCGCAAATGGGCCCTACGGGAGTGGGCAGGGAAAAACACGTTGATTTGGAAATTACAAAAAATGGATGAATATCATGGGAAAACGGCGCAATTAATTTGTAGGACAAAGTGGACATTTAATTATGCAAATATTTAATAAGCTACAGAAAAAAAATCAGCTTGATATTCATTATT
The DNA here is from genome assembly GCA_036250285.1 of Pyrocoelia pectoralis. NCBI lineage: Eukaryota > Metazoa > Arthropoda > Insecta > Coleoptera > Lampyridae > Pyrocoelia > Pyrocoelia pectoralis. The sequence continues at coordinate 6,330,336 of CM070083.1, forward strand.
TTTGTTAATGTAGTAATATCTACATGTATCTGAGATGGGGGCCATCTTGATGGACACATTTTTGTTGTAGGACAATAATGTTGTTTTGAATTCCTTACAAAAAAACTTAACAGTTAGCTAAAAAATTATTTTTGTAATTACCACATCAACGTGTTTTACTCCTGCGCACCCCCGTAGGACCCATTTGCGAAAATTTTCGCAGAGGAAAAAGTTTGGCGTCTCGTTAAAATAAAGCCGCTCACGAAGTATAAAAATGATTGCAAAAAAGGTGGCCGGCTACCGGACCATTGATTGTAGTAGGTAAATTTAAAGTGATACTTAATTCCACTAATTTTCTGTATAGCACAGGGGATGAATTGTAACTAATCAAAGATTCATTTTTCATTGTAGGTAATTGATATGCACTGTTTCATATAACGTTTACGTGTTATGTATATAAAATTGTTATTTAAATAAATAAAGGTTATTGTGTACAATAAGTTCCTTTTTAAAATAGCCATCATTTTTTTAGTAAGTTTGGTAAAATTTCCAACTGGGAGAGCCTCTCTGAAGAAATATTCCACATAATATGTTCAACCCTACTACACTCACCGGAAAAATAATCGGTCCACTCAAAAAATCGATGGTATGCTCATTAAAAAATTGTTATTTTAAATTCGATTTGATTAATTTTTACTTTCCCTTGCATATACACACGTGTATATTCACATATAGGGAAAGTAATGTACTTAATCGAAAAAAAAATCCAACTCGAGATTTTGATGAATCTCGACGTTTTGGGTCATCTTTGAAAAATGTTTGTCTGTGCGTACGTGACGGCTGTGCACCCTAAACTACTAGACCGATTTTGATGAAATTTAAATCTAAGAGTGGCCGTACACGAGCCGCATTTTGCAGTCGGACCGACCACACAATTGCGGTCGCGTTCCGGCGAACTGCAGTCCCCCATAAGAAATACTGCATCAACCGTACACGGGCGTTCACTGCAGTCGAAACGCGCATCTGTAGTTTCTTATGGGGCGACCGCAAATGTGTGGTCGGTCCGACTGCAAAATGCGGCTCGTGTACGGCCGTTCTTATGCCGGCCGCACATTGAGCGCTATTATTCGTTCAGTCAACGGCGCAGCACAGCGCAGCAGAGGATTTTGTAACCCATGGAATTAAATAGAAATAATCCTCTGCCGCTACTACGTCTCGGCTGCGTGCAATATGCGGTGTTCGCTTTAATTCCATGGGTTACAAAATCCTCTGCTGTGCTATGCTGTGCTGCGCTCAATGTGCGGCCGGCCTTAAACTTATAAAAAACAAGTTTCTCATCAAAATCGGCCCAAAGTAAGGGTGTTATTTTGGGAACAAACATTCAAATTTTAACCTAAACTAATGTCCCTTGGTGAATTATAGACATGGTTATAATATAAGTAAAACTCCGTTTTTCGTTTGTTTCTAAATTCAAAATGACGGCCAATTCTCCCAGTTTTTGCTTTTTTAGGGTCTAGCTCAAGAACCGTTTAACTTAATTAAAATTTGAAAATTGGAATTTGTAGCCAAAGGATGGCCATCATAATTGATAAAAAACAAAAATTTAATATGGTCAGTTTATTGGTGCCCGAGATTGGTCAAAAATTAAAAATCAACTTTCTCAAAATCTGCTCCAAGCTTTTTTTGTTTCTTGAAATGTTATACATAATATAGTTCATGAAAAACGAGGTGAAGGCAAGTATTTTGGTCTTTCATAAGGAAGGTTGTTGGGGATTTAGACCTTGCGGTGTAATTAACGATTTTTTTATTATTCAGTAAGTATTTCCCCAGTTAATTACTGGCTTCATCAGGAACTAAAATAGGGACTAATTATATAATGATAATGAGATAATAAGTAATGTACTTAAAAGTTTTTTTAATTAATAGTATGCCTATGAATAAGAGAGACTATATACACTTTAATAATTCAAATTTCGAATCATGCAAGTGGACTGGTCTCTAAGTTGAACGAACAATGAACATGAAGGAATTACCTAGATATCAAAGCGTACACTCGTAGGTGATAACAATATTTTAGTTCCTGACGAAGCCAGCAATTAACTGGCGAAGTACCTAGTTCTAGTATTTAATAATAAAAAAATCATTAATTACACCACAAGGTCTAAATTCCCAACAACTTTCCTTATCATTAAAACTCTGCAGGGGAAAATGGTTATTAGAAACATGCCAGAGGTTAGAAACATTCTTTGCTAATTGGTAGAAATGCCAAGGAGTTCAATCAAATATTAAAAAGATAATGCAACACGTATCGGTATCATATATCGACTGCATCATATGGGAACATTAGCAAATGCCCCCCCCCCCCCCCCCCCCCCCGCCCCTGGAGTGCATGATCTTCATTACCAAATACATACATGCCAAATGAGAATTTATATCAATTATTAATCCCGGCTTATTAACATATCCAGCATGTGACAGTTACATGAATAACCCCAACGTAAATCCTAACCGTTATACCACGAACTAAAGGATCAGGATGTAGTATGTAAAAGTTACATGTAGGGACACATAATTTACAATAAGCAATAAATAATTATAATTATTCAGTTAACAAATCCAAACAGTAAATTAAGATCTAAAAATCGATACTACCTTGAAAGAAAACACAAGTTATAGGTACAACACTAACAAACGAAAATGCGAAATGACAATGCTTGAACCCTTGGAAAAAAGTGGCCAAGCGTCCCTGCTGCCGCTAAACAAGAAAACGAGGTTGGCAGTAGATTTTCATACATGTTGGCAACATCTCGCAAATTTCGGTAGCATCTCAAATGTGGTAATTTAAATCTTTTCAAAATATAATCGTTATTTTTAGTTTTTAAAAGAGTTGCGTTTATAATTTATACCTGTATAGTAAATAGCTAAACACTACATGCTAAAAAAGTTGAACTTAATATTTCAAGCGTGGACTGTAACTCTAAAATTAAAGTGCTTACCTAACAATTAAAAAAAATATAAAAAAAGGTTAAATTCCATGTGAGGTTCCATGCTTTCAAAGGGGGCGACAGCGACAGGTAATTGAAAAAAATTATCACAACCAGTCACTGGTTACCTACTGATGGTTTAAGGGGAGGTTGTGAGAATTTTTTTTTTCAATTTTATTATAAAAAAGGGGCGTTTTCCGCAAAAAATTGTTTCATTTTTTCTATAAGGGGCCCCTTTCCTATCATTCGTAAATTTTTTTTCGAGAAAGTAGGAGGTTACTCACAATTTTTTTTCGCGTCCCCGTAAATTGGGAATTTGTTTTTTAATTTTTGCAAAATCGAAAAAAGCATACCCAAAAACGTATACAAAGACGTACCGTCCGCCTTTGTATGTTTTATTCGAGTTTTAACATTTTATTGGGAGCAGCTCTCAAACGAAACGTTTACTTGGTTTAATTCGAAAAATGCTTGTTTTGGTCCCCTCTATGTAGCGCCCATGTGACCATATTATTTTGAGGTTTGAAAGTGGGAAACATAGTCTTTAATATAAAAACAAAATTTTACGAAACCTCCTCCGAAAAGAAGAAATTGTGTCCAAGATTATCCTTGATCTCGGACATTTTTTTACGTAGTCTATAATTCAGCATTAATAGTTCGATAATATCCTTCAGAACTATGAACAGAAACTTGTATGATTACTAATACATTAAATGTAATTTACTATTCTCATATAAAAAATAACTTTTACAATATTCGTTTCTCCACCATAATTAGGGCAACAAAAGTTTCTATGTTGGTATGTACAAACTTTTTAGTAAATTATAGGTTTAGTTTAGGGAAAATACGGTAAACCACAATTACAATAAAAGCTTTTATTGGTTTATGTACATTTACTTCTTACTAAATTATAGGTTTAGTTGAGGGAAAATACGGTATAAACTACAATTGCAATAAAAGCTTTTATTGGTTTATTGATTGTTGGTATATTTAATACGTTGTTGTATTCATTCGTCTGCCTGGTTTATTAGAACGTGTGTGGCCGTGTGTTTATTCCAGTGAGTACATTTCCCATAAATTTTCATTTTCGGTGCAAACTATCAATCAAAATGAAAGATTTGATATTCGTAACGTGCCTCTATTTTCAAATAGTGTTAGTTCAGTGCGAAATTTTCGATAATAACTTGAATGGATCGGACGCGCCAATAAAAATGTGTATTCAAAAAACAATTAACCACTTATTTTCACACAATGATACCTTAAACTTAATCTTAAATAGTGATTTATGTGAGGATGCGATTTTTGAAATGATCACAATGCGTCCGTATATTGTTTTAAATATGGACGATATTAATGATGTTAATAAATTACAGTATGATGGACAGTTTATAATATGCCCAAAGGATGAACATTCTCTAAATCGAACAATACATAATGCACATGATATTGCGCAAAGCAATAAGAGAACTATGGGTAATTCTAAAATTATGGTTATTATTATTAACACTACCGATGTCTCATTGATGTTTGAGATGTTTTGGTCGTACGGTATTAATAATGTGATTATTTTGGTTTATGGACAAGGAATATCGAAACTGTTTACGTGCAATCGCTTTGCTCCAGAAAATCGGTGTGGGAAAACTGCAAAATTAATTATTGGTCATGATTGCGAAGAACAATCGTCTCTTTCATTTACAAATGTGATACATCAAATGAATAAATGTCCCGTTCTATTCGCATACCCCATAATAGGTATGTATGAAGATGAAGAAAATCATCCAGTTGCCCTTGCTGTAGTCTACATCGTCAGAGAACTATCAAACCGTTTTAACGCCACCTTTCAACGTGGCCTCTTTGTTAAGGATGCAAACCTTCCTCTTGCGTCAAGACTCACAACGAAAATTGTAATATCAATGACAGCATTTAATATGCTTGATAATTACACATTAACAGAACCATTGGTAAGATCAGATTATCTATGGATGGTACCCAAAGCCAGACAAATTTCGAACCTGAATGTCTGCGTCCAAGTCTTCAAATACGATGTTTGGATAGCAACAAGCGTCGTATTTATAAGTGTGGCATTAATGTGGTTTTTAATTATATCTCGTAATGGAGGATTTACCTTCGATAAGTTATGTATTTCTTTCTTAAATGTCTGGTCACTCACTATTTGTGGTAACGTAGTCTCACAACTTCCCAGATCACTGACTTTACGTATTATATTATTGTTTTATTTATTTTACGCTATTAACATGCAGTTTGCTTTCACCGCAGATATGTCAACTGTTTTAACAGCACCGCGATATAGTTTTCAAATACAGAACTTGGAAGAGTTGGCCGATTCTCAGCTACCCATATATGTTTATGAAGGTTTTAAAAAAATGCACTTCGGCAAAAATAACACCGATCGTAAACTTTACACCAAGCTGCAAAACTCACTTCTTAGTGTTACCTCTCGGCAAAATGTATATCATCTACTCAACTTACATCTTCACGGAAATTATGCAGTTATCACGTTACCAGAAGATATGCGCTTTATAGAAATCTTTGAGAACAAGAAAGTTAAGGCTTACGAAATAAGGGATAATTCAATGACTGGCGTTTATAAAATTCGTCTTCGCATACTCATCGATCATTATTTCACAACTACCTTAAATACATTTATAAGTATAATGATAGAAAGTGGAATACATGACAAGCGTACAAAAGATTCTTATCGTCAATTTCGTGAAGAGAAAGTTGACACGATGCAAGAAGATGAACTAAAATTGAAACATCTCACTTTTATATTCGTAATTTTTGGATTTGGTTTGTGCACCGCATGTGTGGTGTTTTGCTTTGAACTTGTTTTGCATAAGTATCTGTAAATTATTTTACATGTCATTTATAATGGAATCATTTGAAAGAGTTATTATCCTCTGGACTATCATTGATTATAATGATTATGTTTGTTGTGTGTATCTATAATAAATAATCAATGGTACTTACTATGCAAGGAGATTAAGAATAGTATCTACTTATCTAACTCTTATAGCGTAGGTATTGTTTTAATTATTGTATTTTTCTCTACACCCCTTCATTAAATTGTAATGTAGCTACTTAAGTGGTATATTTAATTGCACTAATGTTCTGTATCGCACAGTGGATAAATTTTAACTAATGAAGATTAATATTTCATTATACCTAGTTCTAGTTCATATGCACTGTTTCATATATACCTACAACGTTTAGATACGTTTTATGTACTTATATTAAATTGTTATTTAACGAAATAAAGATTATTGTGTGCAATAGAATTGAATTTGCCATTATTTTTTTAGTAACTTTGGTAAAATTTTTTCAGCTAAGACAGCCTCTCTGAAGAAAATTATTACACATTATATGTTCAAGACAATTTTAGGCCAGTAAAAAAAAATTTGCGGCGGGAAATTGCTTTGGTTAGTGCTTAATTTTTTCAGGGTCCTTTATTGCTTTAACTTCCTTTTAACGATGGAATATTCGACACAGCCATGTTTCAAACGAATTTACCGATGGGTGGGGAATAAATTTACGTCTTTGGTGCGTGCTTCGTTAGTGCCTCTCGACGAAAAATTTTTCCATATAACAATAAGATATTGATACTTACACAATATCCCTCGTGTTACTTATCGTACATAGTATCCCCAGATGACTATGCAACTCGAAAGCAAACTTTCTCCCCGACTAACTGAAACCCCCAAGGAACATCATTGTCAAACTACAAACCTGTCAAGTGGTAGGAATCTACGTTGTGAACGAGTTGCTCGAGAATGTGTTAGTGCTGTTCTTATAAGGGTCAATTAGGTAAACATAATTCAAACACAAAAAATGGAGAGAATGAGTTTTAATAACTACAACCATAAGGGTTGCTCCCTCAAAATAAGTAGAGGCAGAAAAATTACTGAACAAACTAAATGCAATCAACGATTACATTAACTTCTACACACTTTGATATAGGTATTAGCTCTGGGTCTTCGCCGATTACAAAAAGGGAAAAAGAGTTACAGAAAACCCTACAGGATATTTACCTACTCAATGCATCTCTCACTTTGCCTAAGATTACATTGCTTCTCAACTTGAATGATTTATCGTCAGCGATTTCATTTCAATTCCTTTATTTAATACCTATTTCAAGTATTTTGATAGCTTCTGTCACAACCTTTCAAGGAATAGGTGTATTGTCTGAGTTTAAGAAAAAAAAACCGGAAAAAAAACCCAGGAAAAAAAACCCCGGAAAAACCCCCAAAAATTTAAAAAAAATACTAAAGCTGTAAATAACCTAGGAGCTTTAGTGGCAATCTACGTTTAAGTTTAACATTTTTTTACTTTCAAACCTGTTTAGTGTCACATTGCCATTTTGTATCAATTGAAAAAAAATATACTAAACCTACAAGTAACCTAGACGCTTTAGTGGGAATCTACGTTTAAGTTTAGCATTTTTTTTACTTCCAAACTTTGTTTAGTGTCATGTTGCCATTTTGTATCAATTGAAAAAAAATTTACTAAACCTGCAAATAACCTAGGCACTTTAGTGCCAATCTACGTTTAAGTTTGGCATTACTTTTATTTCCCAACTTTGTATATTTATATATTTATTCACAGCCATCTATAATTATTTTTCGGGGTTTTTTTTCCGGGTTTTTCTTTTCCCGGGGTTTTTTTTCCGAACCCCATATTGTCTATGGGTGTTATGTAACAGATCCTAACATTCACACCAGGGTTGTATTTTGGCTTAGGGTGCCAGCCTTTATTGGCTGAACTTTAGCTTACCGCTAGTAATTATATTTTAGATATTATGTAGTAGATATTGTTGTATATTGGTTTCAGGACCCCTCATATACAGGGTAGACCATTTTAAGTGATACACGCGAATATCTCGAAAAGGAGAATTTTTTTCAAAAAATGTTTCAGACGAAAGTTTTGTGGCTTTGAGGGGGAAAGATGATGACATTATCAATTTAATTGTAGATGGCGCCACTTTAGAGATTTCAACATGGCGGCCATTTTTTTAAATGGGAGTTGATTTTTCTTTCCAAATGAAAGTTGTAGCTGGCAATAAGACGAATACAACAGTTTTTTGTTTTTTTTCGTCGGATCATTTTTCAGTGAGGTACGGTGTTCCAAAATGTATAAATTAAGTAAAGTTCCCACCCCCCATAGTATACGTATTTTGTAATTCTGCACCTCTCGCACTAATCAAGTACTCCGAATAGTAAGAGGCAAGGGGACTCACGCTAATCAAGCACCCCAAAGGGATGAAAACCCCGTCACGTCCACGTCGTTCATCCTGGGTAATCCTAAGCAGGGGAAAATGCGTGTCAATCAGCCCGGACCTGGTTGACTATCAAACAGAATCGGTCCAGATAACGGATAGGAGCAACACAGAGAGGGGAGAGAAATGCAGAGTGGTGTGGAGTTACAAAATACGTACACTATGAGAGGTGGAATTGTGGAAACTTTTACTTAATTTATAAACTTTGGAACACCGTAACTCAGTGAAAAATGATCCGATTACAAAAAACCAAAATACTGTTGTATTCGTCTTATTGCCAGCTACAACTTTCATTTGGAAAGAAACATCTAATCATTAAATCATTAAAAAAATGACCGCTATGATGAAATCTCTAAAGTGGCGCCATCTACAATTAAATTGATAATGTCATCATCTTTCCCCCTCAAAGCCACAAAACTTTGATCTGAAGCACTTTTTGAAAAAATTCTCCTTTTCGAGATATTCGCGTGTATCACTTAAAATGGTATACCCTGTAGACGGAATATTTAAATTACATAAAGATTTAAGGAATGTCGAGCTCTATGAAATAGATCCTATCACCATGTCCATGTAACCGGAAGTAACCTTGTACGGCTCAATGGTCATAAACCACCCCAGGGTAATGTGTTTTCCAGTCTATTCGTGTCATAGAGAAGTGATGGACGGACCGACATGTAAGTGCGGAATTTCCATCATCACAGCCAAAAATTTTACTTTGGACCAAGGATTTATCATCCTCAAAGAAAAACGATTTGTGACATTCAACTTTATAGATAAGAGAAGACAATCTATATCATCCAATGTTTAATATACATATATATGTAGAATGTAACACTGACCTTATAACACCGTGTGAAGTTGGCCCCTCATTATGAAAATTTGAAAAAAAATGATTAGGTCTAGGTGCCCCCCGAAGAGTTCTAGAGTTCTCAATCGCTTTTATAAATAGTCCTGCTGCTTTAAGCACCCAAAAAGACAATTAAAAAAAGGCGGGCTCAACTTCAAAAAGGAAAGAAGGTAGCTTCCGCTGGCCAATCAAATGATCATGCTTCAACGTTCGCTCCTACATTTGCAAACGGTTATTATCAGTGGATAATTATTAGAGATGTAACGGATAGTGGTTTGGCCGGATACCGAATATTCTGCAAGCTACGAGGTCGGAGCGCCGGATATCCGGCCCTCTATCGCGTTACATGCCGCGATCAGTTTGATGTGAATATATAAGCGCTGTGAACGAGATTGGAAATATTCGGGTGTTATCGCACGTGAGCGGAGATCGAGACGACTTGTGGGTGTTCAAGTGTCATCGCGCGTGTCAGTTAGTGTTTGTTTATGTTTATTGTCCATTGTTTTTTCACTGGTCGTCGTGGTTTTATGTTTCATTCATTAACAGAAATGTCATCATCAAAAAAACGATCGCCTATTTGGCAATATTTTGATTTAAACTGAGACAAATTTACTATCCGGTATCCGGCCAGATAGTGAAAACATGGCCGGATACCGGATAGTTACCAGATATCCGTTTCATCTCTAATAATTATAACTGCAAATTTTACTGCTTACTTACAGTATTTGCGATAAACACGTAATGTACGAACCGGTCGGGGGCCATACATCGCATTTGTACGATTAACAGCTTAGAAAGAAATTAATATGAAATAAAAAAGGTAGGACGGAAGTTGGTAGATGCTTACCAGAATCCTCATAAGAGGGTAGCGTTTACGCTTCATGCGTCTAATGAGATTGAATTTACATAACACAATACGTGTGGAGGTGATGTGTTTTTATTTCTTCACAAATCTCATTTTATGCCATTCTTATAGTTTTCGGTCAAGCCTTTCACCTTTCCCAGAGTATTTCTGTAATTTTACCTGTTTCACCCCCAGACACTTCTCACATGTCTCCCATTGTCCATCCTCATCACGTGTCTGAACCATGCCATTTTCCTTTCATTTATTGTTACGAGTAGGGGATCTGCTCTTAAGCTGATCAGTGAAGTGGTTCTGCTTTCACGCTCGTTCCCTATTTGGAATTCTAATAAATTTTGTTTAATCCTCATACTCACCATCGGCATTTAAAATTCCTAATTTGTTATTGTACAGAGGAAAAAATCAAGCCAACAAACTTAAGGGACAATAATTTAATAAAAAAAAGTCAGAAGTTCTAAAATTGCACACGAAAAATGCATTTACCTTAATTTTTATTACACCTTATATAAGTTTAAGTCTGCTTGGTGCGACGTGACGGAATAGGTGCATGAGCAGAACGTAGTAACGACATTGACTTCGTAGTATCGTTACCGAAATTACGAAATTGTGTGGCTTTGTAACTTGAACAATTCGAATCGGCAATACTACGACCATCTCCCTCATCTCTTCGTGACATTTCCGAAAATGGCGACAAACGCTTCGCCTCGTCCTCCTTCCCTCGCGGATCTCTGCAAAGCACAAACCGTATAACCACCTCTCCGAGAAAAGCATATCCAAAACTTACCTTAGGACCTTTTTATTTTTAACTTCGCGTTCTAAAATATCGGCAGTCGTTAAATCGGAACTCTGAATCTGCTGCAAAGAGCTAGCGGTCTCCGATAACCACGGTTTACTAAGTTTATTTTTACACATACACACACTAGAATCTATTTTACATCGTTGACAAATTGATTTAGCCAAGTCACTAGCCAGTTCGGTTTCCTCTAATATACCTAAAGTAATTTTTTCTAAAACCGAATTATCGGTTTGAGGTAATGCACTCGAATTTTGATTTAGTAACAATTTCGCCAAAGGCGGTGCCAGGCCCAAACCCAAGTTACGTTCGTGGTAAACTTCGGAAATTGTCGGCGTTAATTCGCGATTAATGTGACGAAGTTGTGTCGCTAAGATCGTATCGTGTAAACTTGACGGACCGGATTTGGAATCGGGCGAATTTTTATCTTGAGAGATTTCGGATTCCGATTTTGTACTTGTAGGTTCCGATACGTCGTCGTTCGGTGAGAAATATAAAAGTTGTTCGTGTGTTGTAATGGTTTCTTCGTTTGGTAAGGTGACAAGTTTACGTGATGCCGTTTGGGAAACTGTCTGTACGGGACTAACTTCGGTACGAACGCTTAAACGGTCGAGAGTCGACATGGGATTACGGGGTTTCTTGTAGGTAACTTTGCTGCGTTGGTTGACGTTATTAAATAACTTGGCTTCCATTTTCTCGAGCTCCGAATCGGAACTGTTCTCAAACATTGCAGTGGCAAGATTGTTATATAAGGGATGGTCGGCGAGAAGTTGGGCCCTGGGAGGTGGTAAGGGAGGGTACTTGCGTTTGTGTTTGTCTCCTCAAGACTGTAGCGTGTCCGTTATCCCAATCAGTTGCCGAACTTGCCGAACTGGAACTGTCGGGACGTAGTGGATCTAATTTGTTCTCGTGCGAGTACAGATTTCGAATTCGCGTTTGATGGGCTAACGACAGTGCCACATTTTGTGATTCCGATTGAAGGACCACTGGCGGACTTGGTGTAAAAGCGGCATCGGATTCACCTCCGCCCGGTCGTGCCAGTGTGTTACTCTTACGTGTTTTACTGTCGAGAGTTGCTTTTACATCGGCTGGGTTGGCCGTTCTTCCATCAGGCTCACCACGCCTGCGAACATAACTTGTGAACGCTCCACCCAAACGCTTTTGTGGTAAGACAGTACGAGTAAATGGTGGCGGCACACGAGGTATTGGCTGATTTTGAACCGGTTTTTGTGTGCACATGTTCAATTCGTTATCCGAATGAGAAAAATCATTATCGACAGATGCCAATGATTCTAAACTGCTCGAGGAATCAATACTGAGACTTTTAGGCGCTTCTTGTGTATCTAAAATTACGGTAAATTATTGAAGTGTATGTTGTAAATTTGCAACACACCAAATAGCGCCAATAAAGCTTGCAGTGTGAATTGAATATTTCGACGATTTGCCTGTTTACCCATACGTAGCGTAACCTTATCTTGACCTACATCGCAAAGATCGAATCCTAAGGAAGCTAACAATTCGTGACATCCGGGAACCCGCCACAACTTCACGCTAAGCGATACTTCGACACTATCAGTCTCTGAATTTTTTACGGAAAACTGTGACATAACAGACTGTATCACACTTATTATATCATCGGCCACATCCGCATTTGCAGTAAGTTTCGAAAGAGCATGGAGAGAGGTGCTTGTTAAACCTGACGAAATAATTATAATTTCTCAATATAACTACACAAAACTATCTTACCTAAAAGTGCCTGGAGGCTTGCAGAACATTGAGTAAGTCGTTCATCGGGATCGGATTGAGGAAAAAATACACTGCTTGGTATACCGTTAGATGCAGGTTCGAAGCGGAATCCCACGGACATCAGCAACTCCTTCCAGCCCACCACTGTACCGACCTTATTTTCGATTGATTTCTGAGTCGTATACATGGCATTCTTTTGCCCTCTGTGTATACGTTGCAGACTCTTTTCGACTAGGTGTAATGTGACACGTAAAGCATCTCGACACTTGTCAGGTATTCGTAGCAACTCGCAAAGAGCTTGACCCATCAATGCTACCTAAATTATAATTGGTAACTGTGATTATTGCGTACGACATCTGGTGACGATTTGTGTAACTATTATAAGTAGGTAGAATATAGCAATGTTAATAAAAGCTGAGTTAATTAGCAACAAAGACAGTTTCGTCCCGCTGTCGTGCCGTGGCCAAGAGGTGCACGAAGTTTCATGGCGTGGTACACGGGATCTCGATTTTAAGCAACCGAACAAACAACAGAAACTCAATTTCTGAGGTTTAAGTCAGATCCAGACGTGGCGTAGCGGATGGATGTTCAGCCGCTCCTGTAGCTCCCGCACCTCATAGTACAGTACTGCCCGAAATAAACAGTACTGAAACTAAGTTGGCGATGTCTCTATGCGCACGTTGTCACACCCAAGTTAACTAGTATAGACCTGTCAAGTAAACCTTAAACAATTAATTAGCAGGGCCTAATTGTTAAAAATGGTGTTAAGTACAGAGGAGAAAGTGTTTCTGGTAGAGCATTACTTTCGGTCATACGGAATCGGCAGACGTAGGTGGTGCAAGTCTGCGATACGTGTGTGATCAATTCACACAACGGTTTAATAAACGTTCTCCCAGTAATGCTGTAACGGGCACCACAAACCATCGATGAATTTAAGGATGCCGTTAAAGTCTTCTTCGAGGAGCTGAGACAACCCTTATTCCATAACATGACGAGAAATTTGGAACATCGTTATGAAGTCTGTCTTGAGCGAGGAGGTGCACATTTAGAACATGTAATAAAGTGTCAATAATATGTATTTCATAAATAAATAAAATAATTACAAGTTCAGTACTGTTGATTTCGGGCTATACTGTATAAATGAGTTATTTTTGTATACAGGATCTGTAGAGATGGATCTGTTTTCATTAGTTAATTGCAATATGATAATACATTAACCCTATTAACCCATCAGCAATGGAAAACTCAAAAGGGAACTTGGGGGATACAATTATGGATTGCGAGGCGACAAAAATCATGGGAAGCACCTCTACAAGGCTTAACTTACATAGGAAACTATGGTAACTGAGTCAACAAGATTGCTTCTGAGGTGACGCCTAAGTGACAATTTACGACGGCAGTACCAGCAAGGAAGCAAGAACAATGGGGCTAATACAGCAAGAAAAAAAACAACCAAGCATGGCATTTGTCCATGAAAATCTGGAAAAAATGCTTACCAAAGAGGAAGAGAGACACATTATGGTTTAGAACTGTAACATAATTTACGAAATCAAAGAGGGGAGGATGGTACCTTGGTTCACGCAGTGCCACCAGAGATAATGGACTGGTTAGATAGGCGGCTGCGCAAAAACAGAACCTTGGATATGGGCTAAATTAGGTTTTTTGAAGCCAAGAGCCTTATCGAATCCGTGAGGGAAATGGTTCGGATACAGGGACCCGTGAAGGAACCGAGTACACTATTGACCAGCAAGGACAAACAAAACCCACTAGAGAGATGTTGACAGGGATGGGTATCCCTAAGGGAAATAATTAGTTATGCTGATGGATCAGACTTTCTGAGATAAGTTAGGGGAGATCCATGGGAATCGTCCACATTTTAAGCCCATTGGAGAACCAAAAGGGAATAGGGAATCGGGAAGGCGTCATGGGCGAGAGAATGGAGATAGAGGAACCTACAGAGGTATCTATACTTGGAATTAGCAAAAAGACTATGTAATTACCATGATTAAAGTAATCCAGATAAACTTATACCACTCAATGGGGACTACACCCAAATACAGGGTGTTTCAGACCACCCGTACCGGCCAAATATCTCGCGAAATACAAAACGTATTGAAAAAAGAAAAAATACGTCTAAACAATTTTTTAAGACCCTATTGTTTGACAGTAATAGGATATCCCCACTCCCACCCCCGGGGGGTGGAGAGGGGGTAATTTTGTAATCTTAAATAGCACCCCCCAGTTTATTATGCAGATTTGAATTCTGCGTTAACAAATAGGAACTTTTTGTTTGAAACATTTTTTGAAGTTCATGACAGATGGCGCTATGATCGCCGAAAGAAGTTTACCGATTACCTATGCAAAATTTGTTGTCAGTTTTGTTAAGAGACAATAAAAAATGTTAATGCTTTGTAAAAGGGAAGAGGGGAGCTTTATTTACTCTCCCCCCTTCCCCACACCGCCACTTCACCCCTAATTTTAGATTTAAACGTATCTCGAATGTCAATGTGTTCTTTACTCGTGAAATCAAATTATTTCAAATTTTTTTTCTATTTTCCATCAAAGACAACAAAAATTTACAAAATTTAACTTCTTCTATCGTGGTATTGAACAGTTGTTTAAATGTAAAATGGTTGCGTTTTCCCATCCTAAGTTATTGGCCGTAGGGGTGTGAAGTGGCGGTGTGGGGAAGGGGGAGGGGTTAATAAAGCTCCCCCTCTTCCCTTTTGCAAAACATTACCATTTTTGATTGTCACTTAACAAAACTGACATCAAATTAGCATAGGTAATCGGAAAAACTTCTTTCGGCGATCATAGCGCCATCTGTCACGAACTTCAAAAAATGTTTCAAATAAAAAGTTCCTATTTGTTAACGCAGAATTCAAATCTGCATAATAAACTGGGGGGTGCTATTTAAGATTACGAAGTTACCCCCTCTCCACCCCCCGGGGGTGGGAGTGGGGACATCCTATTACTATCAAACAATAGAGTCTTAAAAAATTGTTTAGACGTATTTTTTCTTTTTTCAATGCGTTTTGTATTTCGCGAGATATTTGGCCGGTACGGGTGGTCTGAAACACCCTGTATAATGCTTAGGACAGGCATAATAGCCAAAAAAGGCATTAAAGTAATGCAACTATAGAAATTGTGGTGCAGTGGCAACCATGATGGTGGGAAGAACCCGAAAGGACCTACTGCTTGAATATGTATAACTCCTATACAGCCAACTGAGGTTCCCGCCATTTCACAGAACACAAACAACTAGTGGCCACTGTATCGACAAAAAGTGGCAAACCATTATAGGGTACCATGTTTATGGGGCAGTACCATCACGAATAATACGTAGGTTTACTCATTAATATTGCTTAGTATCTCAGAATCTGAAAATAGTCAATAGTCAATGACCCGACCATCATGGATAATAAGAGAGAGTAGGTACCATAACTACATGCAGCATGTTCTGAAGTAATATCTCTTTCTGATCACAGGTTCGTTAAATTTGATATCAAATCAGAAATTTCTTCTCAAGGAACTCAGAGACCCTATAAAAATTGACTGAACCCTGAGTTATTGAAGAAAAAGGTCGAAATTGAAATGTTGAATAATCACCTCAGACACTACCATAATTTCAGCATTCGAAGTCAGCTAGAATGTGCCGTGGTGGCGCAAGGAGCTCATTCTCATATGGGCGAGGACACGAAGACTGTACATTATACAAGATGCCAAAAAGAACAGATGAATGAACCCTCTTCCAGAGAGTGTGACAGGGAAAAAAAGGAATCATGAGGGAAATAGTGTGGAGGCATCCAGACATCTAAATGAAGACCCAACAGAATCTTTTCAATAAGATAAAGCCGATGAAGGTAGGATAAGAAACGTTTGTAAGAGTAACGGGAGATACAAGCAAATCTGGAAGGATTCTATGGAAATTTTGCTCCATTCACAATTTCCCCAGCAAGAGGAAATTAGATTCTTACTTGGCCGGCCATTCCTATATGGACGCTGACAGTGTGAGTTAGAAACAAACTAGTAAACAAACGTTAAATGGGTTGTAAAGGAAATCCAATTAAAGAACAAGTCGAACCGCTATTCTGCAAGCTAGGTACACTCAATGTTTCAATAAGAGGACGTAGAATGGAAGAAGGACACTTGTCAAGGACAGAACATGAACATGTACGTTGTCAATGAGAATACTGTAAGGGAACGAGACACATGGGGATGCTCGCACCCCTGGTGTGGCGCATCGTTGTGGACGACCTGCCACAGGAGCTTGGCAGACCAGGGTCTAAAACTATGAAACACGCAGACGACCTAACTGTTATAATAATAATAACAACCCCAAGGCGGATATATAAGATGGATGTATGTAAACGCAGGGATTAATCCTGGAATTAACCCTAAGAAATATAGCCCAGAACGCCGTGAGGTCAGAATAAATTTGCGCAGATGACATAACGATGGCGGTCAATACTGCAGATGAGACGTTGGAAACGGAAGAAAAATGGTGTTGATGCAGGAAGTGGCACTTGAGCCACTTGTAGGTGGCCAATATCCCTATTTCAGAAAAATTACACACTCCAACAGGAAGATCCTACATTTTTTAAGGGTATGGACATCCTGAGAGTGAATTGGATACAATAGCTCTCATAATCACAGTAGAGATCTGCCGAAAACAAGGGCGTCCCATAACATTTCCCCCGGGGGGGGGGGGGGGGGGTACTATTAGGGGTTCGTGGCTCTGGGGTGTGGGTATAAATTGTTTATTTTTGCAAGATTTCGTACAAATTTTACTTTTAATAGCTTATCCCCTTTTCTTTTCCCGGGGGGGGGGGGGGGGGGGGGGGGGGGGGGGGGGGGGGGGGGGGGGGGGGGCTCAAAATCATTGCCAAAACAGTGGAAAATATCTCATACATAATAACAATATCGATATCAAAAATGGGAAAAGAAGAAATAAGGAAAAATTATTATACATTACGAAGTAAAGCAGGATATCAATAAGAAAATTAATGAGGAAGAAAGTAGATTTCTGATTTATAGCAGAAAAACCATGTATTGATAATTTGTTTATATTATATTATTATATATAGAAAAGGCGGAAAAAAATTATTGGAAACATTACAGAGACCAGAAATAAAGCTAAAGATCATCAGTAAAAGAATTATAAAAGAAATGAAGAGTGGGGATTAAACATTAATTTCAACAAAACAGAATAATATCTGTCTGTGCACTCTGTTGCCTCCTTTAATATAACAACAGACAAGTAATACAGGTGAATGAATTTAAGTATTTAGGGGCCACTATAATTTAAAGAAAAGAAACAAAAAACATACAGGTACTGTGCTTACTAAAATTAGTTTTTTGTTATGGTTCGTAAGTTGGGAAGTGGTACAGTTATGGAAAACTCAGTTTAACCTTGGTATATCTATGCCGCTACTAACCCAGTTTGACCTTGATATATCTATGGCGATACTAAGCCACAGCAAATCGGTTAATCAGCTTCCCCTCATCAGAACAGCTTTGTAGAAACAGGTAACAGAGATGGAACAGGGTAAATGTAACAGGTAAACAGCTATATCTGTTTGTGCAAAGCTGTTATGAGGGGAAGCTGATTAACAAGTTTTCAGTGGGTTAGTATCGGCATAGATACATCAAGGTCAAACTAAGTAGCTGCATAGATATACCAAGGTCAAACTGGGTACATAGTTCCACTTTGGAACACCGAACTCGGTATTTAAACTAGCACTGGAATTATCTAGGTGAGAAAAAATAGGAAATGAAAACCAATGACCAGCTAAAATGTTAAAATGGTATCTGTCAGGAAAAAGGCAAATAGCTGAAAAAATAAAACTGTAACAATGAAACTTACTTTATTTGATAACCGGATGTTGACACCGACAAGAACGAAACCGGCCCAATTTGCAGGATGAGCGAAATGTTTAGTGTGTTGAACCGTTTGCATTGCCTCCGCCAACGCCCTGCAAATACAAAGCGATAACATTTACAAACTGTATTGCGATAATTTCCCAACCTGGCTGCTCGTGTTCCTTGTAAAAGTGCCGAATAGAAGGCCCGCAATAAGATTTTAGTTGCAGTGTCGGGCACCGGCCATAACGAGACTAAAACAGCCTGAACACCTGCCGCTAACAATGCTCTCACCAAGGCAACCAGACCGTCAGAAGTAGCCCAACCCTGTTGATCTCTTGTATGCGACGAACTTATCTATTACAACGGAAAACTGTCATAAAAACACTTAACATGAATATGAAAACAACGTACAACAACTAATTTCGCAGATAATCGTGTTGACAATAAATCGGCGGCGCTCAACAAAAATTCCGAAAGTGGAGGAAGTTCTGCACTTGTCGATACTTCGCTTCCTTCATCCTCCTCGTTGTTATCGGACATGTACAATCGTTTCGTGGGACTTTGCTCGAGAACCTGTAAATTATACGTTAATTGGCGTGTTGGTGGCGAATGTGTGCTATATAAACCTCGGAAGGGCTCAAAACGAGTGACGATAATTTCCACGAAACGTGAGTGGCAAAATGAACGCATTCGGCTTCTTGTATTTGTGCCAATATTTGTTCTTTGGTGGCTTGATTTCCAATCAATGCTTGCGTTTGAAGTAATTCGGCTACGATTGTCGCTTCCTGTTCGGCCTGAGGTATATCCCTCCAACCCCAATGTTCAGTAATGCTGTGAGGTAATTTCGGATTTCCGATAACTAAACTTTTAACGGTCTGTTCATTCCCCTGCTTTCGGTGTCGACTTATACGAAGCGACGACAAATTCGGTACAACCAACAAGGAGAAACGTTCGCATAAATACTCGGAGCTGTCATTGGAAGAGCGCAGTACGGGAAAAGGAACTAAGTATAAATCTCCTTCGAGTACCAGAATTAATTCACGACGTGTTCCTTTATTTATAGCTGCGAAGCAAAAAATATTAGTTAATATCGTACCAGTTTGTACAGGGTGTTCTTTGCCCTTTCAAGTTATTTTGATTATTTTTTATGACAGAGGGATAGGTATACCTAGTTTCGCAAACGTTGGTTACTGTTTTGATGGGAATTAGCATATATACTCGAGTTTGGGATTGAATAAAAAAATAATCATTGGGCCGAATCGAATGGGCTTGGTGTCAAATTAAAGCCCGTTTATTCTACGTTGTTTAGGTCATGGGATTTTTTTTGTATGGGGATGTAATATTTTGTTTATGCGAGTTCGTGATATTCTATCGCCACTTTATATTGAAAGCGTCGAATGTGATTATATTTTACATCCCTTGAATGTTATACAATTAAATACTGTGATGTGATGGGTCCTAAAATCAAAATACCACAAAATACAAATTCAAACTGTAATTACTGTGGGCGGGGTAATAACATCAATCAGACTGGCGCCCTAAGCCAAATACAAACTACAACTACCATCTCAAAGACATGCTTCGTCTGTGAGTCTAAATTTATTTTTGGTTTCGAGTTGCACAGTCGTTCTCAATTGCACCTGGGTACGCTACAAACATACTAAAATTTTGTACCATTCGAACCGATAGTTCTGTTTTTATGTAGCTCTAAACTTAGCTATGGGGTCGCAAACCCCAAAAAAATGGCCCCTTTCCAAGGCCATTCGAATCGGTCCAATTGTTATTTTTTTATTCTCTCAGTGAATATGGGCGTTTTTACGATAATACAGAACTCAGTTCTTCTACATCTTCATCTGGGTGATTTCTTGACGTCGGCGTCGCTATTACGGGCCACCCGTTAAGCTGCCCACCTTAGAGACCGAGGTTTTCGTTATTAGGTCTGGCGATGTGGGTATTTGCAGCGTGTGCCCGGTATGGCGATGCGTAGGTCATGGCTGACCGGATGACAGTCTTGTAAAGAAGAAGCTTGTTGTCAGTGCTAAGTGCACTGTTCCTGGCGAACATCGGAAACAGTTTCGCGATGGCACCGGATGCTTGGGCGGTTCTGTGATGTATGTGTGCTTTCCAGGTAAGCTGCTGCTCCAACATGATGCTAAGGTACCTGACCTCCCTCCCCCACGGTATCTGGTAGTCAAATACAACAAGCCTGTCAGCCGGTTGTTGTCTTCTATGTGTGATGAACATGGCCACGCTTTTGGCGGAATTGACGGTGATCCGCCAGTTTGCGCACCTGACATCTACTGACAGCTGTAGCTGATGAGTTATCACCACCTCGCTATGACTGCGGATCATCACGGCCGTGTAGTCTGAACGTGCGGTTATGGAGGAATGACTCGAAGAGTTGGATCAGGGCGAGTGGAAATTCGAATTTCAGGAGCCTTGGCAGAAGCCCCTTATGCCATGCCATACCTTGTTGAACGCCTTCTCGATGTCCGGGAATACCGCTCCTGTCGAGAGTCGATGGGCGAAAATGCCGGTGATCTTTTCCACGACTCGTAGAGCCTGTTGGGTCGTGGAGTGTTGCGCTAGGAAACCAAACTGTTCTGGTTTTTTTATTCAGCTTCAAACTCGAGTATACTCTTTGCGCCGACAGTACAGGTCGCTCACAATAAGGAAAAAGAACCGGCGCATGCTGAAATCGAATCAGGATTAGACTTGGATGCGCAATGGTCATTTTAGCCCGCCCATTGGCGTATTTGCTGGATAGCAACCCGATTCGACTTCGGCATTCAATGGTTGTTTTCCCCTATCGCGCGACCTGTAGTTTTGGGTAATATAACAAACGCAATCTACAATTTTTTTTATATAAAATCCAAAGACGCAATTGTTTTTTGAATTGACAGTGTCATTTTTAATTTGAAATTTAACTGAAAATGAGAAAAAGTCGGTATAAACACCAAATAAAGGGCACAAATCAGCTGTAGATCAACAGGCATATTTTCGATGAAACAATTTACAGTCATGACCACTAAAATTTGTGCCTCAGTATAAACAAACATAAAACACTATTGGTTGGTTGAAGCAACACACTGTAAATGCACAATGTGCCCTTTAATCTCTTGGAATAGATACAATACCCAAGGATAAATGATAAATCAGTTAGCTGTATCTTAATTATTAAATTAAAACGCTCTACATGCTTCATTTACGGAAATATATACATACTTAAGTGCGAAAAGCATATTAAAAAAATCTTTTTATTTAGCTCACAGCCTATTAATCTCATTGAATTTGTGATGTAACGCATCTGGCAGATTTGAATTTAAATGCTTCCCGCTGTAAAGTTTTCCGATTTGTGAATGGTGTTGAAGCGATGGTTACGCCACTGGAAATTTTAAAAGCCAGAATCGGCAAAAAAAGCATCGCGCACAAAATTAAGGTAGAAAGCGATTATTAGTTAGGTACCGGATTAAGAAGGGGGAGATGTGTGTAAAGTGTAAGTGGTGCGTCCTCACCATCTGCGTAGATAAGCAAATATTTATTTTGATAATTATGTAATTACAAGACACGGAATATCTTAATAGTATTGATTTTGTCAAGTTAATCATATTGCGCAATGTCATAAATTTTCCTTTAGCTTAAGTAATGTAATAAATTCTCACATTTTGACTTAAGGGTAGGGTAGTTTTATTATTTGCTATATGTACGTATGTTGAGGGTTAGTATGAGGTGTTTAGTAGAATTTAGGACGTGCAATAGAATTTTGCGTTGTTAGTTATTAGGATGGAACATTTCCGCACTCGTAGCATTTATTATTTATAACGTTTATAATTCATACATTGTATCAACTAGTACGCATTGACGTCATGGGTCTTTTTTATGGGGGCGTAATGTTTTCTTTATGTAAGTTGGCGGAATTCTGTCACTACCTTATTTTTTTAAAGCATTGGATGTGTCTAAATTTTACATCCCTTGAATTTTTATACATTTAAATATGTACCGTCTATGTGATGGGTTTTGTCAAAAGAGAGAAATGAAATTTCTGACGATAAGAGTTTGTTTTGTGTTCTGAGTTGCGCAGTGGTTCGCAACTGGCCTGGGTACGCTACAAATGGTACGCATCCAAAAAAAATATATAGATTGTGCAAGTTAAGCTTTTGAAAACTGTGTGATTTGCAAAAGTTATTAATTTTTGGTTATGTTATAACTTAAAAACAAAAGAAGTTATGATAATTTACTATCAGAGAAAGTCACTTGCATGACTTTGAATCGATGAATTGTTGTTATAATATGTAAATTTCAAACATTTAGTTGGTAGACTTTTGACGCTATTGAATTTTCTTTACAAAAAAGGTACTATACACTATTATCATTAAAAAGAAACAGAGATACCTTGGAAGGACAATGAAAACGGAACACACTGTACATGAATCTTACCTCCTTTGCATGGTAAAAAATCTTCAAAAGGTTGGATTAAGAGTTGATATAGAGTATGTAAGCACGCCGGACCTTTCCACGTCTGTCGGTTGGAAATACGCGTTGAACCCTGCGTACTAGCGCTGGAACGTGTTGAACCTTGCAGAGAAGCTACGGATCCACCAATGCTTCCAAGCGAAAACAATGAACTTAAAGAGTAATTACTGGAATTGAGGAGATGTTGACGATTAACCATTCGCAAAAATCCTACAAACATCGATTAAGTCGAATGCGACATCATTGACAGAAATTACGAACCAGTACGCTCCGAGATCGTATCTTCCGAATACTGATCTTCGTTTATCGTCGAGCACGGCGATAATTCCAAACCTAAACTGTCACGTACCGAGGTAACCAGCCTCTCCAAGACTCCTGCACCATTGGCAACCGGATCCCCGCCATCATTGATATCGGAATCGATCGACTCGCTTAACGTGGCCGAATGAAATTTAATAATTCCCTTCGTGGGTGCAATCAACCAAGCGTATAGGTATCCCGCGGCGATACTATAGTAGAGTACCGACGCCCTCTGTCGATTGACAATTTCATTAATTTGATCTAAATTGTTCGGCACATAATCATCGGAACGATGCGCTTTATTTTTATTGTGCGATTCATTTAAACCTTGTCGTTCGAGGAGTAAATCGACGAATGCCCGATTGCGACCTCTTTCCGCGACAACGAGGGCCTCGTCTTGACGATTTAGTCCTTTAAGAAATAATTAGCGTTAGTAGGTAAATTATTGAAAGTTTTACGCGAAATTATTACCCACTAATACTCGTTGTAACACTTGGTAACTGCCAGTTTGTAGTTCGAAAAGGGAAAGTTTGTAATCTGGCGAGCTTTTTGCTTCGCGTCGAATACTTTCAAGGAGATGTGTGGCTGCTTCCAGTTGTTTCTGTGATCCCTCTAGGTCGCCATTAGTCCAAAGTGCCAGTCCCAGTCTATTACGAATTTTTGCCTGAAAATGATACTTATTCAAGTTCTATTGTGACATGCAAAGCTGTGCACCCGAGATCGCTAAATAGGAGAACAATTTTTTTGTTGGTAATTTTTTAATTTCGATTGAGTCGAAAACCCTGATGAGATAGTCAGAAGAAGTGAAACAGAAAGAAGACCATCAAAGGTGTCAGAAGGCTATGATGTGAGAGACAGCCATGATAGTAGTATAGGCTCTGACTCACGTCAAGGTCGGTTACTTATGGCTCACATCAAGGATGCCGCACTCCAAGGTCAGTTCTGGCGGTATCTTTTTTGAGCGATTCCTATCTGTGCTAAAGTAGATCGGCGAGGACCTTTTTTAAGCGGTTAACTTGGAACAGGTTTGTACAAACAGTTAACAGAGATTGAACAGGTAAACAGCTATATCTGTTTGTACAAAGCTGTTTAAATCAAGTTGTCCTGATGAGGAGAAGCTGATTAACCGGTGTCGTGTGGGTCAATATCGCCATAGACATATCAAGGTCAAAGTGAGTTAGTAGCGGTGTAGATATACCAAGGTCAAACTGAGTTAGAAATGAGTTACATAACTGTAGAACAGATAAGAACTGCTCAATTTTGGCACCTAAAATACTTTTTGCCCAAAGAAATAATAGATAAAATTCAGTAAAATTAAAAAAAAAATCATTACCTCCTCATCTCTTCGGCCTAAAACTTCAGCAATACAAAGTCCTTGTGTTAGATAGGCGACGGCTTGTTGTCGATTACCTAATAATTGATGTATACGTCCCAGTGAACTATATGCCAAAGTTTTCGCGAGCTGATCGTTAGTACTTGCAGCAACTGTCAAATGCTGTTCTTGATAACACACCGCTTGTTCGAGATTTCCCAAAGCTTCATGGACTGAACCTAAAAACGCACGAATTTTACAACATTTTTAATGTAATTGAACAATTACCGAGATTGCCATAAGCCCTGCACTGCAATGGCGCTATTCCCAATTGTTCCGCTATGTCTAGATCATTTTGATGATACTGTAATGATGTCGAATATTCTCCCATTTGTAGATAGACGGAACCCAATCCACTTATCGCGTCGGCTTCCATTATACGATCACCTGAAACCATTGTTTAAGATTGAAACATACACTAAGATCGTCGGATTACTCACTAAGTTCGTGGGCAATCGTTTTCTGATGATCCAGACACGAGATCGCCTGTTCCAAGTTACCTAACGAGGCATGTAATTGCCCTAATTCACCGTAGGCGGCAGCTTTCGCGTCCGAGTTTCCCAATTCGTGTGCAACAACTAGCCGTTTTTCCAAACAAACCAATGCTTGCTGAAGATTACCGAGCGATCTCTGGGACTGGCCCAAACCGCGATAGGCACGTTCTTGGTCACGTGTACTTTTTAATTTTAAGGCGCTAGCTAAATACTGCTCGTGACACTTTGTTGCCTCGTCGGGATCTCCGAGTGCATCGTAACAATCGCCGAGATTACCAAATGCACGACCTCTATCTAACTGAGAAGTGGGCGTACTTAGTCTTTCTAACGTGGCCAGTTGTTGTTCAAAGTAACCAATTGCATCTTCGTAATGTGCCATATTGAGCCTGGTGAAAAGTAATTAAAACTATTTCTATATAATAATAATAATTGTTTATTATGAAAGTAAATATGCTACAAACTTCAAAAATGGTATACCAGAACTGCTCAAAAACTTTTGAACCCCAAAAAGTAAATTTTTTTAAATAGCAACATGTAATTATAATTCTTTTATAGATTCTTAAAATTTTTATCTTTTATGTATGGTAATCACTATACCTAAAGTTGATAGTTTCAAAAATATTTTGAAAAAAGGTCATTTGAGACGTCATTTACTGAATGGCAAGAAGTTCATAAGCTAATCCTGTCGGGCAGAGGACGAAAAGAATGGCTGGTAAATCAAATGAAGCAACATATCGAAATCTTACAAGGGCACTGTCATGAGATGGCCGGAAACCTTGTTGAGGTGAGAGTGATCAGCATCCTGCAGCAAACTATTGAAATTCGGGATTTAGATAGCATTACAACCAGGGAGGTAGAGAGTGCTGTCAAGGAACTTCTCCCATAATCCCTCGCTAACAAAGAGCAGTTTTTTTAAAACTGTGAACTGTAGGTATAGGGAATTCAAAAATCTAAAAGATATTTAAAAAATTCATGCAAATTGCCGATTTCTTGAAAATGGTTCAGATTAGATATATTATTGCCGTATGCAACTTACACTGTTTTTCAAACACACAATTCAAAAATAAAAATAAACAAACACAAACAAAAAGACACTCACCGAGCAATTCCGAGATTTCCGTACGCTTGTGCTTCGACACCACAATCTTGTAATTCCTGTGCCCTTTCCAACTGTTCTTGGTAACACTTGACAGCATGCGTGTAATTGCCAAGCGCCATATGGACGGCCCCCAAATGTCCGTGAGCTCGGCATTCACCGGACAGTTCGGACATTTCTTGACGCAACGTCAACTCTTGTGTGTGAAAACCTGTATCACGCTGCGATATTTTAAAATAATCGAATAAAAAGAAAAATTCACCTAAAGCCTTATCGAATCGCCTCAAAAGTCGATGTGCAATTCCCAAGGCACCACAAGCGGCGGCTTCCATACCTCGATCACGACTCCCTCTGGCTAAAGCCAACTGTCGCTGATACATTTTAACCGATTCCTCCACCTCTCCCATCCTCATTAGAACATCACCGATATTACCCAGTGCACGAAACTTTCCTAAAGCAAAACTAAACAAAAAATACTCAAGAAACTAACGGTACAAACCTGAATTATTATTAATCATGTGAGCGATTGCTAAAAAATACTTTTGGCACTCCAAAGACGTTTCAACCTGTCCCAATGCAAGATGCGCCAACCCAAGGTTACAGTAAGCGCGTCCCATATTCATCTTATCTTGTAAATCCTTAGCTAGCGCTAAATCCTGATCGTAATACCGTACAGCTTCTCTATAATTACCGATACAGTAATGAGCGTAACCTAAAAAATGGCACGCTTTTGCTTCACCCTCAACATCGGCTAATTCTTGTGACAACATTAGGTACTGTTCGTAGTAGGGAATTGCATCAGAGAACTCGGTACGAGAACTCAGACAATTACCCAAGTTTAGTAAGGCGCACGCTTCGCCTGCAGTATCTTTCAGTTCACGTGCAATACCTACAAAATTAAACAATCGTATACGACATTGTACAACAATGGTTCATACCTAAATGGGCACGATAGTGCATCAAGGCCATATCGTGTGCACCTAGCGCTTGATAGGCAACTGCTAAGTTACCATGCGTACTTGCCTCGGCGCTTCGATCATGCACCTCTTTACTTATTGTAAGTTCCTGTTTATGATATTTTATAGCAGATTCATAGAATCCAGCAGCAGAATAGGCATTGCCTATATTTCCGTATGCACGTCCCATACCTGCACGATCTTGTAAATTACGAGCGATGGCAAGATGTGCCTGATGTAACTTTAGTGCGGCATCATGTTCTCCTGAAATTATAATATAATCGGTTGTAAGTAAGTCCCTAAGTCTTACCTAACAATTGATATACGATACCCAAATTGGAGCACGCTCGACCTTCGGCCACTTTATCGCGCGTCGCTAACGCCATATCGAGTTGTCGCTCGTGCCAATGTTTCGCCTGATCGTAATCACCGGCGCATCTTGCCGCATGTCCCAATCCTGCGTATGCTCGTGCTTCTACCGATCTAAACGTTGTATTATATCAAAATTGATAATAATAATTACATCAGTTAATAAAGGGTGTCGGAAGGAAATTACGCTGATTAATGTTTACAAGTTTGCTGAAGAAATGTAAAAGGTAACTATATTGCGATGTAACGCATCCAGCAGCTTTCAATTTAATTGTTTGCGCTAAAAGTAGACGTGTGTGTGTCGTAAGCAAAGAATTTAAGTATTTTATTTTTTATTTATAATTATACTGTTAAATAGCCAGGAAGTGTCTGTAAATATTATTGTAGGTATGGTGTTTAGTTTTTTTCGCAGGTAGGTAATTGATATACAGGTAAGGAGAGGGGAAGGGTTAGCGTGACAAATGAGAGCTAGATATACGTTACGATTATACAGGAGCGCCTGGAAAGTGATTCAGAAAGGGAAGGAGGGCGGTGACCAAAGAGCTGGAGAAGAAAGGCGGAAGGATGCATGCCCTGTTTCTGCGCTTGACAACGTAAATAGGGCAAACTGTGGGAGATGTGGAAAGAAGGGGTGGCTGTTCGAAAACCTCTTGAAGTGTTATGATAAATGGGTTGGAAATATAGGAATGGAAAGAACGGAAGGTCTTGGGGGAAGGTTCAGATACGATATTGAACATGGATATTGGGGTTGAGAAGGGAGACTACAAGTTACATAGTGCAAGAGGAGGTTGTTGCGGACATATAAAACTTTTTGGTTTTGTCTTATATTCCTATAACTGTACAAATATAATTACATTACTTTAGGATTAAATACTGGTTTTTTAATAAGAATAATCGGCCTTTCATTTCACCGTGAATCTCTACGCGACACCAATTGTGTCGGCAGCTAATTCACATGAAAGCTCGTGAAAGACTGTACACGAAAAATGCGTGTAATAGTTACTTCGTTATTGGAACGACTTCTACAAAAAACTAATGCGCTTGGTTCTAAAACAATGGCAAGCATTCATTTTTCTAACACATTAAAATTAATTCAAAAACAATGAATATGAAGCGGCAAAAGAGGTGAAATGGGAAAAGATGAGAAATACAGGCGAAAAGATTGGCAATGAGATACGAAGAAGTGATGGAGAGGCGGGTCTATCCTACAAAGCTGTTGGGAGAGGTGAAGGGTGAAAAGATAAAATATGGACAGGAGAATACGAACTGGTATTACGAAAGGGACGAATATGCTAGTGTGGAGGTGTAGAGGAGAAAGGAGAGAGAATGGGGTGAGACCACGAGAGATGATGTAATAGGAAGAGACACGAATTCGCAGACGCAGGAAATAAGGGGGAAAAATTAGATGAGGGAGGTACAATGTGAGATATGGCGAGATTATGGTAGAAGGGATATACCGGGGTACTTAAGGGGAGGGTTAAGTGTTAAAAAAAAGAGATTAATAGGGAGATGTAGATGTGGGAATGAGGAGAGGGAAAATAGTGGCGGGACGATGAAAAAAAGTGTAGACCGTGTGGAGTAGGTTGGGAGACTATAGGACATATGTTAGGGGAGTGCGAAGAGTTGAGGGAGGAAAGGAGTTAGAAAGATGTTTTAGAGGGGGAGGGATTAGGATGGACGGAGGAAGTCGAAGAAGTAGGATCGGAAGAGGAGGGGGAGAATTGGAGAGTAATTCTAGAAAGTAGATAATTTTGAGGATTAGAATGTTAATTTTATTTATTTTATTAGGGGTAATTATGTGAGGGTAAGGGTAAAGAACAAGATTAGATTGATTGAGTTGTATTATCAGTTTATGAAGGGTATCGGAAGGAAATTACACTAATTAATAATTATTGTAAACGTTTGCTGAAAAAAAATGTAAACTGTAACTATAATGTGATGTAACGCATCCAGTAGCTTTGAATTTAAATGTTTCCGATAAAAGTAGACGTGTGTGTGTGTCGTCGGCAGAGAATTTAAGTATTTTATTTTTTTTATTTATACATAATTATACTGTTAAATTGCCAGGAAGTTTTTTTTAAATATCATTGCATGGTATTTTGTTTGTTTAGTAGGTAACATATTTGGTTTTTGAGCCGTCTCCTTAGTATAAATGCTTGAATTGTAATTTGTTAAGACACATGTGAGTTCCCTGCCCCTCCGCGCTGGTTCAGTATAGGCTGGCCTTAGCCAGAGTTCGGAAGTTAAACTATTTTGTGGGTGATTTCCAATTCGTTAGTCTTTGTCATCATCTTATTATATGCTCTCTCTCTTTTACTATCTGTCTTTATTTCGTTCTCTTTGAGTATCTCCTATCCTGTACGCTTTCACTCCCTTCTTAGGCAGACGCTAAACAGATCAAATTTGCGGTTTAAACAAATAAACAGGTCTGTTCCTGTAGAAGCTGTTTCTTATTTAGATGTCCATCTGTTTTTCTGTTAACCTATTTAGCGTGTGTAAGCATAAGTGAAGATAAAGGGGCGTGGTATGTCTACTAAAGTTTGATTTAACTGTTTCATTAAATATCTATGCCACAAAGTAATGAAAAAAGGTGATTCGGGCACCCATATCGCAATAAATTTTTGTTTGCATTGGCTTTAATTAATTTATTTTAAAAAAAATGCGGAGAAAGTAAACCTAATGCTCAATTAAACCAATTTGTTATAAAAACTTACTTATCACCAATGCCTTGTGCAAGTCGCAGTACTTTTTCATGATATACGATAGCTTGTGCGAAGTTCCTACGATAATGATGACTGGAGCCCAAGTTACTGTAAGCGCGAGCCTCCTCGACCTGTCGAAATTACAAATTAACACATAAACTAGATTTGGATTAGTACAACCTGATTTCCTAAACGTCGTGCGATTCGTAAATGTTGCGTGTGACAATCGACTGCCGAATCAAAATCGCCCATTGCTAAGTAAACGGCGCCAACATTACCGATCTCACGTGCCTCTTGTAATTTATCTCCCATCTGTTTTACGAGCTGTACACACTGTTTATGTGAGGCGAGGGCGTTCGGATAATCGCCTATTGCGGTATAAACGTGGCCTAACGAAGTTAAGGCAGCAGCCGCCGCCTGAGTGTCCTTACATTTCATTGCAAGCACCAACTGATATCTGTGAGCCGTAAGTGCTTCTTTATACGAGCCCTGACTGAAGTAGGCGGAACCTAGATTACCATGTGCTCGACACTCGCCGGCAGTATCACCTAAACTCTTTGCAATCGCTAAATCTTGCTGCATGTACCTAAATTAATTCGTATTACAAATTTGGTTATAATGCAGGGTGGTTCATTAAGGTCGACGAGGTGTCATGGTCTCGAGACGTAATGGTCATAAGAGCTTTGGGGGAATAAAATTGCTGGAAATAATTGTGTAATTACCCAATTTTACCACTAGTAGTCGTATTTGGTAGGGTGGTGTAAAGGTTTTCGAGACAAGATGTCAAAAAGAGGGCATCTAGCAATTTAAGGCACTATAATTTGAGTTTGGCTTAACCAAATTTGGTAAACTAGGTTTCGTTTAAGAAATGAAGTTTTGGCGTTTAAAACAACGCAATAATCATTATTATATGGATATATGCAACTCACATTAGAGGGCGTCGTTTGAACGATTCACATTCTCCTAAGAAAAACATGAAAACTGCAATTGGATATTTTCATTTGTCAGAGATCAACATCGAGTCTACAAAATTACATTTCGGAGTCAAGTACATCCGGTGCAGGACCAAACCTAACCAAGAAGACAATTTGTATCGTTCGACAGGAGTCAGGATACAGTTTGCCACAGTAGGGTGGATGAAGCATGTGTCGATTTGCTGCTATTTACAAAGAAAATCCACATATTTTTTAAAATTACACATTTGCTTAGGTGTACAGGGATACCCCCCATACAGGAAATAATATTAACAAAAGATGTTATTATTGTTGGTATCTTAAACAAGTAGTAGAAGAAACTCAAACTCTCAAAAAATTGAAAACAAAAACAATTAAGAACCTAAATCTGAACAAGTCTCCTGGATATATGATCTCACAATGGTAAAAACCCTAAAAGAACTTCCTGACAAGGGATTCAAAGCTATAAAACTTTTGATCAACGCCCTTCTCCCATTACAAATCTTCCTGGAGCAATGGAAAGTTGCTCAATGATTTTAAGTCTGGATAATTGACCTGCTGTACAAAATCAAAGATCTATTCCCAACGGGTTATTACAATATAATTAAGTCGTATCTACATAAACAACAGATATTTCCAAGTGACATCCCAGGACAAATTATCAACTCTGCATCGTATTCATTCGGGTGTCCCTCAAGGAAGCGTACTGGGCCCTGCACTGTTATCTCCTTCACACCTCAACTCACTCAAGCCTCAACTCAACTCACATACTCAAGAAGCAAATGCAATTGGCGCTAAAATACAGACTCTGAGGAGGAAGAACATCCAAACTCTCAAATGACAACAAGTTGCTGCTCTACAAAATCGTACTTAAGCCCATATGGACTTATGGAATTCAGCTGTGGGGATCAGCCAGCAATTCTGATTTCGAGATTCTGCAACAATTCCAAAACAAGGTTATTCTGAATATTGTCAATGCACACTCAGATATGTTCCAAACTAGGTGATACAACACGACATTCCGGTGCCATCAGTGAAAGAAGTGTCACACAGTGCCAAATACTGTGACAGACTCAGTGCTCAAATACCAAGACTCGACAGACCATAAATGCTAAAAGACTTAAAAGCCAAGATACACTTGATCTACCAAATCGGTTCAAACAGATACTTACACAAAATTAAGCTAATTAACTAATTAATAGTGTTTTCATTGGAAAAACCCTGTCACATGCTCCACCTTCAATCATATAATTTACTAAGTGTCACTTAAATGACAGATTGTAAATATTCATTGTTGCTGAATAAAAACAAAATTGTTTAGCCAATAATTTTGAGACAAATGAAAGTATCGAAATGTTCCAGTTCTTCTAGCCCTCACAGATCTTCGCATGTCACTAAAATTTCAACATTTTCCTAGTCATGATTTTCCCAGAATCAATCAATGCTCATAGGTTTTGAAAATGGGCACCAGAGGGCCAAATATTACTTATTTATGCATACAATTAAAGGAAAATTCAGTTTCCTTTAAGACCTTATATACAGGTGGTTACAAGTCAATTTCACAACGACCATTGCGGAAAGGTCTTTTATAATCTACATAAGTCATTCATTGCTAGATGGCACCACGTACTCGCACAATGTTTGGTTTCCAAATCGTCCATAAGCATTGGCTAACTATTAGTATATTTCTAAAACTGGCTCAGAAAATAGATTTTCTTTTGTAAAATGAGTGAGGAAAGTTGCATTTTCCTCACTTGTGACGAAAGTAAACAGTATTGCCAACACCATTTATCTATTGCAGGAAAACAAATGAATTCATTAAACTGTCAACAATGCTATAAATGCAAATTTCATGATTTATTTTTTTAATGCAATTTTAGGAAAAATGTTGTGTAAAACACTAAAAGAAAACGTTTTTTGAACTCTTGCTCAATAATTAGGCATACTCACTACGCTCACGTGTCAAACTTTGAGATTGAGTTGAAAAAAGCACTTTCGTCTCTTGTTGTACAAATACCCATATCTTTAATAAAATTATTGAAGAAAGTTACATTTTCCTCTCTAAAGATGCAAGTAAACAGTGTTGCCAACACCATTTAACTATTGTAGGTAAAGAAAAGAATTCAGTAAACTGTCAACATGTACAACTTAATTTTTCTCAATGAAAATTTAAGGGATATTTTTTTAATTATATGCAGTTTTGGAAAAAATGGTGCGTAAAACACGAGAAGAAAATGTTTCTTCAACTCTTGCTCAATAGACGTCGCTACGCTCGTGTGTCAAATAGAGTCCCTATATAGAGAGAGTACCGCAATTGACGCCATTTTGACTCCAGAAAAGGGTGGGAAATTTGAATTGAAGAAAAGGTATTGGTGTGATAGAAAAATTATTACAACTGACAGCTGACAACTGACAACAGCTGACAAGACAACCATAATAATATGCATCAGCCGCCATTTTAGCTTCAAAGTAACGCCCAAACCAATTGCGGTACTCTCTCTATATAGGGACTCTAGTGTCAAACTTTGAGCTAGAGTTGAAAAAAGCATAATTTTCTTCCCTTGTTGTACAAATAACTACTTCATTAATAAAATTAGTGAAGAAAGTTACATTTTCCTCTCTAAAGCGGAATGTAAACAGTGTTGCCAACACCATTTACCTATTGTAGGAAAACAAAAGAATTCAGTAAACTGTCAACATGTACATACATTTTAATTTTTTTCAATGCAAATTTAAGGGATATTTCTTTAATTATATGCAGTTTTAGAAAAAATGGTGGGTAAAACACGAGAAGAAAATGTTTCTTTAACTCTTGCTCAATAGACCTCACTACGCTCGTGTGTCAAACTTTGAGCTAGAATTGAAAAAAGCATAACTTTCTTCTCTTGTTGTACAAATAACTACTTCATCATCATCAATAAAATTAGTGAAGAAAGTTTACATTTTCCTCTCTAAAGCAGAAAGTAAACAGTGTTGCCAACACTATTTACCTATTGTAGGAAAAGAAAAGAATTCACTAAACCGTCAACATTTACAACTTAATGCTATACATGCAAATTTCGTGGATTTTTTTAAATTATATGCAGTTTTAGAAAAAATGGTGCGTAAAACACGAGAAGAAAATGTTTCTTCAACTCTTGCTCAATAGTCCTCGCTACGCTCGTGTGTCAAACTTTGAGCTAGAGTTGAAAAAAGCATAATTTTCTTCTCTTGTTGTACAAATACCTATTTCTTTAATAAAATTAGTGAAGAAAGGTTACATTTTCCTCTCTAAAGCGGAAAGTAAACAGTGTTGCCAACACCATTTACCTTTTGTAGGAAAAGATAAGAATTCAGTAAACTGTCAACATTTACAAATTAATGTTATAGATGCAAATTTCGTGGATTTTTTTTAATTATATGCAGTTTTAAGAAAAATGTGTAAAACACACGAAAATGTTTTTTCAACACTCGCACAATTGACACACGAGCATAGCTAGATCTCAAACTTTGAGTTTGAGTTGAAAAAAAGCATAGCTTTCTCCTCTAGTTGTACAAATAACTATTACTCACTTTTATCCTGCGGTCTATCATCTATTATAGAAAACTGCCTACCTTTACATGACCATAGCAATTACGCCCACTAGTGGCAGAACTAGGAACTTTGAAATTATTTCCAGCAGTTCCTCTTGGTTAACTTTTTTCTCTAGACTATGACTATTACTTGTCGAGATGCGGTGCCTCGTTGGTCTTAGTGAACCACCCCCACATGTGCGACTAACCCTATAGCTTTATCTAACTGATTTAGAGCCCAATGTGCCGAACTGAGTGCACTAAATACGGAACCCCTTAGCTTCAGTGAGCATGAACCGATTCGTAAGGCGGACTCGAGAACCGTAACGGCCGAATGATATAATCCGGCGGCGAGAAGTTCCTGACCGACCACCGATATGAGAACGAAAGGGCTCTGGTCCAATTTCATATTTTCTAATTGATGAAAGATCGGTTCTAAGTTATGTCGAAGTGGCGATTTAACGGAAGCTTCAATAAGCGCCGATAAGAGTTGCTGTGATGTGGGATCCTGTGCCAAACCGGCACTGAATGCGGCAAGAGCTTCGCCATGTCGTCCCATACATTGTAAGGCGACACCTTGCCTAATAACAAATTATTTTTTGGTCGAACGTTATTGTGTTATCGCTTACCTGTAGTAGGCTTTAGGCCAAGTTGGGCAAAGATCGCGAGCAGTAATAGCATCTTGAAGTGCCTGTGCGAAAAGTCCCTGTTTCAGTTTGGCAGCTGAACGGTTCGAGTACAGTATGTGATTTGTTGGATCCAGTTGAAGTGCGTCTGTGTAAAGAGCGACGGCCGTAGCGAAATCACCACTTTGACAAGCAGCGTTTGACTGATGAACCTACAGAGGTTTATAAATGAGAGCACTTTCAAAACGGTGCCTGGTACACTTACCTTCTCGACGAATAAGGCTCGATTTGCTGCTGGAAGTTCGGTTGTTCCTTCGGGTTCAACCTGTATTGTACAAATTTAACTATTAATAACCAACCTCCAGGTTTCTATCTTGATCTAGCATTAAAATTTCTAAAAACATTCTAAAATACAAAAAAAAAGACGTACTTCCGTAAAATCCCTTTGCGACATTCTTGAAAATACAACGTTTTTTAAACCACATCCTCATATTTTTTAGTTTTTTTGTAACACTTCAACATTTTTTTTTTCTAAAAGGAAGCTCACAATTTCATTTTCTATTTTTAACACTAATTATTATTATTATTCAGGCCATCGTATTTATAATTTATCGATAGAATTTTTTCGTTTTAAAAGTAAAATAAGTACACAGAGAGACCGTCATCTAAACAGTTATTTACTCGCATTCCTTTTCAACGCCATTTTGGAATGCAGGTAAAGTAACAGGTGCGCACACATTTCCACCACAGTTTTTACTTAAAGTGGTAAAGGAAATCGCAACCTTTCCATCTTATCTAAGAAATTGTGCAGAAATCGTTAAATTAATTAATAAATTATTCAGAGTTCACTCTTTGTCAGAGATAAACACTCTGAATTTGTCCCTTCGCGTGATTGCCCATCAAATCATGGCTTATTTCAACCAGAGCATCTCTTTTTCATACTACGTTTTCTACGTATCATTTGGCATTTGTAATACATAATTAGAAACCGTTTAAAATAAACGTGAAAACAATTGATTAGCGTGTATAATCAATGCTGAAAATAAAAGTAGATGTACAATTGAAGGTCACGAAGATGAGCATTGCAGGCCTTCTACAATTCCACCATGACCAAGAACGTTTTCAACCTTCCCAACGGCAAATTTCATTGAAAGTTTTTATACAGGGTGGCCCATTGAAAAGGTAACACCCCTGTTTTGAGACACTTAGACCAGTCGATTTTCTGTTTTTGGGGGACAACTTTTGATGTCAAATTTGACTTGACCCCTACCTCAAGAATTTAAATACGGAAAAGGAATCGAGCGGCCCCCTCATTTGAAACGTCTTTTAATTCTCTATGTGACAGTATGAATGAAAATTAGTTTTATTCAATTTTTTTTGCCCCCGATGAAAAGCACCCTCCAGATTAACTAAAGTGAGGGTGTTGTTTAGGAAAAATCCTGAAACACGTCACTTTTGAACGGCACTACAAAGTTCATATTAATATTTTTTAAGTTATTTTACTTACTCTACTGATATCGCACCGCGCTCTCGCTCGTCCGTTGTCGTGTTGTATGCGAGCTGCGAGCGAGATGATCGACTGTATGTCAACCTCAACCATTGACACAAGAAGACTAGAGACAGGAGAATAAACTCGTGTGGAGGG
Organism: Pyrocoelia pectoralis; assembly: GCA_036250285.1. Taxonomy (NCBI): domain Eukaryota; kingdom Metazoa; phylum Arthropoda; class Insecta; order Coleoptera; family Lampyridae; genus Pyrocoelia; species Pyrocoelia pectoralis. The sequence goes on from CM070083.1 coordinate 6,367,240, forward strand.
AGTAGGCAAAAAAATTACCGCCCTAAGTAGGCGGATCTCGCGTACGTGTACACTGCGCAGTGTAATAGGCTGGCTGGACCCCTGGGGTGGGCCTAGGCAGAAATCCGGCACCGCTGAGAGGTCTGTTGTATAGACACTTAATTACAATCAGTCCTTACATTTATATGTGTTCCTACTTCCTAATACTACTTTTGGTTATCCTCTCTATCATCAGCTGTCATACTGAGGTTTATATCTGTGGAGATTTCGTCAAAGATAAGCGAATGCTCCACCCTGACGACTCGTCACGCCCGTACCGTTGACTCTCAGCCGGTATGCCGCACTGAGCGTCTCTGCCCCAATTACTAGGGTAGGTGGGGGCAGTTTCAAGAAAGTCTCCATAGCGGCCTTGGGGTCGTTATTATATTATGCCCTCGTAATTCCAAGGCAAGCCTGAACCTGCTAAGTAGGTATCTGTACGTTCTTCTGGGTGAAGGTGTTGCCACCACACGTGAAGCATGCGTAATAATAATCACCGATCTAATCATTATGGTGTACAGTGGCGTATAAGGGGGGTCTGGACTCCCTCCCCGGAGACCCTGTCGATTACGTTTATTTAAATCAAATAATCAGAAACTTGCTATATCTTTTAACGTTTAACACCCATGGAAAACAACAATTCAGAAGTATTTTGTTGACCACTGAAATATAAGCAACCTGGAACGCTTACGCTTAACTTACAGCCGAGCCGACAGAAAGGGAATTACTGTAGGGTCATTCGGTCCCTGTCTTGCTGATTATGTTATTGTATCGTATAAGTAATTTTCCGACAAACGCGAAACTCGTAAAACAATCAAAATGCTTCAACAGCTTAACTGCCCTGTTGAAAATGACTGATAGAAACTGATAAAAAAAAAGCTATGCGTTTCTATCTGGCTTAATATGAGCATTTGAAACCGGTATTCCAGATAGAGACACATTAAATTTTAACATTTAATTCCGTATACATTCTGATTAATATTTATCAGGAATTCCGGATCCATCCTAAATAAAATAGGAATTCCGTATAGGTCCGAATAAATTAATAATGGAAATCCTCATAAATCCGAATAAACGTGTGAACTTACTATTGGAAATCCGCATACAAATCAATAAAAAAAATGTGTGTGACTCTGTATACTTTGGTAAGGTCAATGATCTATAACCTATAATTTACCAGTAGTTAACATTTGAAATTTTTAATTTGACATTTATTTTATTTGTTATTATTAAAATGGATAGTAGTGATAATAAAGTTTGCAAAAAACGACGTTATAAATTGTATTTGGAATCCAACAATCCCGAAAACAAAGTTTCAAAAACAACTGAATGGCGATGGGGAAAGCAATTAAACGTTTTAAACAGTTAAGTTATTTTAAAAATGAAATTTTAGCTAATTTAAGAATTTATATATGTATAGATGATCGAGAAATTTTATCGAATACAATTGACGTTGCTGAGTCGGTTGGTTCAGTACAACAAGCAGATACAACGGTTCAAAAAAACATAAATATTGTTACTGAAGTTACACAAAGTAGCGCAGAAAATTTGTTGCTTTTTGTACAAGTATATTTCATTATAACAAAAATCTTTCTTCTGTAAATGCAACACCAGATATTGTTTTGATTGGTACTGGATCACTGATTGATCAACCAAGTATTCAAAGATATTTAGAATTGCTAAATGTTCAGGAAAGAATCGATGACAAACTTCACTGGTTTTCATATAAAAAATGTATTTTTAAAAAAGTAATGTACCATACAAATAAATACTTAAAACTAAAGAAGACCAATGATACTATAATCCAAACAAAATCTGGAGAATTTGCTGAAATAATAGATTTCATCAACTGCGATTTTGGCAATTTTTGCATAGTAAATATTTTTACCTTTTTTCTTATTAATTTTGGGAAGTCTTTTTAGATCCGATATTTTCGAAGCAATAATAGAATCTACCTTATCTTTGGCAAATGATGTTGCTTCTTCATTGCTTGCCCCATTACTGACCATGCGAAACTTGACAATATCTACAAAAAAATTAACAGCTTTGATTTAAACAAAAAAATTGTGTTAAGTACCGTGGATAGCCAGCAATTTTGTAGCATCTAGCGCTGGATCAGGTGCAGCCTTGGTTCTGTTACATTGCTGACCAGTAACAGATGATGTTGCTAGCACATGGCTGCCAAATACGGCAGAAGCCAATGACCTAACAAAGGCGCCATTAGATTTTGAACGCACGTCAACTGAGTTGTATATTTGGTCAGGCAACCATACATTTCGCCCCAAGTGAATCTAAATATGAGCAATGTTAATTTACTAAAACTTAGGTAGGTATTTAACAAGCTTACTTTTCCATCCATGCTACAACCAACTGGTTTAGTAACTTCCTTTTCATTAGTTTCAGGTTTGCTACTACAATTACTTATACTTTTTAATGCTACCATCATCTCTACAACAGAAAAATATGATGAGATAAATTGTATTATAAAAATAGTCGAGTATACTGTATACCTATACCTCCCCAATTTGATAATATGTCATTTTGCAATTTGCAATTTAGAACTGTCAGCTCCTGATTTATTTTGGTCAAAGCTTCAACATTTTCTTTCAATTTTAAATTTTCTTGCTTTAAAGCCTTAAACAAATCTTCATTTTCGTTGTTGGGAAGATCATTGTTACGGATTTCTTCTATTAAGGTGTTAAAGCTTTTGTTGGCATTTTCTCTGGCGTTGTGTGCCTCTGCTGTTTTTTTCTACAACAAAAAAATAATGTTGAGATAAAACCAAACTTTTCTTATGAAATGTAAACTACTACTAATTTAGGTTATTACTTTTATTGCAGTGATGATCGATATAGTGGCATTTGGCAATTGTGAATCTTCTTCCCCTTCCGTTTCAGTGACAGAATCAAGCATCTCCGAAAAACGAGAAGGAGGCAAGCGTATTCTTTTCGATTCTGCTTCATGAAGTACACCATTTTCAGTATCTATTAAAATATTACTTAAACCAGCAATAGTAGTTTTTTTAATGAGTTCTTGTGTAAATTGGGCGCTTTGTAGCACGGGTGGGCCATTATAAAGCCCACGAGTGCAACAAAAAGCCAATTTACATAAGAACGAATTAAAAACAACATTTTTTAGTTCGATACCAGACCTTAAAACGTTCAAAATTGGTTAAAAACTATAAAAGTAGTTTGACGTTTTGTTTGACATTTCATTATTACATGGCAATATCCCGATCACACAGGACAAATTTCTCGAATTGAAAGTAGATATAGAGAACTAAAAAAAATATTTTTAACAACAGCTTACCACCGACACAAATAATATTTGCACGATAATATTGTTTATCATCGGCAAATAATACTTTGTATTTTTTTGGATAATTTATGTCATCTGGATTGAATTTTTTAATGTCGGAAGCCTTGACTACACGTTTTAAACCATCTTCTACAAATCTAACATATGCGAAAGCCATTATCCTAGAAAGAGAAATATTCATGCAATACATAAGTAAAACTAAAATTACAAAAAATCATTAGTTACTTACCTTAATTAGCAAACTAATCAAATCGAACTTAACAGAACACAAAACAAACCGTTAAAACAATACTCAAAAACGAAAAACACACTTGTTAGGATGACAAATTGAGGTTATGGGCGGTTATCGGTTACGCATCCTTTTTTTCACAATCGTAATACAGGAACGGTCAAAAATAGCGGGATGTTTGAATAAAATGAAACTCACCCAGATTATGAATCCCTTTTTGTAACTATTACTAAACTATATCCATCTACAAAACATTTCGTTTCTACATAAATACAATTTTAACGCGATTTAAATAAGCATGCGCCATATATTTTTCTATACCTATGCGAAATTTCTTATTAAATATATTTTATGCGCAATACGCTCATTGAAACTAATAAACTTGAATAAAATGAACGGAAATTCTTTTATCAGCTTGAAATGGTTTCAACCAGTCTTTTGAAAGTATGCACAGTCATCAATAGAGACTTATAAAACCGTATTCATCATTATTACAATTCGGATTTCCAGGCAAAAACGAATTCATTTTAAAATCATGACGGATAGACACTAATAGAACTTATAGAAACTAATTTAAACTAATAGAAATTCGTATAAGTTTCAATGTGATTTTATAAGTTATTTTCAACAGGGTGTGAATGAGTACAACAAGGACAAAATGACCCTTCGTTATTGCTATCGCACGCTCGGTTTATTTCCTACAGGTTAAATGCACCGTGCGCGTTCCAGGTTGCTTATATTTCAGTGTTGTTGACAAAAAAATTTAGACTCCCCCCCCCCCCCGCCCCCCAAGAAACATCCTAAATACGCCACTGTTGGTGTATGTGAATTGAGTGGGTCCAGTAGTAGGCCCCATTTGCCATCCTCCCTCCAAGCTAGAGGTCATGGAAGAAAACCATCGCATGGCCATCAAAAAATCAAAAAATCATCAAAAAAAACCTATGAAGCAAGCTGTCCCACGAAAAAGAAGAGAACCTCAGTAACGTACCCTGGTGACATGAGAGGGTCTCTCTCGATTACGGGTACAGACTAGAAGGCTTTTTAATAAAGCAAAAAACACGAGGGAATGGGGTTCGTATCGAATCATACCTCTACTCACCCAATACAATATGGCCATAGGATAGGCAAAACGTGACTCGTGGAGGAGGTAGGTAGGTACGTGAGGAAATTGAACAAATTTTAGAAGGTGCCAGGCTCCAAAGAGCCTTGCAAAGAGGGATGAATCGATTCCTTGAAGAAAATCGAGGGGGGCTATGGAGACCGCGCCGAGCCGACCTTGTAGTTCCTGCTTCAATCACACTTTCCGGAGTCAAACACCCTCCATAAAACTGACACAGCCGAACCAATATAACTCCGGAACCCCTATTAAGAGGGAAACAGAAGAGATTATGGGTTTTGGTTATCGACATATAGAGACGGACTGTACTTAGTAATGCTAAGCGCGTATACTGCAGGCGAGTGAGAGGGGAAACGAAGAGGCCTAATTGTTGACATTCAACTTTCCCGCCATTTTCTGGAGTCAAAATGGCGTCAATTGCGGTACTGAAAGGATACTCTCAAAGCGTACAATGCTCTACTAAGGCTCTACTACAAACAGTGACGACAAGCCGCGATTAGCTCCGCCCATCCGCCATTAAGAGGCAAAATTTTTGGACGGGTTTGTATTGTTCAACGGTGGTATCCTAGCAACTTGCTAAATCCAAATAAAAATCACACGCAAATGGAGCCTATTTCCAAAAATGACCCACTGATGAACATACACCAAAATGATTAGGGCGGTCATTACATATGCTTCATTGGTTGGTGGCATAAGACCTTCACCCTGAAGAACATACAGAAACTTAGCTTGCCTTAGAATTACAGGGGCTATGATAACAACCCCTACACGGTAGCTAATAGAGACTTTCTTAAACCTGGCGCCACTAAACCTAGCAATTAGGGTAGAGGCGCGTAGGAGGGGCATACTGGCTGAGTGTCAACGGCGGGGAGGGATCGTCAAGGATTATAGGCATTCGCTTATCTTTGACGAAATCTTCAGAGGTAAAAACGTCAGTATGATACCTGCGAGAATAGGTAACCAAAACAGTTTGTCCTACTAAAACTGTTTAAGACAACAATCCCCACTCGATAAGTGGGAAAGCGATTCCAGGAAGGTAACACAGATGGCTCGAAAACCACTAATAAGGGTACTGGCTCCGGAGTGGGAGGAGCTGCAAAATCTCTGTAAGCCTAGAACAAAAATCAGGGCTGGTCGAAACCACTCATAGGACCGGAACAGGGCTGGTGTGGGATTACACATAACTAATAACACAGCCAGCCAAAAAGGAGATTCGGGTAATACTCACAAGAGCATTGCAGACACTGATAGTAAATTCCAGGACAGAACCATGCCAAGACCTTTCTGGAAACCCCACCTGTCAAACACGGGACTAGCCAACAGCCTGTTATGCAAGGGTTGTGGTGAGGAAGAAACGTCATACCACGTCATTTGCCAGGAAGTAACGAAGCTTCGCTCTACTACAATCCTGGACTTTGTTAAAGATAGAGGTATCATCAAAGGGTAGACCCCTGGATAAAATAATAATAATAATAGAGGGGATGGAGGTGTTATAGAGGAGGAAAAGAGTGAAACGAAGGGGGCAGGAGTAAAGAAAGTTTTAGAGTGGTATGTTTGGACGTTTTTTGGTGGGGACTTGATGTTATTAATTTTTAATGAGGGAGTTAGAATAAGAATCATTGTATATTTTTGTTAAGAATACAACAATAAATATTGAATTGAATTGAAATCATAATAAATCCTAAAAAGTGTGCTTATGATAGCTTGGAGAACCTCCCATTTCCATTTTTTAACATGATTAGGGCCATAAAATGGCTAATTTGGTCTATTAACACATTTATTTCTGAGGATACATTAGACATTTTTATATTATAAAAAATAAGTAGATATCATTCACTGAATAATATTATAATTAATGACAGTTAACCCACTTATAATAAATCGTCGTGAAAAGTATGTGGTAGAAATTCGTGAATAGAATTATCGATAAACTCATTACCGATAATGTGCATTTCCGTATGTTCTTCCATAGCATTTACGCTCGTCGTTTCGAAGGGACAATCCACACATTTCATTACGGGATCAACCTCCGGTTCGACATGCGTCAGCATGTGTTTATCCATACTATCTTTCTTAAAAGTCCTATAGTTACACGTCAAACATTTCAACCGCTTTTGTCCCATATGAACACGATTATGTTTGTTTATATTACTCGAGTAAATCGTACGAAATTCGCACTTATCGCACGAGTAAACTTTACCGCCCGTATGCATCCTCATGTGAACTTCGAACGTCGACTTATTCATAGCGCTGAAACCGCATTCGCCGCATTTTTTCAAAGATTTATTATCGTTACTCGAATGATGTTTCGTCATGTGTTTATTTAACAAGAATTTAAATTTAAACGGTAAACGACATTTCGAACAACGAAAGATCTTATTTTGACGACTCTCACCGTTCTCTTGTATCATCTTCTCGATTTCGTCGACCGTAATGATAAACGAATTTAAATCGTCGTCTACGTCGTTTTCGTTAACGATCTCCTTCAAATTGTTTCCATCCAAAATGTTTTCGATGTCGGAGACGGAGATATGAAACGGATCGTTATTCTCGGATGTAAGCTCGATTAATTTATCTTTGTGATTACGTCTCATATGTTTACGTAGATTAGAGCGATTAACGGCCGTATACGAGCAGTGTTTACAACTAAACGGTTTCGCTACCTCATGCTCTCGACTATGCTTATGAAGTGTCTCATCGTCGGTAGCGGTAAACGGACAAACGTTGCACTTTAACAGTTTATTACCGGTACCGTGCTTTTTTAAGTGTCGACGTACGCTATACGAACGAGTCGCTTTAAACGGGCATAGATTGCACGAATAATACTTTATGCCGGTATGACCTGAACAGTGCTCGATGTACGCATATCTGTCGTTAGTGGTAAACTTGCAATGGGTACATTTTAAGGTCGCATCGTGCGTTTTCATGTGGTCGGTCAACACTTGTTTCGATTTCGAATGAAATGGACATTCGGTACATTTTAACAGGTCGTCGGCGTGCGAATTAATGTGCTCCTTAATTTGTTCGATCGTATCGAACCATTTGTGACAAACTGAGCATTTAATACTGTTATTCGGCAACAGGCAATTGGGAATGTGAGTATCGTCGACGTCGGTAATAATCACATCGTCGTCGCTAATATTTCCATTAGCAACGTCCTTTACAAAAGTGACTAGATCGACACAATCTATCGTTTTCGCTGACATATACTCCGATAACTGTCTCTCCGTCTCGATACATTTCGTTTTGAAGCTATAGGCTGCGTTTAACGTATCCACACAATTATAGCAAATGAGGGCATTGCTGACCCTACTGAAAACCTGAAACTTTAAAAATGTATTCCCGTTCGTATTTTGGTGGGACACTTACAATTTCCGGTACACAAGCTTCCAGTTTGTGTTTAAGATCATTTCGGTTCGAATGTTGGTTACTTTCGATGCAGGTTAATTGGGATCCATTGTCAAATAGCTTAAGACACGTTCTACATACCTTTTGAGGCATTTCTTTTTTCCAATAATTTCTTATTTAAGTTATACACGAAAATTAAATGTACTGTTTATTATAATTTCGTGACTAGATGTCACAAATTGAACTACTAGAGAAAAGTTAGGTTATACCTCCAGTATAATATTTTTGAACTACTAACTTCATACACGTTATATAGGGTGTTTCTTTAAGATACGGTAAAAATTCAAGTTTATGATTTTGCAAAGCTGCTTTCGAATATTTTGCACAGAGACCATTGAAATAAAGGTTTCGGTAACAGTTATAATTTCATCACTTCCAAAATATGGGTTTCAGTTCTGGTTCTGGTTCTAAACAAATATATAAAAAAGGTTCAGTTACGATTAGGGTTCCTAAATTTTCGGGTTTTGTGGGAATTAAGTACTTTTTTGTTTCCCTTAACTATGGAGTTATAGGAAAAGTATGAATAATAATTAACTATAATTAATAAACAATTTAAGGTTTACATCGCTTATTGAATCACATAGTTTACCTAATGTGGGCCTGTATCATAGTAAACCCATTCATACATAGTAGACCGTATATTGGACCACCTACTCTAGTAGACAGCATTATACATGGTAGACCGCATATCGAACTGCACTGCAGGCACCGCAGGATCTGCCATCGTTCCCCATTTAGTTTTATTAGTGGTAGGGAAAGATTGAAGGATGATCCAAGCACAAATTCCCTTTCCTCCACTGTCAGTATATCACTGCCACCAAGTCTCTGCAAATTGCAAAAGAATTACCAGAACGGTAGTAATTTAACGTCATTTCTGACGATGATGCACAATCTGAAATTAGTTTATGAGCAGTGTGCTCCTCTCAATACTAGATATGATTTCATTTGCTTTTTGTAGGTTCAAGGTTCTTGTACCAGGGACTACATTCATATGATACCTATCTACTTGTGATGCAGAAAGAAAGGTATCCACCGATAAATTACGGAGTTTATAAATACCAATGAAATTATTCCCCTTAACCAATTTGGATTTAGATCAGGACATAGCACGGTGAGTGCCTTGTTAAAGGTTACTAATGACATATTTACTGTGTAGGATGAGAACAAAGCTACCCTCCTTGTACTATACTTGATTACTCTCGTGCCTTTGACACTATCAAATCGTGCCTTATTACTATCCAAACTCAAATATTACCGCTTTTGGGAGTCTTCTCTACAACTAACTGCTTCTTTTCTCTGTAACAGATACCAACATGTACGATTTAATAATGAAATATCTGCTCCAATCGAAGTCAACAATGGTGTCCCCCGGGGGTCCATTCTTGGTCCCCTGTTATTTATAATATACAGTGTGTCTAGTTAAGTTGGCAACATATGGGAAACTTTTTTATTATTAATTTTACGAAAAAAAGTTATTCTTTATAAAAAGCTCTGCATGTTCTAAAATCTAAAATACAATCATCAGATACTAAATTTTTTCAGTCGTGTACGCGGTTTGTCAAAAAATATGAATTTTGCTCAAGAGTAAAGTACCTTTATTTTTGACAATATCGAAAATTGTTATTAAAAAAAGTTAATCAGAACTAAAAACTACGTTCAAATATGCAATTACATTCTGCTGGATAAATTTTTTTTTCACAACCTTTTCTCAAATTACTACTTACCGATACTGATACTTTTTTTAATTTTTTTTCCTATTTTTATCTACAATAACAATGCAAAATATGTAAGTGTAGTTACGTGAAATCTAGGATGCCCTGATAAACAAATGATTTGTATTATATCAAGAAATGTTTGACAGTGAGGTTTCTGAACGGAACGGAAATCGTATCAGTATCGGTAGGTAGTAATTTGAGAAAAAGTTGTAAAAAAATTTTTTTAACTAGCAGGATGTAATTGCATATTTGAACGTAGTTTTTAGTTCTGATTAACTTTTTTTAATAACAATTTTCGATATTGTCAAAAATAAAGGTACTTTAATACTCTTGAGCAAAATTCATATTTTTTGACAAACCGCGTACACGACTGAAAAAATTTAATATCTGATGATTGTATTTTAGATTTTAGAACATGCAGAGCTTTTTATAAAGAATAACTTTTTTTCGTAAAACTAATAATAAAAAAGTTTCCCATATGTTGCCAACTTAACTAGACACACTGTATACAGCCGACTTTCACAATGTTTTAAAAAAGCTGCTCAGGGGCATTCTATGCTGATGACTCACAGCTTTACTATACATAGTTTCACTAAAAATGACTGTCTGCTTGCTAACTCCATCATTAACAATGATCTTAACAGCATTGTTAAAGTGGCCACTATGAGCATTCCCTGATAATTAATCCTAATAAATCATATTCCATTCTGTTTAGTTCTGATTTAAATAGACAATTTATCACTCAAAATCTTAAGATTGTAGTAAATAACGTCTATATTTTAATAACTAATGAAGCTAGTAACTTAGGATTACATAATTATGGACAATAAACTATAATTTAACTCACATGTCAACAGTAAGATAAAAGCAACATACTTTGTATTACGTAAATTGTATTATAACAAAGACATTCGCTTAATAGGAAGTTAAAGATATTGTTGTGTGAAACCTTACTCTTATCGAAGTTTAATTACTGTGATGTCTTGTACGGTCCTTGTCTAGATTATGTTGTGTCGAGACGTGTTCAAAAACTTCAAAATGCTTGTGTTCGTTTTATCTTCGGTCTAAAAAAATGGGATCATGTATCTGAAAGGTTACGTGAGCTTCGCTGGTTGAATATATGACTATAACAGATGGAAACTACTTTAGCGTCTTTTGTCCATGGTGTAATGTTATCGTCGATTCCCAAGGGTACCAAAACTTTACTTATTCCCAGAAAAGAATGTCATGATCGCCATCTCAGGCAGCTGAATGTGTTGTCAATACCGCAGCACTCCACCCCCGCTCTTTACATACAAAACAACAATACAAAACTCATTTGTTATCACTCCAATAGCTGTTTCAACTTGGTCTTTTTATTGTAAATTTATTTATTTATTTTATTTATTTATTTATTCAACGTAGCCTAAGGCTAATTTACCACTCTCACATATCAATATCAATAATTTGTTTCCTTTATTTTTAATTGTCGTTATGTTTTATTTAAAAAAATCAATTTATTTTGTTGCAATATGTACAGTAGGTTAAGTGCAAGAGCAGCCTTGGGCTGAACTGCGCCTCTTACTAAATAAATAGGCATATTATTATTATTTGGAGTGTGGTGATTGGCGCATAGTTGGTTTGTGGTTCTTCTGCTGCTGTTGCCTCTTCACATTCCTTTCCCTCATCAGCTATTCCCCCAACCCCCACCCCTTCACCTTAGAGAGGAACTTGGCTGTCATCCTGGTGAAATTGGCGGAAGGGCGATCGCTGCAGCTAGCCCCACTTTGTTCCCAGAAGTCGATCCATGAGAACAATTAATGTTTGTCACTTTTGGCCTTCTTCTTGTCCAGTTGCTAGTTGCCACACCATTTTGGATTATTACCGTTGTCAGCACCCTTTTATTGTGTCCTAAAAATTCAAGCATAAGTATATGTAGGTAGGTAATGGGCATCAGAGGCGTCATTTCAGCTTTTTAACTGGAGTGGCAAGACTTAACGTATGGCGCATGTGGTTGAAAGGGGAATCAAAGGTACTCCCCGGGAAAAATGTTAAAAACTGGCTTTAAATATATTTGTTATAGGTTTTGAAGCTTACTGAAATTATTTTTACAACAAGTTATTAAATAAACCACATGTACAATAATTATCGTTCACACACAAGAATTGTCATAAGATGACGATTATAGACATATTTATTAGTTATTGCAACTTAGTTTTAACCAAAAAAGATTATTTAAAGTCTCGAACTTACCTTTTTTTATCGCACATTTTGTTTTCTTCGAACTGTGTAGCGCGATTGACAAAAATACCATTTCTCATAACATGAATTTCCATTCCAAGGTATAATATAATACAATGTTATTCTTTGACTTCCCTACTTTGATTTCAAACGCTTAGCCTAAATTCTTCAATAATCTGTCTACTTCTTTTCCACATTCGCCTATATGACCAGACCATCGTCTACATTTCCAATCAATGCCATGTAGCTAGTTTCATAATCATGATACCTAGGATGAGGTTTCATGCAGTCCTGTCTCTCAACTTTCTACCATTTCCATTTTGAATGTTTTCTTGCAGAACTTGTTCTTTTTTGATTTCACTGTCACCTTCTACAAAATCATCATCGCTGCTGGTATCCTCTTCACTTTTGCTCTTCCTGAGAATCAACATGTACCATATCCAGACATTTCTTGGCAACTACAGGATTTTTATGAATACTGCATTATTGTTTTCCATAAATGCATCCTTCGCAGACATAATCATTCCAGTCATCGATAAACTTGATGTTATTTCTTTTCAATACATCTCTGACATACTTTAATCTGACGTTTTGATGTGCCAGACGTTCATGCCACAATTTAATAGACACAGCAGACAAACCATAATTAGTCACATTCACTTGCTTAAAGTTCATACAAAATAGATTATCTACTCTTCTAGCCGTTGCATTACAACTTGACCTTTGTCTTTAAACAACATTTCTTCTGCATCTGCTTCTTGTTTAACACCTTTATCTAACACAGCAGTTAAAGAAAATAGATTGAAATCTAATTCAGGAACAAACCTAGCATTCTTCGAAGAACTATCTTTTGCCATTTTGATCCATCGTATGCTGTCATATATGCTTCTCCAACACTATCTGAATAAAGAATGGTTGAATTACCTAACTTGATTCTTTGAGTTTCATTCAAAGGAGTTAAGTTTGACAATAAACTCAAATTTCCAGTCATATGTATATTGTCGCTCCACTGTTCATGTACTTACCAATTTTCTTCAAAATTGTTTTGCTGTCGCACTTCGCATGCTTTTAATGCTATATTGTAAAATAAGCTTTCACTTCCTTCGTTTCTTTCGTTGGACATTCATTTGCAAAATGACCTTTTTCTTTGCAGTTATTACAACTATAATTAGCTTTACAGTATTCAACAGGGCTTTCCATAACAATCTTTCTTAACATGACCATTTCTTCCACATTTGAAACATTTGATTTCCCTGGAAATCTTTTGCTTCGATTGACCTTTCTTCCCTTTTGCCAATAAAGCATTTTCTACACTTCTGACTTTGGTTTTAATTTTTCTTTTATCTGCAGACGTTCCATAAGATTTGATTTTGTTCTTTCATTTTCTGCCATAGAATCCCAAGCTGCATGAAAGTGTTGAAATTTTTCAGGTAAGTTTTGCAAAATATATTCTTGTCATAATCCATTCATCGCTAATGATCTCTCCAACAGCTTTCAGTTCCTGAGCCAATCCATCAATTCTAATGCAATTGCTCATGACTGTCTTACATTCATCATACTTATAATTAAAGAACAGTGTACGTAGACCATCTTTCGATATTTGTACTTTTGAACCATATAATGTCTCCAGCCTGTCTAACATTTCTTTCGCTGACTTGCAAGTTCTTATATTCAGTATAATACTTTCTTCAACATTCAGTCCTATGATTGTTCTTGCATCTAAAATAGGTCCTTTTTATTCCATATACTTTCAATTTTTTTTATCAATTTGAGCTGATTTAACTTCATTACCATTTGTTCCTTCAAGTAGACCTTTTTGATTTAAAATCAACTCTACTTTGAATCTCCAGGTTGAATAATTACTGATACCTGTCTTCTTTTGGACATTTCAACTAATTTTTCCAGATTCGTTTCCATATTTATTCTTATATAACTTGACAATCTTTCTTCACAGTAAAACTTTCACTGACTTATATACTGACCTTTCTTTACTGTTTTCAGGATCATATCACTTTATAGCTTCCTGGTACCCTTAACATTGACTTTATACACTAGTCAATGCCCATTATAACCTGTTATTGTACATTCAGCAGTAACATAGTACATTTTAAGCTTAATGAATCTGATTTTAATAAATAAATATGAAACTTTTTAACAATAACTTTTAATGCAAAACACAATTCCTTCAATTATTAAAAATATATAAATCAAAAACCTTCTTTTTTTCTATTCTACATATGATTATTTTAAATTAAATAATCATCTAGTAGTAGCTTTTCTCTCCTCTCTTCCCTTGCAAACTACTCACACATAATTTAAACTTAAATGTTCGCGCCAACACAGTTCTTTTTTTTTTATTTATTTATTTATTTATCTTTGTAGTGACTACAGAGTAGCATCTACTCCAAGAAAGCCACAATGCATTACATAATAAATCAACTAAAAATAATAATCATGTAATATTTTTTTGTTTTTTTTTTGTTTTTGTTTTGCGGGGCCTATATCAACTTATACATAATAATAAATAAATAAAAAATGTTATTAGTAAAATAATAAAAAATAAAACAAAATATAACACTGCCTGCCTTAAAAGCATATACATTTTAATTTTTAATTTTTTAATCTGTGCCAAGTTACTATTGAATATATCCAGCCTGTGAGACAACGAGTTGTATTGTGTTTGCATACGAATGACCGGGGAGTCCGCATGCCTCACCGTCCTAGCTACCGGAGGAAGGAATAGATCCCTACCCCTAATTCGAACAGAGGGCGCATATAAATTTAGTAGTTCCAGGATGTGAGGAGCCTCAATCAAATTATTTAAAATTTTATAAAGAAACATCAGTGTACTGATGTCTCTTCTGGTACTAAATAAGCCTTTGAAACTCAAAATCCAGTCTTAAAGTATCTGTCGGTGTGTCTCTAGCACAGCACACTCTATTCTTTTTGTAGTAGAGCTACCTCAGTAAGTTATTTTGAATTACCTCAATTTTTTTAGTTGCGTTCTGACTTGACGGGGACCATATGATGGAGCCGTATTCCAGTTTTGATCGGACAAGACTGTTATATAATAAAATAATTGGAGCAATTTTTATAAAGTGACGTGTATTTCTTTTCACAAATTCCAAAAGTTTATAAGCTTCGCTCACCATTGAGGACATATGAAATTTAATAGACAAGTCGCTCGTAAAATGAATCCCCAGGTCTTTTATTTGATTTATTTTTTCCAGTTGCACATTACCTACGTAATATAATGATTCTGGATAATTAATATATTTTTGGTGGTAAATGATACAACTTTGCATTTATCAACATTTAATTTCATATTATTTAAATCACACCATAAGACCACCTCCGCCAAGTCAGCCTGCAACCAGTTACTATCAAGATTACTAGAAATTGAACGATACAACTTGACATCATCCGCAAACATCAAGACATATTAGACTTACTAATTTTATTTGGAAGATCGTTTATAAACAAAAGGAACAAAATCGGTCCTAGAACAGATCCCTGAGGCACCCCACTAACGTTTGAAAAGATTTCGGATCGAGATCCGAAAACTTCAACAACATTTTCTCTACCCTCTTAAGGTATGAACTCATTAGTCTTAATGAAGAAAATGAAAAATAAAAAGTGATGAGTTTCCAAAGAAGGATGTCATGGTCCACCCTATCAAAAGCCTTAGCAAAATCAAGGTAGACGGCCACGTCCACTCCGTCTTGGCTCTCCATAGCTGTATAGAGACATCCTGCGTGAATTGAACAAGGTTGGTAATTGTTGACCTTTTAGGCAAAAACCCGTGCTGGAAGGGAGATAACTCACTTTTACAATGGACATACAATGTGTCCACGGATTGACTTCACTATAGGTGTAAATGACCAAAAATTTTGGAATTTCAAAACAATTTTTTCAGATTCTGCCCTGCTTCATTGGAAATGAATTTTGATAACATTTTTAATTTTTTAAATTCAAAGCCGCCTTGGTGGTGGAGCAAAAACTATTTTCTTTGCAGGTAAAGTACCTTTTTTGTGTATCATAGAGCAAAATTTTATTAAGAAAAGCTGTTCAGAATTGAAAAACTGACCATAAAATGACAATCGGTATTGTTTGTAAACAAATGAGAATGTAATGTTTGGAATGTTGTATGCATAGATTCCGATTTAATCGATGATAGTCGTCTTAATAAATAAAAATAACGGTTTCATGAAATTGTGCCGATTATTTTCAAATTTTGCACTGATTATTATTTTCTGATTCTGAACAGTTTTTCTTCATAAAATTTTGCTCTATGATACATAAAAAAGGTACTTTACCTGCAAAGAAAATAGTTTTTGTTCCACGATCAAGGCGGCTTTGAATTAAAAAAATCAAAAATATGATGAAAATTCATTTCCAATGAAGCAGGGCAGAATCTGAATAAATCTTTTTGAAATTCCAAAATTTTTGGTCATTTACACCTATAGTGAAGTCAATCCGTGGACACACTGTATATTATTTGTTCGTGCAAAGCATATTCAAATATTTTTGCAAATGTATTAGGTAATTAAAGAAACTGGTCGATAGTTGGTAATTTGAGAGCTATCTCCTTTCTTGAATATTGGTATCACCTTTTGAGCTCTTCCAACTAGTCGGAAAAACTGAACTTAGAATAGATTTGTTAAAGACAATTTTCAAGAGTACCACCAAGCCCGCAGCACACAATTTTATTATGAAGGCTGGAATGCCATCGGGCCCGTAGGATTTTTTTGGCTTAAGTTTTCCAAAGGCTGTTCGAATGTGCTGGTCTGTCAGGTGCCCGAAGTTGAACAGGTCCAATGTGGAGCTCCCTGAATACGGCAAAATATTTAAATTATTATTACCTGTCATAACAGGTGGTTCAACAGACCCTCTTTCGTACACTTGGAAAAAGCATTCAGCGAATCCACCGGGGACCCGTTCCCCTCCGAAACGCCGGTCACCCCACCACATTTCTTTACCTATTTGTAGCTTGCTCGATTTTCTAGAATTTACAAAGTTCCAAAAAGCACTTACATCCTCCGAAACTCCGAGCTGCACCTTATGAATGTATTTGTAATATTCTAAATTAATTTGGTGTTTTACTTGCCTACGTAGAGAGATAAATCTTTCATTAACAAATTTTGACAAGTGTCTTCTCCTGCTCAGTTTATTTTTAGTTTTAATCTTTCTAATCAGGTCTTGAGATATCCAAGTAGGGAAAGACATCCGTACAAGATTTTTTCTCTTTTTTGGCACCCTTTTATTAAAAATTGAATTTAATGTACTATATAAAATCATTCCCATCGAATCAACTGATTCATTTGGGACCAATATTGCCAATCTGTTTGCAAAAGATCATTTAAAATCCCGTTTATGTCCGCCTTAGCAAAAATAAAATTATATTTTAAAATATTTATATGCGAACGGAATGGCAGTTCAAATTTCGGAAGAGGAAAGGTACAGCTCAAAGGCGCGTGATGCAAATCTTCTGGTTCCAAAAATTCAGTTCTGGATATTGTTATAATTACTTAAATTTGATAAAACTAAGTCCAGTGTTTTCCGATTAATATTTTGAATATGATTAATACTAGTGAGATTGTAAATATCGATAAAATTACTGAGTGCAACTGCACTTGGGCAACCACTCGTCGCTAAAATAAAATTATTATCAACTATTTCGCGAATGTTAAAGTCACCCAGTACTATCAGATTCTTATTAGAAATCAGAGGGGATTGAGTCCACAAACATAACAAAATCTTCTATTGCTTTTATAGATGAATATGGAATATATACAGTGTGTCCCCGGATAGGTGAAACGACTCTTGTGGAAGATAAAAAATTTTCGATATAAAATTTCATTGTTTAGGGTTCAGCCCTGCTTAGTTAAAGACAATTTTAGTTTTCTAAAATCATGTATGCCTTGGATCTTTTCAAAAAGCTGATTTTTGGTTCTAGTAAACTACCTTTGTTAGTGAAGATATAACAAAATTTGATTAACAAAAAGAAAAATTTGTTATATGTATAGCATTTAGATTTTGCTTTACTGCTATGAGGACCCCTCCACCCCTGGCCTTACCCGACAGTTGCAAATTCCTATCCGACCTAAAAACTGTCCATCCATCCGGCACAATTTCCCCGTCCAAGACACCCGATCCCACCCAAGTCTCGGTCAGGACCACCACCTCCTCCTCACGGGCTGAAAAACACAGGCTATCAAGCTTAGTTCTTAGTCCTCTTACATTTTGATATAATAAGCTTACATAATTACCCTTAATAGCCGCCACACAAACAGTTACATTGAATCAACTGTTTGTGGCTAACAGTTTATAGTTGCAAAAGCTGTTAATAATTATATCAAAAGAGGGGGGGCATTTTTATTATTATTTATTTGTATAAAAATAAGTAAATATAAAACATAATTATAACATTAACGTCTTCTCTTAAAAGGGCAACCATTTGCCCAATGCCCTCTTTGCCCACATCGATAGCATGACCCATAACCGCCATAATAATGTCCCGGTTCTCCGTTATAAACTAAATCACAATAATAATCATCTTCATCATCTTCGTCTTCGTCATACAAGGAATCATTCTCACTGTCCGTATTATTTTCGGTTTCACTTCCCGACGTCGAACTAATTTCTATGGGATCCGAAGCGGGTCGTCTACGTTTATTAGTATTCGAAGAAGAAGGACCGGGCGCCGCACTAGCTTCGGCCTCCCTCTCGTCCACGATCATTTTTCGATTACTTTTATATTCGTCGCTACGACTCTCCACGATTTTCTCGATATAATTATCTAAAACAATTGTCGGAAATTGATTTTGAATTTCGGCCCTACAAATTGGACACACGGTTTGATTTTTACGCCACTGACCGATACAGTGTTTACAAAATGTATGAGAACAGGACAGGGTCACCGCCTTAATAAACAATTCCGTACAGATGCTGCATTGAAATTCTTCTTCGACGAGATCCGGTTTAATTTCGTCACTTAATTTCGAGGCCATCTCCGATTGAGACTTGGGCTGTGTTGCGTTTGACGTTTCCAAATCACCATCTACCAATAATTTAGCTTCTAAAACCGTGTCAGTAATTTCATTTAATACTTCATCTGTTATAATATCAGTTTGATTTGTTTCCATACAAACTAGATATTCGTATGCGATCTTCGAACTTAATTCAATAGTATCGTGATCTTGCAGTTTATGCGGTGCGTTGTGTATTAATTTCCTATTTACCATTGTGCCGTTAGAGCTCTACAAAATTAATAGAATTATGAACGGTAGATGACAAAGTTTCGAGTTATTTTACAGTATCGGTAAGTAACCATTCTCCGTCTTTTTGTTCGAAGTAGCAATGTGATCGTGAGATGTTAATATCTTCGATTACTGTGGTATTGTGAAGGGAACGGCCGATGAGGTGCTACAACAAAAATAAATCGGTTATTTCGAATTTTTGAATAATTTAAAGAATACCTTGCCAGTTAGGTTTATTTTTGAAAGTGTCGAATCTTTCGTTGTGGGTAATAGTACGGCATGACTCATTGTTATTTACTTATTATCATATCAATAAATTTAACGATTG
Source organism: Pyrocoelia pectoralis (assembly GCA_036250285.1). Taxonomy (NCBI): domain Eukaryota; kingdom Metazoa; phylum Arthropoda; class Insecta; order Coleoptera; family Lampyridae; genus Pyrocoelia; species Pyrocoelia pectoralis. Next base: position 6,386,852 of record CM070083.1, read on the forward strand.
TTAAAAGGACGTTTTTCATTAAATAACAAACAGATGAACGAAAATATAAACAAAAACAACACAATAAAGTTAGACGCACTTTTAGTAATTTATTCGAATAAGGTAGCGTGTGAAGGTAGCACCAATAACTTGTTATCTCGAGCGAGGTGCGTGTTCGGTAAACGGTTTCAGTGGCGTAACCATGGTTTTTAATCGGCGAGGGTTTTCACTTTCGACAGTTTTATTTGTCAAATAAAAAGTAACAAATATGAAATAATTACCCATTACAGAACTTATAACTTAATTTCGAGTTTTCTTGGCTTGGCTTTTTGACTAATTTGCCCAATATTTCTTCAAGGGTAGGAGTCATATCTCTGTACATAAATGCAACATGCTTTCAGATGATGAATTTATATAATTTTTTTTATTGGTGTCCTATTTTGGCCTTTTAAACCACGCCCCAGCGTGTTTAAATCGCACTTTTTAAAACGCGCGTTTTTTAAAGTTGCCATGCCAACATCAACAAATTTGAAAAACGTGAATTCTATTGGTTATTGATCTGACAGGAGTACTTTGTTACGTCAAATAAAATAACAGATTGCAAATTAATTTCCATTTTTCTCATTTCCATGACAACGAAAGGTATACTGATTTAACATACGAATTCAACCATTTCACATTATTATACCCTGTCCAAGTGACCAGCCGTTGCACGTCATTATTCGTGTACCAATACTATAATTATAATTTACTAAGCAACTTTAATAAAATTTGCATTAAAGCCAAAATGTCATCGTAAGTACAGTTGGTATTAAAAGTCATTAATCGTGTAGGGTTAGCGACCATATTTTATCCTTGTCGCACACTTTGCAGTTCATACTTACAACTTAAAACGTAGTGCGAATATAAACTCATAAAATATCTCGATGTTGTCACGTCAAGTTTTGTTTACTTTGTTAAATTCACCGGTACGCACTTAAACTTTTTTTTTTAAATTGCCTTACTAAAAACAGTACTTATCAGTACTCTTATTTTGTTTATGTCTACATTAGTTGTTGTATTTTATTATTACATAGGTATACAGTATCTATTTGTTCCTAACCTAAAAATGTCAGTCTGACAACACGTACATTTGACAACGCTGATTACACGTCATTGATTTAGTAAGTTTTAAGCTATGACGTGCAACGGCTGGTGACTTGAACAGGGTATAGTTCTTATTTCCATTTTAATACCAGATTTCAAAGTGAACCAATAAAAAAAAATAGCGTAAAGTATTCGTGGATAAATGGTCTTTAAAACACTTGCTCTATTTCAAGCACTCGGCTGCGCCGTCGTGCTTGAAAACTCGCGCGTGTTTCAAAGACCTGTTTATCCACTTATACTTTAATATACTATTTTTTATTGGTGTCCTATTTTAGCCTTTTAAACCACGCCCCAGCGTGTTTAAATCGCACTTTTTAAAACGCGCGTGTTTTAAATTTGCCATGCCAACATCAACAAATTTGAAAAAAATGAAATTTATTTATTTATTTATTTATTATACAACAGTTATTATTATTATTATTATTATTGGTTATTGATCTGACAGGAGTACTTTGTTACGTCAAATAAAATGACAGATTGCAAATTAACTTCCGTTTATTGGTTATTGATCTGACAGGAGTATTTTGTTACGTCAAATAAAGTGACAGATTGCAAGTTAATTTCCGTTTTTCTCATTTCCATGACAACGAAAGGTATACTGATTTCACATTACGAATTCAACCATTTCACAATTTGAGTATCGTTTTTTATGGAGAATCCAAAAGTAATAAAAAATAGGTGTTCCCATTTAAGTTTTGAAAACTCACCCCCGCTCCACCCCACAGGAGGGGTGAGGGTGATGTTTACGTATCATGACTCAATAGGTTTCAACAAATAAGGGAAACGTATTTTTTTCTTTTTGTAATTGGACGTGTCGTTCTCGAGATATTAAAGGGTGTATATTTTGACTTTAATGGCGTCTGGACGGCGAACGGGTGATCCGGTCAAAAAATTTACCAGCGATTTGGAATCAGTGAAGAATTTCCTATAAGATGACACCACTTCCAGCTTTCTAAACCCTGTAACATCGACCAACGCACAGACACACAGACATCCGGACGAATTTAGTAACCAACTTTTTGAAGTTGGTTGAAAATAGCGTAAAGTTTAGACTGTGTAATACGGAAACCTAAATGTTCATTTTCCGCGTAGATACAGGTACCTAGTTTACATAATTACTAAATTACAATACCTTGATATTGGCAAAAACTATGGGGAAGGATGACAAAGTCGAATTTTTCTGCTTTTTTTATCTGAACCTTTAGTACCTAGTACTCATAATATTATTATAGTCTTGGTAAATTTCGGGGAGGGTTATAACCCCCTCCTCCTTGGTGGCGCCACTGAGAGGTTTTAAACCGTTTTTGGTAACAGTTCGGAGTTTACCTAATTTCGTGGAAACATTTTTATGCGTAATAGGAAATTGGTGACTTACACTGAACTCTAAATTAGTGTTCCCTCCACCATGATGTCCCCATATTTCTCGTTATACCTTCCCTCACTAATTCTTGCCTTTCTTAGTTGTTTCTTAATGTTCCTGTCCCTTCCCATTATTTCTTCTCTCGTGATCTCCCCCATACCTCTTTTCCTTTCTGTTCTGCACCCCTCCGCTCATTTCCTAGTATTTCTTCCTTTCTTCCTGCCAATATATATACTTTTCCCACTTTTTACCTCCCTACAGCAGCTTTAAAGGATCGTCCCTCCTCTCCCCTTTCCCAATTCTTCCTTCCTCTGCCAGCACAATATATCCTGGTGTTTCCTTATCCAACCCCACACCCATTTCCAGTATCTTATTTGTCTGGTGGCCTAGAACTAAAGTCTCCACAACTATAGCACGTCTTAACTATAATGCAAAGACTAGCGTTCCTTGCGTGCACGGGTGCAATGTGAGCAACCCCTACAGCCGTCATCGAAGCCCTTCTAGATCTGCCTCCATATCTGTACGTGAGAGAGTAAGGCGCCCGAGTTTATTCGCGCTATACATAGGGGATTTGAAGGAGAAGTTGCGGAGACACCAAAGAGGAGGGGTAGTGATAGGGAGGGTGAAAGTGTGGGCGCTCGCGTACGCGGATGATGTAGTGGTGGTAGCAGACAGTGAGAACGAAATGAGGGGAGCAATGGGTGTGATGAAGGGGTACTTGGGGAAAAAAGACTTAGGGGTAAACGGGGCCAAGACGAAGATAATGGTATTCCAGAAGAGAAGAGAGAGGGGAGGGAAGTCAAAGCGGTGGTGGGGGGAGGAGGAGATAGAAAGTATAAAGGAGTGGAAGTATTTGGGATATGTAGTCAGATATGATAAAGGATGAGGGACACATAAAGGAACTGGCCAAGAGAGGAAATAGGGTAGTGGGGAGTGTGTGGGGGATAGGGGAAAGAGTGTTCGGGAAAGACATGGAAAAGAGGAGATGGTTATTTGATAAGTTGGTGAGGAGCGTGATGGGATACGGGGCGGAGATATGGGGGTAGAAGGAGTGGGAGAGTTTGGAAAAGGTGCAAGAGAAGTCTTGGAGATGGACGCTGGGTTTGGACAGGGAGACACCGGGGTACATTGTAGGGGAAGAGGCGAAAGTGGAAAAATTGAGAGTGCAGGCGAGAATGAGGGCAGTGAAGTACGAGGAGGAGGTCAGGAAGAAGGCAGAAATAAAAATGGTGAATGAATGTATGAAGGAGATGAGGGGGAAGCGGATAAAGTATGGGCAAGAGGACAGGAGACTATATTACGAGAGGTGGGGTATGCGAGGGAGGAGGTAGAAAGAAGGAGGGAGGAAGGAAGAGAGATGGTGGAGGAGGTGGCCATGAGGGATAGGGATGTGCAAGGGCAGGAGAGGAGAGAGAAGATAGCCGGAGGGAGATATAATGAGGGATATGGAGAGATCATGGTAGAGGGCAAGGCCAAGTACCTGACAGGGGAGATGGGTTTGAAGGAAAAAAGAATTGTAGCGAGGTTTAGGTGTGGAAACGAGAAGAGAGAGAATAGATATTGGCGGGAGGAGGAGGAGAGAGTGTGCAGAATGTGTAAGGAGGGGAGGGAGAACATGGCACATATGTTAAGGGAATGAGAGGAGATGAGAGAAGAGAGAAGGGTAAGAAAGGAGATACTAGGAGCGAAGGGGGAAGGGTTGGGATGGATGAAGGAAGTGCTAGAAAGGAGGGAAAAGGTGGAAAGTAGGGGGAAGGACAGGCGGGAGTAGTTTTACGATGTGGAATAGAATCATGTATTTATTTGATATTATGTAAGAAAATACAATAAACCTATTTTGATTTGAAAGTAAGGCGCCATGATGGTAGCCTTGCGTCTGAAAACTAAGGCGTTGTTGAATATGAATAGCAGTCGAGGTATTGAGGTAGGCCACTCTCGAATTTTGGGCGAGGCAATTAAGTAAATGTCTATCCCAGCGTTTCCCAAAGTGTGGGTCGCGACCCGGCACCGGGCCGTAGAAAAATTTTGCCGGGTCATGGAAAAAAATGTTAAAAACACAAAAAAAATTAGTACCTATTAGTTTTTTTACATCAGTTATACGTTATACACTGGGAATAGTGGAAAAGTGTGCATTTGCACTCTTTCACGTAGCTTTACCGCTCGCGTCCGCGCGTTGTGCTGCTAACGTTGTTAGTTTACTTCATTTACTAGTTTTAAATGAATATAATTTTTTAATTACTTTTATTTTTCTTATATAATTATTTTGAAATTTTTGTGTATGAAATAAAACAAACAAACAATTAACTAGATTTTTAATTAAAAAATAAAATTTGTTTTGTAAAGAAGTGGGGTTTTTTCATAAGATGGGTCGCCAAAAATTTTAAAACCTCGTACCGGGTCGCGGTCAAAAAAGTTTGGGAAACGCTGGTCTATCCTATGACTCACTCGTCCCTCAATTTATATTAGGGAAAAACTATACCACATCTTCTTAGATGCGGAAGGGGCATTTCAACTTGACATACCTATTCATCTTCACACGGATGGATCTAAAACAATTGAAGGAACAGGTACTGGTATTTACTCCAAAGAACTGAACTTTTATATCACCACTAGACAAATTTCCGACTGTATTCCAGTTAGAATTGGTAGGATTAACGCTTAGTGCAAGAAAAGTTCTTATGCGTAACGTAAAGAAGAAAACCAGTAGAATTTCGAATGACAGCAGGGCTGCCCTTCAAGCACTAGGTCACTAGAAAATTACCTATAGGAAGATTTCCAAATGTCACCATCACCACGCACTAGAGCAAGTAGTAAGCAACAACATCCTCGAGTTCATATAAGGTTAAGGGGCATACTGGAACGAGGAAGTCGACGAGTTAGTCCGACTGGCCTCAAAACAGGTGTTTTATGGTCTAGAACCGGCTCTTCCACTTACAGTATACAGTATCAACTGTAAGCAATTTAATAACTCAAGACACCCAAGCTCGGCACACGGCTAGGTGGAACTTGATGTTAGATTGCCGCCATGCGAGAGAGGCCTTCAGAGGACCATCTGGCAGCCTGGCCCGTTTTTGCAAGAAAAAACCTGCGGCTATTTGTGGGCTTACTTTCTGGGCACTGTAAACTAAACAAGCAAATGCACCGCATGGGTTTGGTACGACCACCATCTTGTAGAGGATATTATATGACGAGGCAGACGGCACAACACATTCTTTGTGAGTGTCCCAGACTTGTCCAACTGAGACGATCCATGTTGGTGGTATCATGGCTAGACACGACTACAATTAGGGCCGCTTTCCCTTCCAGCGTCTTCAGGTTCCTCCCGTGTAGGATGGCTGGAGTGATGTTGCGGGGTCGGAGGACTCTATTCGGGGAGGTAGTACAAAGGGGCCGAATTTGAGACCTATGTACGCGTGTACTATGTCCACCCTCTTATCGTAATCCAGAGTCGAGAATATACCTTCTCCAACGCCTGCCTTTCTTTCCAGCTCCTGATTTCTACCCCGTACGTCATAACACTTTCCCCTGGTTTGTTGAATAGCCACTCCGGTCACTATTAAATGTGCTCTCTCCTAGCCTAGCCCGCATACCTTTTTTTTACTTAGAATGTTCTGCGGTACACCCCCGCTTAGGATCCACGGCGAGGGTAGTCTGGGGCTTGCTGACCCACTAAACTCTTTTTGTCTATCCCCCTCCTCGAGACAACCAGGCATCATTTGCTAATATTCTTCTGGCTGCTCGGATGTTCGCATATCTGTAGTGACCTTCGTGACTCCTTCATCCTATTCCGTTTTCGGATTCTTCATCTTTGGGTTTGTAAAAATGTCTAATCTCTGCTCTCGGCACTCGGCCTCTCTAATGTCAATGAGGGTGTGGCAGTATAGCTTGATCAAATCCCAGCTCTGAGCATCAGGTCTATCGTGTTCCCGGGTTCCATCACGGTTCTTAGTTGCCTGTTTAGGCGTTCTATCTCACCGTGTCATCCTGGGCATGTGTAAATGGCGTGTGCCTTGTTGTCCGAAGACCGCAGTCTATGCAATCGTCGGACTCCCGTTTACCTATCTTGGCGAGGTAGCGGCCATTTTCTTTTGCTTGGATGTTTGGTCGCAAAATGGAAGGTCCCAAGTGACGTAGTGGTCGCTGAATGTTTCCTTCGGGAGGCCGCTCGATATCTCCACCACATCGCCGGTCCTCGCGGTCACCAGCTTTCCCTGTTTGCCTCTACCAAATGTGGGTTGGTCTCCCTGATTTAAACTACTAAGATCGAGCCAATTTATTCATTTCATTAGTTCTTTTGGACGTTCGATTTGATCCCCAGACTGGGGAGGCGGCGTTGAAATCCCCGGCGATACCTAATGGTGTTACTGGTGTTATGAACCCTCGTGAATCATGTCCCTGAGTGCCTCTAACTTATCTTCGAATACCGTTCGGTTTCATTAGGGGGGAAGTATACGCTGTAAATTAGGTACGCCGAGATCTCGGCCCAAGCGTAGCCGTCACTCACTCCTATCATTTCTATCATTGATATGCCCGGGTTGTTCATTCTAAATTCTCTCAAGAAATTAAATTAATTAATCGTCATCCTGCGGTTCAAAACGAATATTCTCGTCTTTTCGCCGGTGCCTACGATGCTATCATACCTGCCCTAGCATTTTTTCCCACTTTCTCTCTAACTTGTTGTCATGTCTTAAACGGTATCGCAGGTATTTAACTTCTTCTACACTCTCCTATCACCTGATTTCCCCACTTCTACTCCTATTCGTCTTTGAAACACTATTACATTAATCTTCTTCACATTAACCTGCAAGCCCTTCCTCTCCATGAACTCTTTCACTACTACATAAAACAGGAAACTGTACAATGCTATTTAAAAATATATCCTGTCTATTTAACAGTATTATTATAAAAAAAAAGATACTGTAAGTTGTCGCTGGTGTAGTTTGCAGAAACTGTACTGTATTTAACTTTGAGAAAGGATCCTTTCTCAAAGGTATTTATTTTGGACATTGAACTATACGCTTGCGTACAGCGTACAGTTCAATGATTTTGGAATGCGACCTAAAAAGTTTTTGACATTTTGAAAAGAAAAAAACGCAGATTGACAGTTTTAAAACTAACCTACAAATTTTTTTGTTCACTTCAACTGTTAAAAATAGGTCAATTTTCTTTGAAAATTATTTATAAAGGCTTTAAAGAATAATTTTAAAAATGAAAGCGTGCCGCACCTGTTTAAAAGTGTTATATAACGATAACGATTTTCTAGCTGTCGATACCGACGACTGCAACACAAACTTACCTTCGGTTCGAAGTAAACTACTTACTTGCGTACCTGAACTGGTAACTCCATCAAATTTAACAAATCGCCGAGCTAAATACGTTCGCTTTTAGGCATTAGATGTAATCGAATCCGCCGTCATATGTTGTACTTGTTTCCACGCGTTAAACGCCGCGTACAACTTTAAAAATACGTGCCTACAAACCGAACAAAAGATTATCAGTTACACACAATGTAACGGTACAAATTCCGTAAATATCATCGACATTGTGCAAGGGGAGGATAATTTCGCAAACGAAGACGTTAAACCGATATTAAATGGAGATTCCGCTTTACTCCAACCGCAAATCACACTCAAGGAAGGTGCGGGTTACTTACAGAAATACGCTAACTTACCTTACAGCCCCGAATTTGACGTTGAAGTTGTCGAATCTAAACGTTGCAATTCGTCAATGCTAAATAATCCATATTACGACCTTACCGGTAAGTAATCTTATGCGTTTTACCTTCACCGAGACGTCAAGTATTTCAGATATCAATTCGCACATGTTGATGTATAACGAATTCAAACCGTTTCACTGTACGGAATGCAATAAGTGCTTCGTACGTAAAGATAAATTAATGTTACACATGCGAATACATACGGGCGAGAAGCCGTTCAAATGTACGCACTGCGGTCGTTCGTTTAGCCGTAAAGATAAGATGAACAATCACGAACGAACGCATACGGGCGAAAAGCCGTTTCAGTGCATCTTTTGTCAGAAGTCGTTTTCGAGAAAAGATCGGATGAACGCTCATATGCGTTTACATCACGCACAGGCCATGGCCAATTTGGAGATAACGGTCGTCAATCGAATGGCGGATAACGATAAAGGTACAGTACACGAGAGCACGTTGCAAACGTCATAAGATTGTGATCGATTTTCGTAATAATTGTGTGAGGCGTTACCGACGGGATGAGTTACTGATTTGTAAAATGTGCCCTTCCCCCCCGAGAAATTATAAATTGTATATTTTTTTAATTTTAAGGTAAGATGTGAATGATTTTAGTGTAACTATTGTTATTGTAGCATTTAATATATAAAGCGAGGTATTTTTTTAAAACAATACACGGTACAGAATATGCAGTTCGGCAACTATCAAATGAGTGTGTTGTTTAGTTGCGTCGTAACTGTGGAAATGGGTAAGTAGTAGCTGAAATTGTACTTATTTTTGTAACAATTACTGTTAAACAGTATATATTAACGTAGTTTCCTGTTATTTAAAAATATATCGACTGTGAATTCTCCATGAATACATTACATGTATTTATCAATACGAATAAAATATGAATGTTGATTGTTACATTTTATGCAAATAGTTAGCCCTTGTCGTAGACGGGGTAGCGAGTTAGAACGCCGAAGAAAAATAGTGGAAGTCCTATAACAGTCCAGTCATGTTAGGCAAAAACTTAGCATACAAGTAAGGGAATCGGTACATATATTCATTGTTGCCAAGTCCCCCAAAAAAAAGTTGCCCTGAACCTCCCCATCGTTGTAAATGGCGGCCAAAATACAGTTTTTTGTGTTTCATTACTTAACGATTGAATTTAGAAAAAAATTTTTAAACAAAAGGTGTTTGTCATGTAATTATCTACATATTTTATTATTACCATTTTTTTGTGTTAACGACAATACATGCACAAAATGGCGTCATTTTATAGTCCGTATAGAAAATGTAAATAAATTCACTTACATTTGTGATATTGTTTCTGAAATTAATTATTAGTGAGGTACGTATAGTCTCAATTCGACAAATATGGGACATCACAAGGTAGGTGGTCTGTGCATCATCCTTTATAGGATGGTGATTCGACTAAGTCCATGCGGTGCAAATGCTTGTTTAATTTACATGCCCAGAAAGTATACCCACAAGTAGTCGCAGGTTTTTCCTTAATATTGTTCCATAAATTTGCTACCAAATTTAAAAATGTTGTAGCACACATACTTCTTAAAAGCCGAATGCCCATAAATGTTGATTATTGATATAATTAACTGGTTTTATGAGCTACAATCGAAAATTTACTATTTTCCAATATATGAAAACTAAAGAAAAATTTCGTGTTTTAAATGCTACATTTGTATTACTGAAATCAAGCTGCATTATTCTTTTATTGAAAACATAATTTGTTTTCTTGTAATTCAAAGTAAATGTTATGATTATCGCAAAAGAAAGACGCAGACGCACATATTCTCGCGAAAAGTAATCTACCACATCGTAAACAGCAACAATGTGATAATTCTTTTGCATTGTACAAAACCATGCACTTCATAGCAATAGTGTACGACAACAGCTTCGCTGCACACTGCACTTCACCACGCCAACGAAGCATCCATCCTTTTTCAAAATTTCTTTGAAAAAAAGCGATGTACAATGACATTTTTTTTGCATCATGTTAGACCAGAGCATAATTGGTTTAACTTTTTATGTTACTGTCAATATGTTATTAATATCGAACTTTCAGGTACTCAGTTACACAAGATTGACAAGATGTCTTTTTTTTTATTATAGCTTTACGACTAATAGGTAAACCAATTGGCCTCAAGCATCACACATCGACAAATATAAGTATACATTTTTCAAATATATAAGTATGTACTTACCTACCACTCAGTTTCAATAATATAGCCGTAATTAATTTTTAACGTCGAGCGCTTGTGCGATTTGAGTCATAACTAGCGCTTTTATTTGTACATACATTTGATACAAAAAATTAACGATGTGTTGCAAAAATCTAAAACAGTACACCTTTTTGTAGGAATAAATGATCTAAATGCACTTTATTTCATTAAATTATTGTTAGATATTTATTGTTAATAAAACAACTACCGCTTATTAATATATTTTATTACTACGAAGTTTACTTCTGCGTTCGACAGATCTAAGCCAAGTGTTCTTAAATAATCTTTTTGCTCTCTGCTGCGCTACCCTTACCTTTTCTTTTGTCTCTTAGAGCGTTCACCCTTTAGCAATACCGTTACGGTCGGGGTTGGTAAACCCGATACCTTACAATAATTATGATCACTAATTACTGAGATACAAGCTTCTAAAGTTTACTCCGATAGTCGTGTCTGGCAGAGCGGCTCTGCTGTCACTGGAGATTCTAATAATTTTATTCTTTATACTATACATAAGAATTGTAGTAGTAACTATAGCCCCTATAGTTAGGGGCTATATAGTAGTAACCTTTATTTGAATTATATAGTATAGTATACATTACAATGATTCCTATGTATACAGCCCTCCCCCAAAATACAGGGTTCGCCATTACTCCGGCCTCGGCTTCTAGTGCCTTTGCATAAATGTCAGCATAAAATTTTTAGTAATGTACTCATTTCTATTGAAAAGCTGCATGTTTTAAAAATATTTTTGTTTATACAGAGTGTGTAGTTTTCGCTGGGCAATATAAAGTTACACTTTTTTAAATAGCAACCCATCAATTTTTTTATGCTGTTCGATGAAGGCTTAATTTAGATGAAAAATACTTTTTAAATTTTTTAAATTGATCGCGGCGTTGCCATTTTAGAGCAATTTCTTTAAAAATGCAGCATCAGAAAGAAATGGTCACAACACTGGTGTTTTTTGAAATTTTGGAATTTGCTTTTGTAAATTCGTAGATGAAAGTCAGAAGTACTTAAATAGTCTAGAAGATATTTTTAATTCGCCATACTTTTTTTGTATGAGAACGCTACTTTTCAAATTTTTCAAATTGCTGAAACTCATTTTTTTTAAATGGCACCCTAGATTTTTTTCAACTGTTTCTAATGTAGTTTTTAATTCTCTATCGATTTGCACTAGTACTTTTTTCCCCTAACATCTACAGTTATGGAGATATTTATAAAATTTCAATTAAATCGCAACAAGCATTATTTTAATCCAGCGGGTTTATTCTAGTAGGCTTTGCTTCTATTAAACAAAAAACAAATATCCAGTAGAAGTTACTTATTGTGTTTAGTTGTCACATTATTACCTGTTACTACTTTCTACTTTATTAACTTTTCGTATAAAATGAATTTTGCACAGAACGAATTAGTGGACATGGTGTTTATTTTGGGTGAATGTGAAAAAAATTATCTTTTGGCTTCTCGTGTCTATAAACAAAGATATCCTGATCGCCGTGCTCCAAGTATCCGTGCATTACAAAAATTATTGGTTCGATTCGAACAAACAGGATCGGTAAACTACAAGCCACCTGTTCAAAGAAAAACTGTCAGAACGGAAGAGGCAGAATTTATGGTATTGCAGGCTGTAGTTGAAAATCCAAATGCTAGCACCAAACAAATTAGTGAAGAACTTGGTACAATTAGTGCTACTTCAGTGAGAAGAGTACTGAAAAGTCATTCATAAATATCACCCTTATCACATTGAACTGCATCAAAAGTTGACTATAGGGGATTTTAACTCAAGAAGAACTTTCTGTGTGTGGATGTTAAATAAACTTAATGAGGTGCCAGGCTTTATATCCACTGTTTTATTTACCGACGAAGCTACCTTTCACAGTAATGGCCGAGTAAATCGTCGTAATTTTCATTACTATGATAATGTAAATCCTCATATTTTAAGAGTTTTGGATCATCAACATAGATGGACGGGATCAATGTATGGGGAGGAATTGGGAATAATTTTATCATAGGTCCTTACTTTAAGGTCATTTAAATGCCGACAGATATTTGGAGTTTTTGTATAATTCTTTGCCACAATTACTAGGCAATGTTCCGGAAAACACAAGAAGGACCATGTGGTATCAGCATGATTGTGCGCCATGTCATTTTGGTAGAAACGTACGTAATTATTTAAATGAACATTATCGTGATCAATGGATCGGCCGAGCTGGTCCTGTGCCATGGCCGGCAAGATCTCCGGATCTTACTGTCATGGATTTCTTTTTATGGGGGTTCGTGAAAGATTATGTATTTCAAGAAGATGCTACTACACAAGAGGCAATGAAAAACAGAATAAGAACCGCATTTTCTAATGTCACACATGAGATGTTACAAAATGTGCGTGAATGAAAACCCGCTTGATTAAAAAATGATTAAAATAATGCTTGTTGCAATTTAATTGAAATTTTATAAATATCTCCATAACTGTAGATGTTCGGAAAAAAAAGTACTAGTGCAAATCGATAGAGAATTAAAAACTACATTAGAAACAGTTGAAAAAAATCTAGGGTGCCATTTAAAAAAATCGAGTTTCAGCAATTTGAAAAATTTGAAAAGTAGCGTTCTCATACAAAAAAAGTATGGCGAATTAAAAATATCTTTTAGACTATTTAAGTACTTCTGACTTTCATCTACGAATTTACAAAAGCAAATTCCAAAATTTCAAAAAACACCAGTGTTGTGACCATTTCTTTCTGATGCTGCATTTTTAAAGAAATTGCTCCAAAATGGCAACGCCGCGATCAATTTAAAAAATTTAAAAAGTATTTTTCATCTAAATTAAGCCTTCATCGAACAGCATAAAAAAATTGATGGGTTGCTATTTAAAAAAGTGTAACTTTATACTGCCCAGCGAAAACTACACACTCTGTATAAACAAAAATATTTTTAAAACATGCAGGTTTTCAATAGAAATGAGTAAAGCTCGGATGTTTAGGCACTAAAAAATGTTAAAATAAGCAGGCATCTAGGCGCTTTAAAGTGTATATTTAGGCATTTATCTAGGCAGGATAGGCAGTCAAATATGCATTTTAGGTACTCATATAGGCATTATACAGGGTTAAATTCAATAACTTGGGGTCTATTAATTGGGTGATTTGGAATTCACCGTAATATATTTTATACAACTAAATATAGTACCTATTACATTCTACGTTTAAACAGTATTAAAATGAGAAAGAAAACAGTAAAAATTAGTGTTTACTTATTTATATTAAATTATTGTCTAACAATATTGTCTAACAATAACTAATTTACGTTTTTTGCTTCACAGTAACCAATTAATAGTTGTTCCAGTGAATTTTCAGACAAGCTCTCTTGTCTATCGGATAAAATTCATTTATACGATGAAAATGATCTCTCCACTTAGGATCCCTTGTAAGCAGTACCTAAGCACTAATGTAGAATGAAACGAATAATTCCGGAATTAAAACCCGACCGAGTGTCATTGACAATGATTGTAAAACACCCTTCATGTTTAAATATTCCAAGAAATGATTTAATCCGCAATTCCTGGGACTGCTGTGTCAAATGACCAGAGATTAGAAAGTTGTTGTTATTGTTCGCAAAAATTTTAAGCTGTTTGGGGACTGCCGTAAACTTAAATAATGAAATTTATGGAAAATACGAAAAAAATAAGCATTTTAGGCAGTTTACATAAGCCAAATAGGCGTATAAAATGAGGTAAGGTAAAATATATAGGCACTTATTCTATAAAATGATGAAAATAAGCACAATATAGGCATTAAAAAAATTGTTTTTTGATGTAAAAACGTCTCAAACGTGAAGAAACACTTTTATCTAGTACTGGCCTACAAAATTAAAAGATAGGCACTTGCCTAAGTATCCGAGCTCTAGAAATGAGTACATTACTAAACATTTTATGCTGACATTTATGCAAAGGCACTAGAAACCGAGGCCGGAGTAATGGCGAACCCTGTATATAAGCATAAACAAAAACAAAAAATTCTGACCCTTGACCATATGAAACTAAACATATTTTTCCCGCTCCACATCCTTCACTTTTCTTCTTCTTTCCTCCATCCACCCCAACCCTTCCCACCCTCATGTAAGATCTCCTTCCGTCCGCAGTTCCTCGCACTCATCTACCAATGTTCAATACTTTCCGTACATAGCTAACATCGTCTACATAACCGTCTATCGTCGTCCCACCAGTATTTATTTTGCCTCTCCTCATTTCCGTATCTGTATCTTGCAATCAAGCTTTTCCTCCTCATACTCGTACCACTTTTCAGATACCTTGGTACCCCCTCCGTCATTATTAACGCATATTTCTAATTATATCTTCCATCCTTTACTTTCTTTGCCTTTCCTGGACCATCGCCTCTCTAGTCTCTACGTCTCTTCGCTCGTGATATCACCAAACTCCTTGTGGCGACCACATATGATCCCGGTACACAGTAGCTTACGTACTGAACAACGATTGATTCTCATTGGCCGACCAATGGCAACTCGTCGACAACGGCCAGAATCCTTTATAATTAAGCGAACGCTGTTAGCCACAGAAGTCATAGTAGCCGCCAACGCAACACCGACCAGTCCGTCTACATCGACCCGTCAGCCTGTATTCCAGATCCAGTCTACCCTCCGGCGACCGACTAACCTACCTCCATAATTAACCGCATTCCGCTCTGTTAAAACGTGTGCATATTTGTAAATAGAAATGTTAGTTGTTTTCACAACTCCCAAAACTTTATTGTTTATTTGGCACGATCACCAAATAGCTGGTGATCCGATTCAATCGCCAAACCCGTATCCCTCCCTTTTCCTCTGTACCTCCTTCGCCTCATATCCTCCCGTTCGTAAGAGTTGCACCTGTCATCCTGACCATGCTTTAGCTTTCCCTTCTTCACCTCTTCCCAGCAACATTGTAACAGCTCTACTCCTCTCCAGGCCTTCCTCGTACCTCATCGCCATTTTCCCCGCCTGCACTCTCATTTTTTCTCCCTTCACCTCCTCCATCGCAATGTATCCAAGGGTAATATTCCTCTCCAATCCCATATTACCCATCTCCAATATCTCTCCTGTACTCTTTCCAACACTTCCCACTCCCTCCAATCCCATAACTCCGCCACATGCTTTTCGTATAACCATCCTTTCTCCTCCTCGTCCCCGTCGAATATTATCTTTCCCATCTCCCATATCTGTCCCAATGCCTTATTCCCTAATTCCTTCACATGGGCGTTCTCCTTGATATCATATCTCATCAGCTACCCCAGATATTTAACCTCTCCCACATATTCTACATCCCCCTCCAACCCACGCTCTTTCTCTTTCTACTAGTGCTGCCTGTTCCTTCCATTGGGCTTGAGATGCCATTTCCACATCAAAGAAAAGATGTGGTAATTTTCCCTAGTATAAATTGGGGGATGAGCGAGTTTGATCGCCCTTCCTAGGAGCGGCCCACCTCAATACCTCTGCTGTTCAACAACCCTTTAGTCTTCAGGCGCAAGGTTGCCACCATGGGCTACTCCCTCACGAGGAAAACCCGTGGAAGCACACCCAGGAGGGCCTCCACTACGGCTGTGGGGGTTGTTCGCATAGCAAGCCAGTCTTTGCACGTGATTAAAAAGTGGCTATGGTTGTGGAGACAATTGCTCCATAACAGAACATGAGTCTAATCACAGCGTGTACAGCCACAGGACAACCTTTAGGGATGGACCTCAAAGTCTTCCAATTGCGCGGTGACATTGCCAGAAGGTCTTATTTGCTTTTTCCGCTTTAAGCTGGATGTGCTTACTCCAGTTCAGTTTGTTGTCCTGCCTTCACTGCCTCTGAAAACTGGAGGTGTTTTTGGAAGAGCAGAAGAGCTCGAAAGCCCTCAATTTTCCTTTTCCTTGTGAACAGAACTATCTCCGTCTATGCCAGGTTAATAATAGACAAGAAGTGTTCCTTTACACCATTCTTTGGTTGCTCTGAGAGCAGATTGCATATCAGACTGCACAGAATGTAACGTCAAATTTGCCGGTTATTAATATGGATAAATCATCCGCATACCCCAGCGTATAATAGCCGCTGTCATTATAGAAGTTGTGAACCATAGCTTTTTAGTAACTTATAATTGGTTACCCAGTGTTGAATAATCCTTGTTCTGCTGGGTGCGTATCAGTGTTGGTTGTGGTCTATTTTGTACCTATGGTTATAGATTCTAAATAATTGGTGCAGTATTTTTGAACACTGAGAGGGTGAACACTGAACACTCCGCATATTTCGAAATTGTTATGTTAGTACAGTAGAACCCCGATTATCCGTGCGCGGGTTATCCGCGCTCGGATTATCCGTGCCATGATTTCCATTATGGAAATTGCAATTTCGAAGTTTTATTATCGAAATAATGTTACCCTAAATCACTCAACGGAATCTCTCAATATGAAATATTGAAATCACCAGTAGGTACCTACGTGCTTATTTAGTGTAAAAGTTTACTTATGTAGAATTCTGTTTTTATTCTGTTATCTTTTTATGCAATTTAAAAGTTAGTTTGAACTTAGAAATCTATTTTTTTTCTGTTGTCTTTTTAGTAAGTACATACATATTAGTACATTTATGTATAGATAACATGTAAGAAATACATGTTCGGATTATCCGTGCTTTTCAATTTTCCGTGCCTCATTCGGTCCCATGGAGCACGGATAATCGAGGTTCTACTGCAGTATACTTCGTCTCGAGAAGAATTTAGTTTGTTTTTGAAGATACTTATGGTTTTTAAACTTGGGTAGTTCTATACATAAATAAATCTGAAATAATTTATGGTTCTACATTCTATTATTAAATGCCTCAATTCCTTTATAAAAATGCTCATAGTCTAAGATCCGAATTACAAAGGATCTTTATCCATCTGTTTAATGGATGAAAAGTATTTTATATCAAATTTAGTAGGTATTGTGGCAACCACATGATCCCGGTACATTGGCCGACCAATGACAACGCGTCGACACCAGTCAGAATCCTTTATAATCGAACGTTGTTATCCACAGAAGTCATAGCCGCCAACGAAAGCAGCCAACACCGACCAGTCCGTCTACGTCGACCCATCAGTCTGTATTCCAGAACCAGTCTACCCTCCGGCGACCGACCAACCTACCTACTACCTGTACCTTCATTATTAACCGCTTTCTGCGCTGTTAAAACTTGTACAAAACTTGTAAATAGAAATGTTAGTTGTTTTTCACAACTTCACAACTTCACGACCATACTTCCGATTCAACCGCCAAAGGTATGTTAGAAAATACATCGTGAGTAGGTTGGGTAAAAAATTCCTGGCCAAACTGTATGATTAATTAAAAATTCAAATATGAGTTTTTATTCAACATCACACTCATGAGTTTAACGAATAAATTTAATACCAAACGAAAGTATGAAGCCTATAGATTTATAGAATATACAAACGTTGGATTGTCTATTTTTTCCCGGCGTAACTACTGGGTTGGCAGGTACGTATAAACAGGTAAGTTGACTAATTATGTATTTTCAAAAAATCTGAAAAGCTAGAAAGATCGACAAGAGAATATGGGTTACAGGTGAATACGTATAAAACGAAATATATGGAAATGTCAGATGGGCAGGATGTAAGAAAACACTTGCGACAAGCAAGGAAATTATAGAAGTAGGTATATGGAAAATCCACAATAGTACAAAGAATTAGGGACCAAAGGGTCAGGTGGTTGGGGAACATGGAAAGAACGAAGCCAAATAGAATTCCAAAAAGAGTACTGATACTACTACTACCGAAAGGAGGGAAGAGAAAGAGAGGCAGACCAAGAAGGAAGTGGTAGATTTGAGAGAGATAGGAGCCCAGAACAAAGAAAGTATGGAGGAAGATAGTGCCCTTAGGGCGAAGAAGCCAAGAGTTTAGAAGGCCTGCAGTGCTCAAATATTATTTCTAGTGTAATTATTTACTATTTTTATAATATAATTTTCTTGAGGAAGTTCCATAATTAAAAATCTAAACAGAATTACCTATAGATACAATTCGTTTCAAAATCGGACAGTTTACAATAATTTAGTTCATAAAAACGTGTTGTTCACTTCGAGTTGACACGAGGCAATTCTTATTCCGAGTACAATTACCGAGTACCACCATATAAAGACGATTTTGCAAATTCTTCAGTTCGAACAGAAAATGAAAGGACATCAGGAAACAATGCCGCGCCGAGTGAGCCTTCAACATGTAAAGAAAACGATATTAGCGTATTTTTATTATATTAACGACTTACACGAAAGGTTCAAACAAATATATAGACGTATATTATAAATCTAGTTTTTTACAAAAATTTTATATTTTTTAAGTGATAGCGTAATTATGTTCGGTTTCGATCTCCGCACATTTCTCGGAATGTCCAATTAAATGGTTAATTAAAAGAATCGGTAAGTTAAAACTCGATTTGCATAATTTACATAGGAATGGAGGTCGGTCAAAGTGCTCCGTTATATAATGCGATATTAGATACTGGTCGGAGTGCGTTTCGTAGTTGCATTCGACACATTTTAATGTGGCGCAATCGGCGGTACGTAATTTCGTACACTTTTGATTGTGTCGTTTTAAATGATAAAAAAGACTCTCTTCGTACATAGTAAAATAACTACATTTCGTGCATTGATACCTGTCGCTTTGTAGACGAAGCGACGCTCTGCTTGATGTAACGTTATTGGACTTTTTGCGATGAAATTTCGTTTTAACGTGATTCACTTTCGAAGTCTTACTTTTAAACGTAACTCTCGTTTTTTTATTTATCGTATTTACCGACGTATTTACACAATATTTTCGGATGAGATCTTGCGATAAATGATCGAGAACGACCGAACATTCGGGTAATTTGACGACACCTTTCGAATAAAATTCGTCTATGGAATAAGCGGCGAACTGATTTTCGATCTCGCAAAGCTTCTGATAGTTATTGGCGGGCGTAGCTTCTTTCTCTACAAACTCTTTAAAATCGTCGTTCATATCGTGTTCTTCTAACGAATCGTCATCTGTGTCTAAATTAATAGTTTCGGAGGCCTCGCTACTACTATCGACCAAATCGATTGATTCGATTGGACTGTTTTTCAACGCATCCCATTGTACCACTGAATTGATATCAACCGATTTACTCTTGCACGACGAACATAACATGTAATTGTATATCTTTTCTTCCGTTTCTAAACACATTTTTTTAAATTTGTAAGCCGAAATTAAGGATTGGATACATTCCCGACAAACGACATAATCGTTAATTATACCTAATGTCTGTAACGCAAAAAATAATGTCTAGAATTATTTAATCGGTTCGATTTATACTCACGAGCTCAGGAATGCAGGTTTCGATTTGTAGCTTTAGGTTAGAAGGGTTAGCGACCATTTCATTTATATCGTACATTGTTAGGCATGTTCTGCACGTAAAGGTACTCAGATCCATTTCGTTAACTTAAAAAAGGGGTCAGCAACAACTTTGTTTATAAACAAAATACTATAACAGACGATCTGACAACGATGTACACTTGTATTTGTGATGTTGCCACTGCCAGGGTAATCGATTGAACTATTTTTAGGAGAGGTCATTTTCATTTATTCACAGCATTGAATAATTATTCAATGATTCACAGTCTGTGATTTATTCCATCAAGTGTTGCAGAACTTGAAACTCTTGTGGCCGTTAAACTGCACATCAGCGTCGGCACAGTAGTGAGAGGATGCCCGCAAGGTGGGATGCTGTCACCACTTCTGTGCAACTGGAACATAACTCTCTACGTTAATATTCTTTGACATAACTGTAAACAGTCTTCGGTCAGCGGCTATTATACGCTGGGTTATGCGGATGATCTATCCGCATCCTAATAACTGTTGAGGCTACTCTGTGCGCAGGCTTATGCAATCAGCTCTCAGAGTAACCGAAGAATGGTGTAAGGAACACACCAATGAACTGTACACTATACGCAACTGGAAAGGAAACGCGCATAAGTAACACTGAAGCCAAACGAATGGGTATCTCTACCTTTTTCTTTTGCACGCACCGTCATACAAACGATGACATGGAGCATAAAATGCAGGTGTCGGATAAAAAAAATACGTTGCGATAGTTATCTCTCTCGTCTGCTATACTGCCGCAGCAAGCTAGAAGGCGACAGAAGTACCCATTCCGCATTTTTTTTTGTGTGAGGTTTGGGAAAAACCTTTTATAGGCTCCCCCGCTCGGTTCTGTAGCGTCCCTCTACACGAATCGGCTAGATTGCCGATCTCCCAGCATCTGGCCCGGTCCGGCAGTATAACCCTTGTTCGGCATGCTGTAAGGCCAACCCTAAGGTATCCTGCCTCCTCGATCCTCATTCCTCACCGCTGTATTCTTGTCCATGTTCAAATACGCTATTTGTGTCCCTCTTTCTACTCGCCTCATGGTCTTTAGCCTGCAACTACTGCCTGGTCCAAATCTCTAATTTCCATGGTTACCTGGTTTCCCAACACCACGATCTCCCCTGGCGGTCTTCATCACTCCTTCTACTTTAAGCTCCAATCCCGCTCATTGTCCATTAATCTGAGCTTCCTCAGATATTCGTCGTACTCGTCCGGGTCTTTTAGTTTCACCACCACTACTTGCAGCCTGGTCCGTGTGAACCTAGTTTTTGTGTCACTGTCGCTGTGTGCCTTTCCTGGGTTTTCACCCATCCCGTTCCCCTGCTGGGATCGTCTCCTGGTTTTTTTGCCTGTTTTCTTCCTCATCCGCGTTGGCGCCTTCCGTGCGCACTGCACCTGTTTTCGACGGGAGTTTCCTCCGTGTTTCCCTTCTCCGCTTCTCCACCTACTCGGTGGCGGCGTCACTAGCTCTCACCACTGTCACCACCTGGGCGTAGGTTTTGGGGTTGTCCTGAACTTCTTCCCTCTCTTGTTCAGGAGTATCCCGCACTTTTGGTTCCGACTGGCCCTGTTCGTTTTTCAGTTGTAATGCCCTGTACTTGGTTCCAAGTTCTGTAACCTTCTCATCACCTGTTGACCGTAATTCCTTTTCCGTATCCCCCTTTTTTGTCACCTTCTCGTTGACTGCATCCTCTTTCGCCTTCATTGCGTCCATGAGGTCGGTATTCGTTTTTCTTAGCATTTCGATCGTTTGCTTCCCAAGTTCGTTCTCTCTTTGAAGGTGTACGTTCTCCTTTTCGATTACTCCGTACTTATCATCCATCAGCGCCTCCTGTAGCTCTTTTTCCCCTGCCTGAAGCCTGCCTATCAAGTCGATGTTTTCACGCTTCAGGTTCGTACGTGTGCCATCCCTGTAGCTTGCCGTGCTTCTCCGCTTCGTTGTGATACTGGTCCTTCATGGTATGGTACGTGTCCTTAAGCCTCTCGTGTCGGTCCTTAATGTCCCTGTTGGTTGCTCGTATCGCTTTACATTCCTCCTGTAGCTCGTTGTAGAGCTCCTGTAGCCGTCGATGTCGACAAGCCTCGTTTCGTGTGCTTTGGTTTTCCCCATTTTCCTTTGTATTCAAGGCAATGGTTTTCCCCTTCCTATATTCTCGCCCTGTTGCTGCGGCCTCTTATTAGACCCAGTTCCACACTGTACACTATCACTTACCCTACGTATCCTAACTATTTACACTATATGCTCATCGTCCTGTGGGGGGGATTCCGTATCTGTGTCTTTGTCAGCTTCAACGCCTACAATGCATTGAAATCGTCCGTATCCCTTCCAGTTGCTTATAGCAAAAAGTATTACTCTTTACTTTACTTATAGCATACAGTTCAATGGGAACACTCCCTGTCCATATTTAACCAGACAAGAACAAAAGAAAAAGAAGGGTAGGTGGTCTTCGAGCTCCTCTGCTCTTCCAAAAACATCTCCAATTTTCAGAGTTAGTGAAGTATATCTAGACATCACACTTGATAACAAACTGAATTGGAGCACAGACAAGTAAATTGGAGTAAGCACATCCAGTTGAGATAACCGTATCTGAGATGCTACCGAAATTTACGAGACTTTGGCAACGTGTATGTAGATTTCTATCCAATGAACTTTAAACAAACTGGAAGGACTTTTTATAAAGAATAACTTTTTTTCATAAAATTAATATTAAAAAAGTTTCCCAACACTGTATATAGAGTTCACTGCAGTGACCAGCAACCTTAGAACATTGTTCTAAGCCAGCAACGAACAAATGAACTCTATACTACGTGTATAGAGTTCATTGGTGACCATAAATAAAACATTAGGTATTGTACATACACAAACCACTAAAAATAGACTGTCCACTGCTATAGGAAAATAGTTGGTGGAGAAATGCGGGTGTTGACTTCACAAGAGGAAAGGGGATTTGTAGGTTGGTTAACCTGTTCACAAAATTAGTTGGTACTGAGAATTAGAAAATTAAATTGACATTTTAGCTGATTCAAACGAAGCGATACGTGTTTGATTTTATGGCGGTATTTTTCGTTTAAAATATGTGGAATAGGTACATCAGCGTAACATAATCGTTCATTATTGGGTTTTGCGGTTATATTTTGTTGTTTATTAGGTACTTATTGACTTCTTGTGTATTAAAGTTTATAGTTTTCTGGTAAGTTTTTAAACATGCGTACTTACCTATATTTACTTTCGCTATTTGTTAGAATTAAGAACATAACATGGTCACCGCATGGAATAGAAAAGTCCGTAGATGTAGGTTTCAAAACCCAAAACATTTATATTTAAAGTCCATTTTTAACAAATGGGTTGAATTTATTAATGGAGAATTTAAAAATTGGACATGGGTTTACTTTTATTAAAGACTTCAGCACAATTTTATTACGTAATGATGCATTTCCAATATATAAAGTAACCTTGATACAATATATTATTTTTTTAATTGATTATATTTATGAATTTCATATGAGTCTTCATATCCACATTTATTTCAGGATTATGAAGAAAAAACTGTTGCTGAACGTTCCAAAAGTGTTGTTATGCCAGCATTGCATATCTTACATATTATTATTATATTATATTATTATAATAATTGAGGAGGCCACGCCCGAAAACCCCATCACCCAAATTTTCAAAATTCAAATCGTAATAGTTTCTGAAATATTCTAATGGATGGTCACCGTGAGACACGCTGTATATATTGTATACAGGGTGTTTCAGAATAAGATGCTGATCCTTAAGGGTGTGAATCCTTATGTGATTTTAGGAAGAAAAGTTCAAATAAGCCTATGTCCTAAACCTCTTAACTTTTGAGCTACAAGGTGTTAAAGTTTTAAGAACAAAATCGTTTTTTTATCGTATCTTTAATAATTTCCTAGATATTTTTATCAAATTTGGCACACGCCCTCTAAGCATCAACAGCCATTTTTTGATAAAAAAGATTTTTTAATTTTTTAACCAGTGGCGTCCGTACAGGATGTGAATTAGATATTTTTAGAAAAATATGCACGCCACTGCTTTTTCTTAAAATAAAAATTATTTTTAAAATTCCCATTCATTTTAGGGTAAATTTGATTTTTTGACTTTTTTTCGTCCGACGAACGGTTTCCGATTAAAAAAAATAAAAAGCATTTAATGCGCATGCCGCTATGTGCCTATGATTTCTGAAACGGCTAGAAACGTTGTTGTCAAGGAAGTAATTGCAATGACAAAATAATTAATGCTTAGAGGGCGTGTGCCAAATTTGATAAAAATATCTAGGAAATTATTTAAGATACGATAAAAAAACGATTTTTTTCTTAAAACTTTAACACCTTGTAGCTCAAAAGTTAAGAGGCTTAGGACATAGGTTTAGTTGAACTTTTCTTCCTAAAATCACATAAGGATTCACACCCTTAAGGATCAGCACCTTATTCTGAAACACCCTGTATATAACAAATAAATATCAATATCAATATAAGTGAGAGTGTCGTTTCATGTTGTTTTTGTAGATATGTTTATTCATCATCATCAGTAAATAAGACATTAATGTTATTTATTGAATTATAATTATAGGATAATTACATTTTTTAGTTTTAGTGATATATTATCAAATTCCAATTAAGTTTTGAATAAAATGCACTTGTGGGAATGCATATTTATTATGCAGAATAACAATAAGTAAATGAAGATATGATACGCAACTGACTAGCATTTTTACAGTACTCGGCACAGACCATTATATTGGTCTGTGGTACTCTACTCTGCTTTCGGAATCATGAATCTGGTTGTGCCGGTTGCTCGCCTTCTTAGGTGACTACGAATTTGTACATATACATTTGCATTTGTGCACTGTCTCCTTTACCACAAAAGTGTTTTGTGTCCTTTAAACTTTACAAGCCGTGAACATAGTCTAGATGTATCTAGACTGTGCCGTGAACACGTAGATCTGGCAACATTGGGCGTGGTGAAATGCACATGTAATTATTAAAGTAGTTCGGCTGGTTTCTAGCCAAGTCAAATGAGTGACTGCCAACAATTTTTTTAAGGACTCTATAGACGTCTATAAAATACTCAGCAGTATTTTGAGGGTTTAGTTATGTGTTATTTACTCCCTAAACATGCTATTTTTGTTCTTAAATGCTATTTAATTTTTTTTAAGATGTTATTTAGTGCTACACTGGACTATTTTTGGGTCTCATACCAATTCTCGGCGATGAAGTACTACAACTGACACATTGCGTCAAAACGCCTACAAACGCTAATATTTTTACTTCCCGAGTACGAAGTAAAAGGGAAGTATTGTATTAGTTTTCCAAAAAAAAAAATTTGACCTATGGAAATTTTTACATATCTTTGCGTTTCCGAATACGTAGATTCAAAATATGCAAAAAAAAAAATTCCGTCTGTCGTCTGTAGTCTGTAGTCTGTACGTACACATTCCTTGCAACGCTCTAAACTCAGAAACTATTAAAGTTATCGAAATGCGGTTTTCGCCAATCGATTACATTCGGGCCAAGGACGAAAATGCTGTTATTACCTTTGATGACGTCACTTCCGGTATAAGCTAAAATGGCGGCACTCATTTTTTTTATAAGATAAAGTTGCAGTTTTTTTATGTAGTTTAAAAGAGAATTTTTTTTTGAATTCAGCAATATATATTGTGCTATACTTATTTTTTGAAAAAAGTGTTAAAAAAATAATTATTAAAAAATGACTGCAACGCTCGATACTCAGAAACTATTAAAGTTATCGAAATGCGGTTTTCGCTAATGAATTACATTTGGGCCAAGGACGAAAATGCTGATATTACCTTTGATGACGTCACTTCCGGTGTAAGCTAAAATGGCGGCACTCATTTTTTTTATAAGATAAAGTTGCAGTTTTTTTATGTAGTTTAAAAGAGAATTTTTTTCTGAATTCAGCAATACATATATATTGTGCTTACTTATTTTTTG
The DNA here is from genome assembly GCA_036250285.1 of Pyrocoelia pectoralis. Classification (NCBI taxonomy): domain Eukaryota; kingdom Metazoa; phylum Arthropoda; class Insecta; order Coleoptera; family Lampyridae; genus Pyrocoelia; species Pyrocoelia pectoralis. Next base: position 6,412,636 of record CM070083.1, read on the forward strand.
AAAAATGTGTTAAAAAATCATTTTTAAAAAATGACTGCAACGCTCTATACTCAGAAACTATTAAAGTTATCGAAATGCGGTTTTCGCCAATCGATTGCATTCGGGCCAAGAACGAAAATGCTGATATTACCTTTGATTACGTCACTTCCGGTGTAAGCTAAAATGTCGGCACTCATTTTTTTATAGGATAAAATTGCAGTTTTTTATGTAGTTTAAGAGTATTTTTTCTGAATTCAGTAGTATTTATTTTTTGAAAAAAGTGTTAATACGAGGGAAGTCTCGTGGCAACTTGCCAGAATTTTTTTATAAATAAATCGGCTAGGTATAATTTGACATCTAAATATTGAATTTATGGGTCCCGAACGTTCGCGGAATCATAAAATCAGCGCCGCGAATGCTTCGTTCACTGCCGGGATGTTGGCTGCCGTGCCCGACCGGAAACGGCAGCAGCCGACGGGCCTCTTTTTGGGTCTTTTTTCCCGATTTCTCTTTTTTGGTACCGGTAAGAGTTACTTTTCTTTATACCTATCGATTCGTCACGATTCAAAGAATATTTCTACAGAGCCCGTTTTGGGATTTAACGTTTATTTTGGCTTTAATCACGATAAAACAAATTCTCCCATAAGAGCCCATGTTAAAAAGCGGATTTTTAACGGGCCATAGTTCAAAAACGAGTCCGGTAAGGGCACTTTTTCTGAACGGCATCGTGTTCAGGACGCTTCAAGCTTTAATTTGAGCCTAATCTCGACAAATCCTAACGTCAAAAACGAAACAGCCGAACTACTTTAAAGTTGATAAAATCTTAAGGTCTCACTTTTCAATAATGAGCCAAATCCCAAATGCGACTAACGCAACTAACTAATCCTTCCATTTTATTTATTGAAAAGGACAGGAAGTAAATTATGATAATGTAATGAATCCCGTAAGCACGTTTAGTATCTACCTATTTCTTGTTTCTTGTTCGTCAAACTTTTCACTCACAAAATAGAACAGTACTTTTAACACTCATATCATAAATAGCTATTTTGTGTTTATAAAAGTTCGTAAAAGTTAAAAGTACATAGAAGTTGGTCTACAAGAAAGTTTTTATTGGTTTATTGATTGTTCGTATATTTAATACGCTGTCGCCTTCATTTCTCTCTCTCTCTCTCTCTCTCTCTCTCTCTCTCTCTCTCTCTCTCTCTCTCTCTCTCTCTCTCTCTCTCTCTCTCTCTCTCTCTCTCTCTCTCTCTCTCTCTCTCTCTCTCTCTCTCTCTCTCTCTCTCTCTCTCTCTGTTTGTATTAGAACGTTTACAATTGTTTTTTGTGTTTATAAAAGTTCGTAAAAGTTAAAAGTACATATAGAAGTTGGTCTACAATAAAAGCTTTTATTTTTTCATCGATTGTTTCGTATATTCAATACGCTGTCGCCTTCATTTCTCTCTCTCTGTTTGTATTAGAACGTTTACAATTGTTTTCGTGTCTTTATAAAAGTTCGTAAAAGTTAAAAGTACATAGAAGTTGGTCTACAATAAAAGCTTTTATTGGTTTATTGATTGTTCGTATATTTAATACGCTGTCGCCTTCATTTCTCTGTTTGTTTGTGTTAGAACTTTGGTCAAGTACCTACGTTGTGTTAAATCAAGTGAGAACATTAAATTGCCATAATTTTTCTTTTTCGGTGCAAACTGTTGTCACTATAAATCAAAATGAAAGTGTTCGTAACGTGGCTCTATTTTCAAATATTATTAGTTCAGTGCGATATTTTCGTTAATAACTTGAATGGATCGGACGCGTCAATAAAAAGGTGTATTAAAAAAACAATAAATCACTTATTTTCATACAATGATACCTTAACTTTAATTTTAAATAATAACTTGTGTGAAGATGCGATTTTTGAAATGGTCACTATGCGTCCGTATATTGTTTTAAATATGGACGCTATTAATGATGTTAAAAAATTCCAGTATGATGGGCAGTTTATAATATGCCCAAAGGATGTAGATGCCCTAAATCACGCAATGTTTAGTGTATCTGCTATTGCAAAAAGGAATAAGAGAAGTTTGGGTAATTCTAAAATTCTTGTTATTACTAACACTACAGACGTCTCATGGGTGTTCTCGATGTTTTGGTTTTACGGCATTAATAATGTAATTATTTTGGTTTATGGGCAAGGAATATCGAAATTGTTTACGTGTAATCGCTTTGCTCCAGAAAATGAGTGTGGGAAAACTGCAAAATTAAAGATTGGTCAATATTGCAAAAAAAAATTGTTTCTTTCATTTACAAGTGTGATACATCAAATGAATAAATGTCCCATTGTATTTCGATATTGGCCAAATAGTGTATATGCAAATGACAGTTTTGCAAATGTTCTTTCTGTAGTGTACGTCATCAGAGAACTCTCAAATCATGTTAATGCCACCTTTCAACGTAATGATTCCATTCATTTGACGGATACAAAGAACATTATAATACAGGCGGCAGACAATTCAATTGATTATTGTACAGTAACGGAACCATTGGTAAGATCAGATTTTATATGGTTGGTACCTAAAGCCAGACAAATTTCTAACACGAATTTCTGCCTGAAAGCCTTCAATTATGATGTTTGGATAGCAACAAGCGTCGTATTTATATCTGTGTGGTTAATGTGGTTTTTAATTATATCTTTTAATGGAGGATTTACATTCGATAAGTTATGTATTTCTTTCTTAAATGTCTGGTCACTCACTATTTGTGGTAACGTAGCACAATTTCCCAGATGCAGATCACTTGCTTTACGTATTATATTATTGTTTTATTTATTTTATGCTATTAACATGCAGTTTGCTTTCACCTCAGATATGTCGACCGTTCTTACAGCACCACAGTATGAATTTCAAATACGGAACTTGCAAGAGTTGGCAGATTCTCAGCTACCTATATATGTTTATCATACTTTTAAAATGGTCTACTTCAGCACAATTAACACAGATCGAAAACTTTATACCAAACTGCAAAACTCAATGCATGAAATTTCCCTTGCGGAATATGGACGTCGTTGGCACAAGTTAGATCTTCACAGAAATTATGCGGTTGTTACAAACCTAGAAGATATACGCATGCTAGAAAATCATTACAATAAGAGAGTTGAAGCTTATGAAATAAGAGATGATTCAATGGGTGGCTTATTTGAAATTCGTCTTGGCATAATGCTTGATCATTATTTCACAACCACCCTAAATACATTTATAAGTAGCTTGATAGAAAGTGGAATACATGACAAGCGTAAAAATGATATCTATCGTCAACATGGTTATCATAGAGAGAAGGTTGAAAAGGTGCAAGATGATCTACTAACTTTGAAGCACATCACGTTTATATTCGTATTTTTGGGATTTGGCTTGGGCACTGCATGTGTGGTGTTTTGCTTTGAACTTGTTTTGCATAAGTATCTGTAAATTATATTCTACATGTCATTTAATGTGAAAAATTATTAGGAGATTAAGAATAGTAAGTTACTCTTGTAGTGTTGTTTGATTGTTTTAATGTATTTTTCTCTACATATCTTCATAAATTGTTAGTAGGTAGTTAAATAGTATTTAATTGCACTAATTTTTTGTATCACACAGAAACACTTTGAATAAATTTTAACTAATCAAGTTTAATTTTCATTGTAGTTCATATGCACTGTTTCATATAACGTTTATGTGTGATGTGATGTATATTAAATTGTTATTTATAAATAATGGTTTGTGTGCAATTGGTACCTTCTTTAACATAGGCCTTTTTGTGATCATGTCGTCACACAATCGAAAACCTCTTAAGCCCCATAGGTGGACTGTATCATTGTAGTAATTGTTACGGAACAATGGTTTGGTGGGCGAGAATCATACTCCACAATTATGTGCAAAGGATAGCGTTGCAAATTATTTACTAGAACCCTTTTACATTTCTATGTGCAAAAGTGGGCTATATTGCTAGCATTGCGACAGAAATTGAAGGGAGCAGATGTAATCGAGCCAATGCTTATCCTTTATTTAAAACAATGGAACTCCAAAGAGTGCAACATCCATATCGCTGCTTCAAACTGTATTCAAAATACAAATGTTTGAAACACTTATAACAAGGAAAGGTCTCATGGATAGCATAAGTGATTTAGGATTATCCTACTCTGGCACTAGGTCACTGAAAGATTATCCCTAGTCCTAGTTTCTAAGCACCACCACACATTACAGCCATACCTCCTACTATCGGAGTAAAAATGCAAGGCCTCTGACTTTAAGTGGTCATAACGAAAAAACTGAGGGGTGAAATTTGTTCATTTTTGGGCAGTACATTAGTCATTTATATATGTTTAACATGTGTAAAAATCAAATTGGTAGAATCAGTTGTTTAACTTTTATTTTAATTAACAGCAATAAAAACGCTGTATTTAGTATTTTCCTGGCTGACGGTCAGTTTTAACTTATCATAAAATTGTTATTGTTTCATAAATTGTTACCAAATTTACAAATGTTGTAGCACACATACTTCTGAAAAGTCCACAACCAATAAATATTGATTATTCATATAACTAACTGGTTTTATAAGCCCTAACCGAAAATTTGATTATTTTGCAATATACGGTAACTAAAGAAAAAATTCTTGTTTTAAATGCTAAATTTGTATTACTCAAATTGAGGTGCATTATTGCTTTATTGAAAACAACATTTGTTTTCTTGTAATTCAAAGTAAATGTTATAATTATCGCGAAAGAAAGACGCACATATTCTCGCGAGAGGTAATCTACCACATCGTAAATCATGAGCGGCAATCCACAACAATGTAATTATTCTTTAGCATTGTACAAAACCATGCGCTTCATAGCAATAGTGTACGACACCATCTTCCACCCCGTACTGCACTTGCCGCGCGAACACAAGCATCCATCCTTTTTTCCAAATTCCTTTTAAACAAAACATGTATACATGGCATTATTTTTGTGAATCGTGTTAGACCACAATATAATTGCTTTAATCTTGTTATGTTACTGTCAATATTATTAATATCGAACGTTCAGGTACTGAGTTACACAAGATATCGTTTTTTAATGATAACTTTAAGACCAATAAATCAATTGGCCTCAAAAGCATCTCACACCGACAAAAAAGTATACACTTGTCAAATATATAAGTATCTACCACTCAGTTTCAATAATATAGCCGTAATTAATTTTTAAAGTCGAGCGCTTGTGCGATTTGAGTCATAATTAGCGCTTTTTCGCACATAAATTAATACAGAAAATTAACGATGTGTTGCAAAAATCTAAAACTGTACACCTTTTTGTAGGAATAAATGATCTTTTAAATGCACTTTATTTCATTAAATTATGATTGCTAATTACTGAGATACAAGCTTCTAAAGTCAGAGGCCTTCCATTTTTACTCCGATAGTAGTACCAACTGTAACCATTGCAATAACTAAGGACACAAGCACAACGGAAGGATAGATTAAACTTGGTGGACTGTTGTCATGTAACAGAGGCCTTCAAGGGGTTACAACAGGGCTATCAAAAAAGAACCTGGGCTTGCTTGTCGGACTAAAATAACCGGGCACTTGCATCATATATGGGTTCGGTCACATCACCATCTTGCAAGAGATGCTACACAACTACATAGACTATGTGATGGTACACCGCCTACTTTGTGAACATCCAACACGGATGGGGAATATTGGACAGACAAGTGATACAATTTAAGTTGGAGCGTAAATATAAGGCCTCGAATTTTAATGCGGTATAATGCTGTGGCCCTTAATCTATAAAACGGGCATAGCAGCTACTTTTATTTGACACAATTAGTACAATTACTGATTTACAATACGAAAACTACCCGAATAAGAACTGCAACAATTCCGCCATAGCATTTAGCTTAATCTATTTTACACTATGTACATCGCAAACAATTAATTAACATACCCAAAGTGCTCAAGCAAAGTTCATTGTTTTAGTGACGGTGAAAGATTCCTTCCTAAAACGTTAGCACTATACTTAAGAGTTTCGACACTCGCAGCCGAATCTAATTGGTCATCACTTAAAAGTCTTTCGCTTCTCGATTCCTTTATCGATTCTAACAAATTTAAAATTAAACTTTTACAGTACACATAATCTATTATATTACCATTAAATGGTGTGTATCTATCCGAGATGAAACCTTCAAAGTTATAGCCGATGTAACCGATTACAGCGGCAAATGGTAACGTAATATAAGGAGCGTACGTTCGAAGTCCACGGAATGCCCAAACAGTCCACATCTAGAACATGCAAAATTGATTTTCTTATTATAATTAAATGCACCAAGATTAACTTTTATTTCAACATGTAATAAAGAAGTTAGGTTAGGTTATCTCTGCGATGGTGCCATGTTTAATTTTATGCCATAATTTACTTTCAATTAGGTGTTTTCTTTTTGCACATTGTGTTAGATCTAAGCACAAACCAAGTGGTTTGTGGATCTAAGTCACTGATACAGGTCAGTGATCTAAGTCAGCTCTGTCAATAACACCCCATTCGTTTTATAAAAATAGTTTCACTCAGTTCTCAATAACCCTATTCGTTTTAAAAGCTTTATTTAAGTTTTATATTAACCTGAGGCAGAAATGTGTACATGACGCAAGGCACTTTAATCACGTGATGATTGTAACCTTACCTAACCCTGTGGCGATGCAAAAAGTATATTAGTTTTATTCGATTTAAAAATTTAGGTCGCACCAACTAATGTCAGCGTCAACTTATAACATAACCTTTGAAGTCAAGTTTTGTACTTGGGGCAAAACAAGTTAGGGCACTAAAAACGAATGTGTTCTGAACATAACCATCAGTCTTTTTAACCTCCTAAATTACGTGTAGTTACTGAGTCATGGCTTGACGCAACTAGAAGTAGAACCTTCGAACAGTTATATGTTCGAAGACTAGAACATGCTCCGCCAGCATGTGTTCCCTGGGTCAACACAAACCTGACTGAAGTTGATCACTGAAAATTTAAAACGAATAGCGTTTAAGGCAGCCACAGTCAAGTTGTGGTTCTAAAACACTGACCTGTATCATAAAGGACTGAGCATTCTTCAATACAACATTGAAGCAAACAAGCCCCACCTAAATATTAGTTACTTCAGGTGCCAACTAGTGCGTTAGTTATATAATGATGGTAGCTCGGTGTTTATAATGTGTTGGTAGTACTGGTATCAGCTGTTACAGTTTAGCTTGTTCTAATCTATATGCTTAATATCTGGTGAAAAGTAGTATAATTACAGGCTCATAATTATTTAAAAACGTAAATTATTAAAAATTGTATTTTATTGCAATGCATAAACGTAGTTTATACTACGTATGAAACAAGGTTATGTTTATGTAAATAAAAACATTAGTTACAGTGTTACCAATAATCACCAACACAACAAACCTAAATTACTAATTGGCACCTTAAAACACCGGTTTTCAATTTGCTTCAAAAATAGTGGAGGGGATCATTAGAATGCTCAGTCCTTTAAGATACAGGTCAGTGTTTAAGATACAGGTCAGTGTTCTAAAACGAATAATTTATTTGCAATGAACTGTATATACTACGTACCTGGAAGGGATGCCGGGATGCGTAAATCCAAGAAAGTGAAGCTGGATTTATAGTGTCGGTATCGGTATGCAATAAGAAATAAGAAATAAGCAATAAGCAGTAAGAAATAAAAACGCATTTATAGTTCTTTAACGGTAACAGAGTAGGCATGCGCATTGCGGGTTTAATTTAAATTATTACTGTGTTTATGGTTCGATTCTTAGGTTACCTAATGTACGATTGTAAAATTAAAATCAACTTGACATAATATTTTCCCATCGATTCTTGAATAAGAGATATATTTCACTCAAATATTTCTTTAACACCTGATTTATATTGATGTCATCTGTCTTTTCTTAACTCGTAAGCTCACATCGTATACGACTGTTGCCGATTCGGTAACGGTAACGGTAAGAAATAAAATTGAACCAATTCCTTATTTCTTATTGCTTATTGCTTATTTCTTATTTCTACTATAAATGATTTACAGGTTATCCATAAGTTCATTTCCTTACCGCTTATTTCTTATTTCTTATTGCATACCGATACCGACACTATAAATGCAGCTTGAGGCAAAATTTGAAGTTAGGCAACCCGCAGTGTGGACGTGAAATTACCTCTTTCTATCTTATAGATATATGAGTTGCACTCAATTTCTCACCTTTTTTAAAGAATTATTTTGATGCTATTAAAGAAAATTATAGTATAAAATTGGATTTTTATTTTTTAATGTAAATTGTCCTTCACAAATAGAAGCTAAATATGAGAAAAATTGTCAACGTAAAATTTTTGTTAAAAGACAATAATAAATAACCATATCGTCCGTCTTACACAATATAAATTCAGCACAAGAAAAATCGCTACCCAATAATTATTTATTATACTTTATTCAAGCGACGGAGAATTTACCAAATTTATTACAACGAGATTGACAAAGACAGGTTACCGTCCTCTAAGGGCATCCTTTTTCTGTTTGCCCCTGACACAAAAACTGTTTGTTGAAATACGGCGTGGGTCCATTCCAGGTACGTAGTATACAGTTCATCAGAGTCAAGTAGATTAACAGAGTACCGCAAGCTTTTGACGCGACAAATGCCGCCCTGGCGGTCATGTTTAGTCCATTATACATAAGATAGACTTACGAAGTGCGTAATTTTTAATAAAATGCCGTGTTGTTGTGCCGTTAAGTGTATTTGTTTTATTATATCCCGAAAAATTTAGTCAAAACATCATCTACTTTACTGAGCGTGTAGTGAGTGAAGCGCGGAAAGGACTAAAAATGGCGGAGATTGCGGTTATTTGTGACGAAATTGACATATGGCGCGCATAGTCAACTAAATCCATTGAACTGCAGTACGCTATACGCAACTGGAAAGGAAACGCGCATAAGGAACACTGAAGCTAAACGAATGGGTTATGGGTATCTCTATCTTTTTCTTTTACACGCAACGTCATACAAACGATGACACGGAGCATAAAATGCAGGTGACAAATAAAAAAAATATATTGCAGCAGTTATCTCTCTCGTCTGCTCTACTACCGCAACAAGCTAGAAGGCGACAGAAGTACCCATTCCGCATCTGCCTTTGTCAGCCTTCAACGCCTATAATGCATTGAAATAGCCCGTTACCCTTCCAGTTGCTTATCTTATAGCGTACAGTTCAATGACTAAATCGAATAAAGCTGTAGGCTAGACCATGTCTGATGTGCACTTGTATGTCACCGTCACCTAAGTTTCATTGCGAGGGTTTGTTAAACACCCATAGGAGTATTAAAAAAATTGGTCACGTGGTTCAGATCATAGTCGTTTGGTCGCCATATTGTAAAATGGCCGCCACGTAGCACAGTCACGAATCCTGATGCGCTTCCAATACCAATTTCAATGTAGTGGCAGCACTGCTGACACAAACCACCAGTGAACTCTATGAACTCTATATATAGAGTTCACTGCAAACCACAAACATTGAACTATATAATATATAATACAAACTGGAAGGGCAACGGCCGAGCGAGATTTGAAGCTTATTTCGGTGAGACAGAGAAAGGGATATTTAGGGGAACCTATCTTTTTCTAGTGCGCTATTTTAAATGGAAAGAAAACGGCATATTATTATGTATTTTTATTTTGTGCTTTGTTCTAATTAATGACATTGAAAATATGGTAACTACCTAATACAATATTTCTGTACTTTATATTCCAAATAAAACACAAGAGTTTACTATATAGATAAACATTTTTATTTGATTTACAACATACCTATAGGAAGGTATAGGTAGGTACTTATAAACCGAATTATTAGTACAAAATAAGTATGTTACTTTATTCCATGACAATGAAACAGTCTCAACTCTCATTACTTTTTATATTATTGCATTAAACATTTTTAAACAGTATTAATTTGGTCATTTTTTGGCGTACAGATGCATCTTTTCCTAATAACTTTTGATTTACAATTTTACTATAATGATGAATCCTGCACTTGAGAAATAAGGCTACAACTGCTTTGACTATTTGGTACTCATGCAAGTCCTCAAAAATATATTCTTCTGTTGATGGATGATGTGGTTGAAATAATTCTAACTTACGACTAAAAAAATGTACAGCTGCTACTTGAATCTTGGTTTTACAATTTTTTAAGTCTAAACATTTTGTGTAATATTGAAACTGTTTCTCAGTGAAATCTACAATTTTATATACAATTTCTGATGCATAAACAAGGCCTCCACGGGAAACAAAATTAACAAATCGTCTTTTGTCATTACTTAAACAATAAGAGTGCTCTGCATGTTCCGAATTGAAGAAAAGAATTTCTGCACAATGAGTACAGGATAATTGTTTTTCCAATTTTCTAACAATATATCCAGATATATAGTATAGGATGTTTTGTTTGTAATCAGAAACATCATTACTGTCCATTTGATTAAACAAAATATATGATTCATCAACAGAATCAAAACCTGCACTATTTCCGGGAGTGTTATTATATTGAAAAACAGGCGTGCAGATATTACCATTCGCTAAACAGTTTGCGTTGATGCTCGGTGTTACACTGTTTCTAAATAGCAATTGTCGCAAAGCCCATTTTAGTTGTAGAGCATTGGGATTATTATTCCATCCTCCGCGAGCTCTTATACAACTGAAAAACAGTTCTAGATGGTCCTGTGAAACTTTATAACATAAAAAATATTTAAATTGCTCATCAGTTGAATCAAAAAGATCATTTACCAGTGACCAAATGCTGTTCATACATACAAGAAATCCCAATGCAAATGTTTTCCGGTTATGTTGTAAAATAGGTATATTATCAATTGTTAAGCTTTTGAAATAATTGTTAGTGTCTGCAAAAATATCTTTAAAGTAATTTAAAGTGCCAGGCTTTATGGGAGATTTAAAACCTTTGCCAAAGGGATTCCTTGAATTAAGAATGTCAAATATTCGGTCTAAGTGCCGAATGAATTCTACAGTGGCTTCACTTCCTTGAAAATCAGAGTCACCAGATTGATTTAAGTAATCTATAGCATCAGCTACCCCACTACTTAATGCTTGTGTTGCAAGCCGAACGTTCATTATTTTATTTTTATAAAAAACATGTGTGAAAGTTAATGAATTTGCTAGTTTGAAACCCTCTCTATTTTGAAGCTCCGCTAATTTATTCAAATATACCCAACTTATCTCACCTTTAGGCGAGACAAGCCTTCGTTCTGCAAAAGTATTTCTAGCCAGTTTTAACATGTGGCATGGATCAAGAATAGCGTAAACTTTAGTTTGACAGGATGGATGCTTGAATGCAGACACAATATTATTATTATACAACTGACAACCCAAATTATTTAAGGAATTAATGTTTGTCGTAGTACCATCACAAGTAACAGATTTAACAACAATGCCTATTTCAAAGAGCTTCCTTAGGCAACATTCTAATAGTTTTGCTTGCATAACAGCATCCATTTTATTGGTTACAAAATATGCAACTGGGCACTTAAAATTATTTTTATATGATACAATTTGAAATAATAGAGCTTCAGAGGCAGCTGCTTCTTTGTCACAATTAATAACACCTCCAAAGTCACAATATCCCGCAAATTTCTGTTCTTTTTCATCCCATATAATTTGTTTTCTAATCGACATGGCATCAAAAATTAGGGCACAATATTTCAAATACGATTTTTCTTCACGCTCTATTTTAAAAAATCAAAAATTTCTTGAATAAAACCTGGATTACAATGGAATGTTGATAACCAATTCCTAATGGACCTAGGATGAGGCAAAACAAATTTTTCTCTTAAAAATTTATACGCCTTTGGAGAATAAAAGTATACCGTCTGGGCAAATTCTTTCATGGCATCAGAATATTCGCGGTGCTGTTTTGAATTTTGCATGTTTTTATGCTGCTGCACTATAAATTGCAATGGGAAATCTTGAAAATAACTCTCCAGTATGGAATTTAAGTTATCAGTGCTTAATCCACGTTTTTTAAGGTCTTTGATTAGACCTTTCATTGAAATAATTTTGCTATTTCTTCTTCTAACTTTTTGTTGAAGTACTTTTATACGCTTCTTAAGTTTTATTTTCTCTGGTGAATGCTGCTTTGGCCTTCTATTACGTGGACATGTAGAAGCATCAAGACATGTGGTACTTGGTAGGTTTAGATCTTTTTTTTCTTTGAATATAATCTGCCTTTTCTAAAAATAAAGATAAAAATGTATCAATATAAAAATACTACAACAATAGCTCACCAAAGAACATTCAACCGTGGATTGATCCTCAATTGGAAGACGGCGTTTCAGAATTCTCCGAACTCTACAATTCTTCTTTAAATGTGCAGGAAAATTAAATTTGCTAGGAATGGCATCTTCCTTTAAAAATTGACATTTCCCACTAGCCATAATTTTGTAATCTGCCTGAACAAAATGCTCACTGCATAGTTTGCTTGTTTTTGTGGGCACCCATTTATCTCTTCTTATGGCAGTAATCCACTTTTGTAATACCTCTGGTCTTTTAAAAGGAAAACTACAATAAAGCGATTTTTTTGCAATTAAAATCAAGATTTAAATTAGGTATATTAAGTCTATAAAATCCGAGATAAAATCTAACATTTTTAGTTTTGAATTAGCACTTTATTTTTCTACCCTACCGGTTGTTATGACGAATACTTTCTAACGTATAATATAATTCTTAATTCAGACAACTAATGCACGTTCTTGCTTTACTTAATGAAATCCTACATGTAGGAAGGAAATGGAAGTGTGTATATGTCTTTGTTAAATAAAGCGCTAACCCAAAACTGAAAATGTTAGATGTTAATAGAGTATAAACTATCTAGTAACCTAACTAACTTTCAATCCATTTATAAGGTAGAACATATTATATTAAACATGAATTATGCTTCATTATCTTAATAAATGGCAATGATAGGTATTTGTACAGATGTTAGTTTCCATGACTTTAATCTTAAATTGTTTTAATAGCAAGTAATTTGGTATTCGGGTGCCTTCAATGCCTAATTATTGTAAAAAGTGAAAACGTACCTGTGAAATAGAAGGTTATTCCTCTTGTTCTGCTCATTTTTGCAACCATATGCTACACAATACATAACCATTGTTTACCAATTGTTTACTATAAAACACACTTACAAATAGTTTTCAAAACTTCGCAATTTTAATAAATTTAAACACAAGTCAACTTTTCACTCATAAACAAACACAAGTCAAAGTGAGATAGATTCACCTACAACTATCTATCTCTGTCTACATAAACTTGACTTCACTTTCGATCGTCTGTAAACATTGGTGATGCCCTTCCAGTTGTATATATATAGTTCAATGACCACAAAACATATAACCTAACCTCAAAATTATTTTTTAAAAATCTAAAATTCTTAATTATGTTGAAATAAAATTTATGATTTCAGGGAGGAAACAAAACTAAATCGAATTCTTTAATAATGAATTAATGAAATATTGGTACGTAACATAATCTTACAAGTCATCTTGCAACAATATTATGCAACAGTATAACAAAGATTTAGGAATCAAAAAGCGGCTTTCGGGAACCGAAGATCATTCACTGACCAAGTGCAAACCTGGTGCGGATTTTCGTTGACTTATGACAGCTTAAAAGGTGAGAAATTTTGGCCACACTTTAAAACATTGTGGAGTCAGCCTCTCCTTTTTAGTATTTGGAGCTACCTCAACAAACATGGAATTTGCAGACGATATATATACTTAAACTCAAGTACGGGCACAGATAGAAAGCGAAGTGAAGAAACCGAAGTAATGCCTGCAGGGAGGAAGGAAATAATGGAAAAGTTACATAAACAAAAAGGTTGAACAGGTGAATATTTTTACAAATCTAGGACGTATAGTTAATATGAAAGGCGGAATCAAAGCAGGATAAACAAAGCAAACCAGTTTTCAGATTTTTTTTGCTATTCATAAATGTTACAGTTGCACCACACATACGAAATGCGAGATGTTATACGAATAAATTAGATTGATAGTAAAATATAGGTACCGACGCAAAACAATTGCTAGTAAGTACCTTGAAGCGGAGGTCATGTTACAATTTGTTATTCACTCTGTCAAGGCTATATAAAAAATTACGATTATAATATTATTTTTCAGGTTTGTTTGTACGTACATTTGTACTATGTTTTGTGTAGGGAAAATATTGTAAACACCAATTTTAATGCAAACACGATAAAAGTTTTTATTAGGTAGTTTATTGATCGTTCGTATATGGAATACGTACGTTGTCACCTTCATTTCTCTGTTTGTTTGTATTGGAAAGTTTAAAATTGTGTTTTTGTCTGTTTATTCCTAAACTTACGTGTACAATAACAACCTTTATCGGTTTATTGATTATTCGTATATATAATACGTTGTTGCCTTCATTTCTTTGTCTGTTTGTGTTAGAACTTTGGTCGAATACGTTGTGTTAAATCAAGTGAGTTTGTCATAATTTTTCATTTTTCGTGCAAACTATCAATCAAAATGAAAGACTTGATATTCGTAACGTGGCTTTATTTTCAAATACTGTTAGTCGAGTGCAATATTTTCGTTAATAAGTTGAATAGGTCGAACGCGCCAGTAAAAATGTTTATTCAAAAAACAATAAATCACTTATTTTCAGAGAATGACACCTTGAACTTGATCTTAGATAGTGAGTTATGTGAAGATGCGATTTTTGAAATGAACACTACGCGTCCGTATATTGTTTTAAATATGGATATGGACGCTATTAATTATGTTGATGAGTTCCAGTATGATGGGCAGTTTATAATATGCCCAAAAGATCTACAATCTCTAAATTACCAAATGTATAATGCACAACGTATTGCACATAGCAATAAGAGAAGTATGGGTAATTCTAAAATTCTTGTTATTACTAATACGCTCGACGTCCAAATGATATTTAAAACTTGTTGGTATTACGGCATTAATAATGTGATTAGTTTGGTTTACTGGCGAGGAATATCGGACCTGTTTACGTGTAATCGATTTGATCCAGAAAATGCGTGTGGGAAAACTGCTAGATTAGTTATTGATCATGATTGCGATCAATTGTCTCTTTCATTTACAAATGTGATACATCAAATGAATAAATGTCCTGTTACATTCGGATTTGAGAAAAACGAAATTTTTGCAAACGAAAGATTTCCAGTTGGTCGCGCTTTACTGCACATCATCAGAGAACTATCATACCGCCTCAACGCCACCTTTCGACGTATGCTGATTACTGACAAGGACAGTTGGTTTGCTGATATTCTAAGAAACCCATCAGTAATTTTTATATCGTGGACGCCATTTGGCCAACTAAATTATTTCGCAGTAACGGAACCATTGGTAAGAACAAATTTTCTATGGATGGTACCCAAAGCCAAACAAATTTCTAACATGAATGTCTGCATGAAAGTCTTCAAGTTTGATGTTTGGATAGCAACAAGCGTCATATTTATATGTACGTGGTTAACGTGGTTTTTAATTATATCTCGTAATGGAGGATTTACGTTTGATAAGTTATGTATTTCTTTCTTAAATGTCTGGTCACTCACTATTTTTGGTAACGTAGCACAATTGCCTAGACCCACATCACTTGCTTTACGTATTCTATTATTGTTTTATTTATTTTATGCTATTAACATGCAATTTGCTTTCACCTCCGATATGTCAACTGTTTTAACAGCACCGCAATATGGTTTTCAAATACGGAACTTGGAAGAGTTGGCAGATTCTCAGCTACCCATATATGCTGATGATAGTTTTAAATGGTTTCACTTCAGCGAGAACAGCACCGAGCGGAAACTTTATACCAAGCTGCAAAACTTAATGCACGGTATTACCCATGAGCAATTTATAGATCATCATCATCACTAGAAGATATGTACAATGTAGAAATCTTAACAAAAAAGAAAGTCGAAGCTTACGCAATAAGGGATAATTCGATGACTGGCGTTTATACATACCGTCTTCGCTTACTCAGTGATCATTTTTTCACATCTACCTTAAATACATTTATAAGTAGAATGATAGAAAGTGGAATACATGACAAGCGTACAAAAGATTTTTATCAGCAAGGTGGTTATTTTACAGAAAAGGTGGATACCATCCAAGAAGATGAACTAACCTTGAAGCACCTCACGTTTATTTTCATATTTTTTGGATTTGGTTTGTGCACCGCGTGTGTGGTGTTTTGCTTTGAACTTGTTTTGCATAAGTATCTGTAAATTATTTAATGTGGATTTATTTGAAACAGTTCGTTGTACTAGATTAAGAATAGTAACTCTTGTAGTGCTGTTTGATTGTTTTAATGTATTTTTCTGTACATCCCTTCATAAATTGTAGTATAGGTACTTACTTAAGGGGTATTTAATTGCACTAAGTTTCTGTATCGCACAGTGGATAAATTTTAACTAGTCAAGATTAATGTTTCATTGTAGTTGATATGCACTGTTTCATATAAGGTTTACGTGTTATGTGTATTAAATTGTTATTTAAATAAATACTTACGAGTTATTGTGTGCTTTTGAAATAGAATTGAATTTAAGCATCATTTTTTTAGTAAGTTTAGTGAAATTTCCAGCTGAAGGCGTCTGTTCAACCAACTTAATATACCTATAATTGTAACATTAAGTACCTATTTAATATAAGGAAGTTGTTGGGAATAAAACCTTGCGGTGAATTAACTTTTAGTAATTTTTATTCGAATTTTCGCCAAGGGGTTTTTGGCTTCATCAGGAACTAAAAAGATCTTTCGATGCGATATCTCTGTTTACCAACATCCCGACACAATTGATCCTGGAAATAATGAAACAAAAATGGCCGCAACTTAAAAAGTTCACCACTTTATCGGAGGAGTAGTCCTTCATCACCTTCGTTTTCAATAGTGGGTTCTTTAGCTTTAATGGACAATTTTACAAACAACCTTGAAGGTGTTCCCATGGGGGGATGCCTCAGTCCGTTGTTGCCTGAAATTACGATGGATTATGTAATAGAACAAGTAAAAACACGAGTACTCTTCCAGTTCTCGTTCCTATTGAAGTATGTAGATGTCATCATCTGTGGTCTTCCTGTTGATCAGATCGACGCCACCCTGGACGCCTTCAACTTGATACATCAGAAATTACAATTTACCGTTGAAAAGGAAAAGGACAATGGAGTCTCATTTTTAGACACAAAATTAATCAGAACACAGAACAATATAATTTTAATTGACTGGTACACCAAACCCGCCCATTCTGGCCAATATATTAACTTTAAATCCAATCATATATGTATTGCTACAAAAAATCAATACTTTGAAGGGAATGAAGAATAGGATAATGAGGCTTTCTCACCATACCTTCCTCAATAAGAACCTCCAACTACTGTCGTTAATGTTTATTAACAACAATTTCCCCAAGACCCTTGTCAACAATATCTTATTTAACAACCAACGTACCATCAACACCAAACCGACCCAAATAGGCTCCACTACCAATTCACCTACGGAATCGAAGGTTTCCGCAACGCCCAAAAAATATTCAAGACTACCATTTATTCCGGAAATCACGTACAAATTAACCAGCGTCCTGAAACATGAAGATATCAAATTCGCGTTCTACAACCCTTACACTCCCGTATGAAGTTCTTTTTGCCCTTGGATTGTCAACAATTCCCCTTTTTCGTTTTAGTAGTGTCCTTTTAATTAATTTTGAATTTTACACCCTTTTATTTGTCAATGTAATGTACCCCCGTGGTCTTTTGCCACCTGTTATTTTGTTATAGGTGCTTATCACCAGGTTACCTTGATTGCTCTTAATTCATTGGCTACTGCCATTTTGCTTTGTTATCACCTGCAGGCAGGCTGATATCCTAATCCATCAATTTCATTATTTGTTCAACTAGTGACCTAGACACGTATTTCATTTTAATTGTGTAATATGACTAGTAATACTACTGTGTTAAATTGTAAAGTCGCTCCCGTCCATAGGCAGTGTGATTCTTAACTTAATTGTTTTTGTAAGTAGATAATTATTGTCTCTTTGTAAATGTAATCAGTTCCCCCTCTTTTTAGTTCCTGATGAACCCAAAAACCCCTTGGCGAAAATTCGAATAAAAATTACTAAAAGTTAATTCACCGCAAGGTTTTATTCCCAACAACCTCCTTATATCAAATTTGTAGACCAAAATACTCGCCTTGACCTGATTAAGTATTAATTTAATCTAACTTGTAAAGGAATAACTTTAATAGGAAATCTCACAAATCATGACAACTGAATCTTCTTCTTCTTTCTCGGTTCCTTCTGCCCTTTCAGATCTCGTATTATTGGTGTGAGCCCGGTCCCTCCGTCACCCATTTCTTCCATTCTTTTCTGTCCCTCGCTATCTGTTTCATTTTTGTGAGTAATTTTCCTCTTCTTTCCCTTGTTGTTCGATTTGATCTAGCCAGCTTTTTCTTGGTCTGCCACGTCTTCCCCTATTAGGTTTTCCCATTTCCAATATTCTTTTTGGCAGTCTTGGCGAGAATACTTTGAGTTGAGGGTACGAAATACACAATACAGAGTACTTTGTTGATTTAATGAAGTACACAGTACAGAGTACGCAGTACTTTTTGATCCAATGAAGTACAGAGTACAGAATATGCAGTACTTTCTTTTCGTACGTTTGGCAGAGTAAAGAGTACTTTGGCCAGGTGTACAAAATACAAAATACAGAGTACTTTCTCCTTCACCTTTACAGTATAGAATATTTTCTCAGAAAATACAGAATTCAAGTCAAAGCATTTATTTCTAGAATAATTATCATAAAAATCTACCAAATATTGTTCATTTTGACTGCAAGAATAATTAACAATGATTAGGTACTTTTTAATCGTTATAAGGAAGCCATATAAATCGGATGTTTTTGTATGTAGAATTGTAGATATGTAGGTTTTATTTTTATCGTAAAAGACGCAATGTGTCAAAACTGATTGAGAATTAAGATATCAAAAGACACCTGCAAAAATATGTGATAAGCATTTTTATATGTGACCGTGAAAAAAAGTCAATGTGTAAAGGTAAAGGGAAGTCCTCTGCGACTGTTTTGCGAAAAAAGTACTCCTCTACTCCCGAGTACTATGAGTACAGAATACAGAATATTTTTTCCTTGCGGTAACAGAGTAAAAAAGTACAGAATCCTTTTTACATTTCGTCATGATGGAAGTTACAGAGTGCAGGGTAGTAATCTGTATTCTGTACTCTGTACTGGTACTCACAGAGTAGTACTCTCGCCAAGACTGCTTTTTGGCAATGCTTCCTTATTCATTCTGGTGAGATGTCCGTTTCAGTTCATCTGCTTCTCTCCTATATTATCCAGTTTCGATATATATATCTCCGTTATATAAGTATTCCTGATCTGTTCCCTCTTTGTGATTCCCGTAATCTTCCTCATGTGCCTCATTTCCATTGCCTCTATTTTTTGTTCGTGTTTACTCTATTGTCCAATTCTCTGCCGTATATGTGATTATAGGCAATGTTATTCTATTGTAGATCTTTACCTTTACATTCATTTATATTTTATTATGTTCTATTGTCCTGTTTAGTGCATAGTAAAGTCGTGTGGATTTGTTTGCTCTGTTGGTTAATTGTGGTTCCATTTTGTCATTGTTGTCTAGTATCGTTCCCAGGTACTCGAAGGTTGTTACTCTTTCTAGGGTTGTGTTTTTGCAAATGATCTCCCTGTTCCTATTGGTTTCTCGATTTTTGTTTATACTATCATCACTTTTGTTTTGTTGGTGTTTACTTCCATCTTTATGTTTTCTATCTCTTACCCATTTCTATAGCAGTTTTTGCATTTTTCTTCTGGTGTCGGGTATTAATACTACGCCATCTGCATGTAGCAGGCTGTTGGATTATCTAGTGACATGCTTTAGTTTTACATCAAAAATATTTATGGTCAAGTTATCTGAGTTGTAACTATGTATGTAACAATTGCTTGTGTAAAAAATAATAAACTAAAAAACGTGCGTGTGTTTTTAATCTAAGAAACTTAAGATAATATCTATTATTCTGCAACAATTGCAACGGATTTTAAGTAGGTGTATCCTATGGCTGTGTTTAGTGTTGTTCTGTCTTAATTCGTTTAATTATTCTGTCTATCATTATCACAAATAATGTCGAGGGCTCAGGCTATCTCCTTGTTTTATCCCTCTTTTCAACCTCCACTCCTCTGATCTTTGACCTGAGATCTGTACTTTACATTTTACTTTGTTGATCGTTCCTCTTATTATTCTTATGAGTTGGTTTGGTACATCTAGCTCCACTATAAAGGTGTCCCATAGTACTTCTCTGTTAACAGTATTGAAGGCTGCTTTTAGGTCGATGAATGTTATAAACAGCACCTTTCCTTCTTCTATTGCCTTATGTATTAGTGTTCTAAGTATATAGATATTTTCGCTTGTTTCTCTACCTGGTCTGAATGCAATTTGTTCTTCCACCAGCTTGTGTTCTGCATATCTCCTTACCTGTTTGCTGTTTTCCAGTATTCTTGTGTAAACCTTGTGTGTTGTTTGGGCCAGGCAAATAGCTCTATAATTGTCACATGTTGTATAGTTTCTCCCTTCTTGTGTATTGGTACAATCAAGTTATGTTCTCATTCGTTCGGGATTTTTTCCTGTGCCCATGCTTCGTTGAAGATCTCCCAGAGCCACTCCGTCGCTTCATCTCCCAGGCACTTTAAATAGTTCCGGAGCTGTCTCGTCTTCCCCGCTTCCTTTTCCGATTTTTAACCGCTGTAATGCTTCTTGTGTTTCTTCTTTGGTTATTTCTTGGAGGTTCCTACTATTGTCATTTTCTGTTGCGCCTTATTCCTTTGTTTCCCCGAATTTTTTCTCATAGTACCTACTCCCTCCACGTCGCCAGTATTTCCGTTTGGAGTTCATCATTTTTATTGTATATTGCTTTTATTTCATTCCGGTTTGTTCCTCTTAGTTTCTTTACCGCGACTCAGAACCTCTTTTTATCCAAGTTATAATTTTCGTTTAGCTTTGCCCCAAACTCTCGCCAGCTGTGTTTTTTCGCCTCTTTAACTGCTTTCTTTACATTGTTTCTTTTTTCTCCATAAGTTGCTCTGTTTTCTCTTGCTTTTGTACGGATATACTTTATCCACACCCTTTTCTTCTCCTTAACTAGCCTTTTTATTTCTTCCGTCCACCATTAGTTCTCTTTAAGTTTTTGATATAGTATCTTCGTCCGCATACCTTTAGTATTGTTTCTTTGAATTTGGAGGCAAGAAGAACGAAGAAGATATCTTAGGTTAGATAGGAAGATATTTACCTACACGTTTGTGGCAGAAGAGAGAAACGCCAAAAGCCTAATAGATTACATAGTTTAGGCAAGAAATCTAAATGAAACAATACAAAACAGCAACAAAGAAAGAAGCAAAATTGGCAACGAACAAATTAAAAATAGCAGAGAACCAGGAAAAGTTACAAGCAAAAACAATCATTATTTTTAGTCCGGAGGCGATGTGGAAAATTTTCAAAGACAACTGAATCACGTAACTTAAATTATTATGACAACCGCCATCATGATTATCTTAACGATAATGCCCCCCCCCCCCCCATAAAGATCCAACCTTGAAGGCCTTCTAAATATTTCTCTGACTCCTAAGTGGAACAGGAGACGGTTGCGGCTTTCAACGGTTTCTATTCCATCACTATATGTGGAACATTGAATCTCAGAAGAATTTTCGCCCATGTCTGCTATGTTTTCAGGAGACGGCTCACGCTCTCCTCTGCTTCACCATAATCAGGTAAAGAATGAAGAAACTTAAGATTTCTTCTGTATATGTCTTGTGGGCTTCAAATGACAGTATCGTGGAGATGCATGCTTCTCCTCCATCACAGCACCTTGTCTTAAATCAGACACCCATAAACTTTGACCATTGTTTAATTCTTTTAGGTCAGAAGCTTTGTGACGTTTGTCAAAATTTAAGTTTTCCTTCTTTTTTCTCTTGCCTTTCAACGATTAGAGCGTCGAGAAAGCTAACAACTGCTCTTATCTTAACTGATGGAACACAAATATTATTTTCTTATTGATTGAAAACAACAAATATCATAGCAACTGCCTTTCATAGGCAATTACTGTACATATTTATAATTATCGAGTCTAGAATATTCTTCACACTTATCAGAGAAGGTGGCGCAGTGCCATAATGTAGATTAACGCGTAAACATAGACAGCTTACAAGCTGTGCTATACAACCGTAAAAGGTTGTCTGTGACGTAAATAAACAGAACAAGGTGATAAAGATTGAATAAAACGCCAATTAAGTCCATCTACTTTTTAAATTTAAAGTGGAAGCAGGTAGACCTAATTTACTAAATCACGGCCTCTATTCCCACTTCTTATTTCGTTAATTAGTTAATAAGGATACACAATTGAATGATCGATATGAATATGTAATGCTTCTGTTAGGTGTAGTATAACTACTTAAATGGCAGTAGACAAATCAACTTATCGCAAACTGAATATATCTTTTACATGAAAAGCCATTTCTTGTCTTTAGGTACAATGAATAAATAGATGTACCATTTGACACCTACACACCTAACTGGTCTAACATATGCTAACATTCTGTTGATCAAACAAATAAACTTGAGTCAGTAGATTAACAGAGTACAGCAACCTCCACCATGTTTAGTCCTTTCCGCGCTTCACTCCATAGTCCCTACACGTATATCTTATGTATATGGACTAAACATGGCCGCCAGGGCGGCATTTTTCACGTCAAAGGCTTGCGGTACTCTGTTAATCTACTGACTCTGAAATAAACAAGTTGTTAGAAATATTCAATTGCAAAACTGTATGCGTAACTGACCGTAGTGTCATCTAGTTTAGTTGCGCAAAGCTGCTTAATTTTCAACTCATAAACGTGACGGGTCTCGATGCGCTTCCATTCAGGACATTCATAAATACCAACTTTTCAATCTAGTGTGTTACCAGTGCTGACAAATAACCTCAAAAACTCAAAATTATTTTTTAAAAATAAAATTTATGATTTCAGGAAAGAAACAAAAATAAATGAAATTCTTTAATGACGAATTAATGAAATATTGGTACGTAACATAATCTTACAAATCATCTGGCAACAGTACTACGCAAAAGTATAACGAAGAAATTTAGGAATCAAAAAGCGGCTTTCGGGAACCGAAGCTCATGCACCGACCAAATGCAAACCTAGTGCTGATTTTCGTTGACTTATAACAGCTTAAAAGGTAAGAAAGTTGGGGCCACACCGTAAAACATTGTGGAGTCAGCCTCTCCTTTTTAGTATTTGGAGGTACCTTAACAAACATGGAATTAGCAGACTTGGAATATGCAGACGACATATACTTAAACTCAAGTAGGGGCACAGGTAGAAAGCGAAACGAAGAAACCAAAGTAATAAGTACGGGGAGAAAGGAAATAATGGAGAAAAGTCAGATAAACGAAAAGGTGGAACAGGTGAATATTTTTATAAATCTAGGACGTATAGTTAATATGAAAGTCAGAATCGAAGAGGGATAAACAAAGCAAATCAAGTTTCCAGAATTAGAGATCATTTAAATAAAAAAAAAATTTTTTTTGCTATTCATAAAATATGTCAGTTGCACCCTATAATCTAAGGTTGCACCACACATACGAAATGCGAGATATTATGCGAATAAAATACATGTACTGATGCAAAACAATTGCTAGTAAGCACCTTGAAGACGGAGGTTGTGTTATGTTATTCACTCTGTCAAGGCTATATAAAAAATTACGATTATAATATTATTTTTCAGGTTTGTTTGTACGTACATTTGTACTATGTTTTGTGTAGGGAAAATATTGTAAACACCAATTTTAATGCAAACACGATAAAAGTTTTTATTAGGTAGTTTATTGATCGTTCGTATATGGAATACGTACGTTGTCACCTTCATTTCTCTGTCTGTTTGTATTGGAAAGTTTAAAATTGTTTTTTGTCTGTTTATTCCTAAACTGACGTGTACAATAACAACCTTTATCGGTTTATTGATTATTCGTATATATAATACGTTGTTGCCTTCATTTCTTTGTCTGTTTGTATTAGAACTTTGGTTGAATACGTTGTGTTAAATCAAGCGAGTACATTTACAAAAATTTTTCATTTTTCGTGTAAACTATCAATCAAAATGAAAGACTTGATATTTGTAACGTGGCTTTATTTTCAAATATTGTTAGTGGAGTGTAATATTTTCGTTAATAACTTTAATGGATCGGACGCGCCAGTAAAGATGTGCATTCAAAATACAATAAACCACTTATTTTCACAGAATGACACCTTGAGCTTGATCTTAAATAGTGATTTATGCGAAGATGCGATTTATGAAATGACCACCATGCGTCCGTATATTGTTTTTAATATGGACGACGTTATTAACGATGTTAATAAATTACAGTATGATGGGCAGTTTGTCATATGCCCAAAGGATGTACATTCCCTAAATCGCACAATATATGGTGCACGTTATACTCTAAGCAGGAATAACAGAGCTATGGGTAATTCTAAAATTCTGGTTATTACTAACACCACCGACGCGGACGCCTCATTGATGTTTAACATGTTTTGGTGGTTCGGCATTAATAATGTGATTATTTTGTTTTATGGGGAAGGAACATCGAAATTGTTTATGTGCAATCGCTTTGCTCCAGAAAATGAGTGTGGGAAAAATGCAACATTAATGATTCGTCAAGATTGCGAAGCGCAACTAACTCTTTCATTTAAAAGTATGATACATCAAATGAATAAATGTCCAGTTGTATTCGCATTTAGGCCAACCGATATATATGCAAATGAAGAACATAAACATCCAACTGCTCTTTCTGTAATGCACGTCATAAAAGAACTATCAAACCGTTTTAACGCTACCTTTCAACGTATGACATTTACTAGCGATAGGCAACTTCTTTTTTTGTCAAGAAAGCTAGTAATGATTGTAATATCGTGGACGCCATTTAACCTACTTGATGATTACTCAATAACAGAACCATTGGTAAGAATAGATTTTCTATGGATGGTACCCAAAGCTACACCAATTTCTAATATGAATGTCTGCCTGCAAGTCTTCAATTATGATGTGTGGATAGCAACAAGCGTCGTATTTATATGTGTGTGGTTAATGTGGTTTTTAATTATATCTCGTAATGGAGGATTTACATTCGATAATTTATGTCTTTCTTTCTTAAATGTCTGGTCACTCACTATTTTTGGTAACGTAGCACGAGTTCCCAGATCACTCGCTTTACACATTTTATTATTGTTTTATTTATTTTATGCTATTAACCTGCAGTTTGCTTTCACCGCAGATATGTCAACTGTTTTAACAACACCACGGTATGGTTTTCAAATACGGAACTTGAAAGAGTTGGGAGATTCTCAGCTGCCCATATATGCTGGTGATAGTTTTAAATTGTATCACTTCAGCAAAAATAACTCCGATCGTACACTTTATACCAAGCTGAAAAACTCAATGCGTAATGTTACCAGCTTTCATAAATATGCAGATTATCTGCTCGACATACATCTTTACAGTAATTATGCGGTTGTTACATCACTAGAAGATATGCGCAATATAGAAATATTATCGAAGACGAAAGTCGAAGCTTACGAAATAAGGGATAATTCGATGACTGGCCTTTATACATTTCGTCTTCGCTTACTCATCGATCATTTTTTCACAACTACCTTAAATACATTTATAAGTAGAATGATAGAAAGTGGAATACATGACAAGCGTAAAAATGATTTTTATCAGCAAAGTGGTTATTTTACAGAAAAGGTCGACACGACGCAAGAAGATGAACTAACCTTGAAGCACCTCACGTTTATATTCATATTTTTTGGATTTGGTTTGTGCACCGCGTGTGTGGTGTTTTGCTTTGAACTTGTTTTGCATAAGTATCTGTAAATTATTTAATGTGGATTTATTTGAAACAGTTCTTTGTACTAGATTAAGAATAGTAACTCTTGTAGTGTTGTTTGATTGTTTTAATGTATTTTTCTCTACATCTCTTCATAAATTGTAGTAGGTACTTAAGGGGTATTTAATTGCACTAATTTTCTGTTTCGCACAGTGGATAAATTTTAACTAGTCAAGATTAATGTTTCATTGTAGTTGATATGCACTGTTTCATATAAGGTTTACCTGTTATGTGTATTAAATTGTTATTTAAATAAATACTTACGATTTATTGTGTGCATTTGAAATGGAATTGAATTTAATCATCATTTTTTTAGTAAGTTTAGAAAAATTTCCAGCCGGTACGCATATTTACATACCCTCCTATGCAACGGCACCAGGGTGCTGAAATCTGTTAGTCTTTGTGGCGTACAATTGAGCTACAAACGCTCATTGATTTAGGCACCTCCGCGAATTGTTTAACTTATTTTAACACTTCCAGGTGAAATAAAGCAGCCAGAGTAAAATAATATAAACACATGTTGAAATAATTAGTTATTTATTTATTTAAAAAATATATTACTGAGATTGTATGGTATACACTAGTATGTCTCCGTAAGTTGAAACCATATGGAAAACCTTTTTATTATTAATTTTAAGGAAAAAAGGTATTCTACATAAAATGTTCGGCATGGTCCAAAACTCAAAATACAGCCATCAGATATCAATTTTTTTCATTCGAAATACGATGTTTGTAAAAAATCTGATTTTTGATTGTGAAATGTGCAAGTAAAATACTATTTCTAAAATTGTTATAAAGATAAGTTGGTCAGAATTAAAAACCACGTTGAGATATGCAATGACATCCATTTGTATTAAATTATTTTATTATATTTACATTATAGTTTTATTTTAGAACGATATTTGATGATAAAATGTTACTAATCGACATGGTTAAATATTTAAAACACAGTTTTTAATTCTAAATAATATTGTCAAAAATAAAGGTAATGTACACTTTACTGTTGCGCAAAATTCATATTTTTTGACCAACCTTGTATACGACTGAAAAAAATTAATACCTAATGGTTACATTTTGAAAGTTTTAGATCATGCAGAACTTTTTAAATCATGCTTTTTCAGTACGTGTTTCTACAGAGTATTTTTGTATCCAATGTTTGCATTCGCTTTCATAGGCGTCAGAACATTTGTTTTTACCTCCACAGTAGGTATATTTATCTTCATGTATAACCGTACTTAACACGATTTTACACACTGGATCAACATGATGTAAAAGGGACTTTATGTTTGTAACATATTCCTCCTCCATTGTCGCGTATAAATAACAAACGTGCACTTCACTCACTCTGATATGTATTAACGACTAGGAACGGAAATATAACGGCCAAATTTTTAACGTATGAGACTTTGAGTATGCTGTATGTATGCACACGCTTGCAGTGATTTCAGCTCTCGGAGAGGTGCCTAAATCAATGAGCTTTTGTAGTTCAATTGTACGCCACAAAGACCAACAGATTTCAGCACCCTGGTGCCATTGTATAGGAGGATATGTAAATATGCAGCCGGTACAGCCTCTCTGAAGAGATAATCCACGTATGTTCAAGCAACTTGTATTATATGTAATTGTAATATAAGTATTTTATTGTAACATCGTTCATTATCTCTCTATAATTGTAAATATTTCTGTATAATTATATGGGTCATAATATCATAGAAATCCCATAACACGTTAGTTACACATAATACATTAGTTACCTATAGCCAGGTATGTTTTATCAGGAACGACTAAACGTGGTAAAACTTTTGGGAAATTTTCTTTAAAGTAAATCAGTGTTCAACGAACTTCGTTCGTTACTGGAATCAATATTCCGTCCGTGCGTTGCAAGAGATGCGTATTGTCTACAACCGAGTTAAGATATGGATCTTATGTGAAATTTTATGCTGATTCAAGATCCGGTCCCAATTTTTCGATATCTCAAATACTTTTCAAAATATTCAACTTTAAAGTCGAAATTTCGAAATTATCAAATTTTGTCTTTTTGATAAGGCCAGATTTTTTTAATACTTTCGTTACTGCGGTATTCGAAGTTCGTTTTGTAATCCAGGGATTTCAACTAGTTTGTTTTAAAATTGTTTGCTTCAATGATACGATTATATAAGGCAGGGATGGCCAACTTCTTTTGCCCAAAGGGCCACTTCCATACTTTCGCTAAAAGCAGGGGCCGCACAAGAAGTTAAAGGGAAATTTAGGCTATATAAATTAATGTATAAACAAATGCTATGGATATTGAACATACTTTAATGTTGAAATAATATATAGATATACTAATCATACAAGAGTTGAGCAGAACAAAATCAACAATTTTACTGAAAAAAAACCACTAGTGAGAACACTGAGGGCCGCATAAAACATAACCGCGGGCCGCCAGTTGGCCATCGCTGATATAAGGGAAAGCCAAACAAACTTGCGTGCACGTTATTAATGACGTATTTCCATGTCTTTTGTGGCAAAGTTTCCATCGCTAAGTGTATCATAAAATTTGTAAAAAAAAAATAACTCTAAAAGCAATGCAATTAATATAAGACTTTTGAGATGAAAATGTAACAAGCTTGTTTTTGTTGGGTTTAGACGCCTCTCAATGTAAAATGTTGTGATAAAATTTTAATCAACAGACTAGTAAGTAACGACGTAAACCTAGCCACTGTCGGGGAATGGTGCTGTGTTGCCGCCTTTTATTCATCGATATTTTGATGTTACGGATGATAGTAGTATTCTGACAGGCATATTTAATTGATTTTTGTCGTCAACAATTTGTTATAGTAATTAATATTTATTTGTGGTTGAATAAGAAATATTTGCTGGGACATTAAATATTTCCTAATCACTTTGACAATACTGTAAATTTAAACGTCATCAAACGCTGATGACGTGCACGCAACTTAGTTTGGCTTTCCCTATATACGATTTATACCATCTCGTACGTTGCTAAGCGATGAGCTTCGATGTAACTTGTTGAATAAATGCAATTCATACCATCTCGGACATTGCATAACCAGACAATGTTGTGAACGAGACATTTTTGTAGGTGAAATGAATTCACATTCAGATAATAAAAAGTGGAATGCGCAAGTTAATATTTTAGGAAAAATAATATCTGATAAAAAGATAGATACAGGTGCTGACGGAGTAATGCCCGAAAGTGTGTATAAACTTAATTTTTCTAAGTATGAACTGTCACATGCTGAAATGTTGATTACTGGCCCCGATGGTGATCATTTAAATGTACTAAGAGCGTGTTTCACAAAAGTCATTGATCCAGTGTTAAGCCGGTGTTGCATTTAATCCCGGTGTTAAGGATTGGCTAATGAAAATTTGTCCACAAATCATATTCCTTAACAATGAGATCAAATCTAACACTGGATTAATTAGATTTGTGAAACTGGCGCTAAAGTGTATTAAATAGCACTGTGAAAGTCAAATCTAAAACCAAAGAGAATATACTCTTTGCTAAAACTATCAATAAGAAGTTTTATATTGTGGTTGGTGCTTCTCTTATTTATTCAATGGTGCTACGCAAACTTTATTAAGTGTTAAAGCTTCTAAGAAGTTGAATGTAGTTAAAAGATTGTTTGAGGTGATTTCAGAAAATCAAAAGCCGCTTAAAAGATTTGCTCAACTTTTTAATAAGCTAGGACGAACTGATCGCTGCTACGACATTAAGTTAAAGCCTCATCTTGTTCCTTACACATTAAGTGTATCGAGACGTGTTCCCTTGCCTCTTAGAAATACATTAAAAACTGAACTAAAAAAAAATATGTTCGCAAGGTGTCATTGAGCCGGTGCATGAACCTACTGACCGGTGTGCCGGTATTGTTTTAGTGCGAAAGAAAAATGGGAAGATTCGTATATGTGTAAATCTTTCTCAACTGAATGGACATGCGGAAAGAGAAAATTTTTCAATTCCAGATGTTGATCTAACCTTGGGTCAGTTAGAAAATGTAACAATTTATTCGAAGTCGGATGCTAATAATGGGTTTTGCTCTTAATGTATGTCTCTCTGAATGGATGTGGAACTCAGCTCAACATATAGCTTTTGCAAAGATCAAAAAGGCTATCGTCTCGTCGCCTAGCAATGTTCTCGATTATTATAAATCGCACAAGTCTTGTAAAGGAATAACTTTAATAGGAAATCTCACAAATCATGATAACTGAATCATGTAACTTAATTTATTATGACAACCGCTATCATGATTATCTAACGATAATGCCACATCTCCCACTTTGAAGGCGGTCTAATATTTCTCTGACTCCTAAGTGGAACAGGAGATGGCCGGCTTTCAAAGGTTTCTATTCAATCACTATGTGGAACTTGAACCTCAGCAGAATTTTCGCCTATGTCTGCTATGTTTTCAGCAAACGGCTCGGACTCTTCTGCCTCACCATCATCAGGTAAAGGATGAAGAAACTTACGATTTCTTCTGTATGTGTCTTTTGTGGGCTTCGAATAACAGGATCGTGGAGATGTATGCTTCTCCTCCACCACAGCACGTTGTCTTAAATCAGAAACCATTGTTCAATTCGTTTACGTCAGAAGCTTTGTGACATTTGTCAAAATTTAACTTTTCCTTCTTCTCTTCCCTTCCCAAGTTCAAGCATTTAAAGAATTATAACCGTTATAAGTTACCTTACTTTTTAAATGAATTTAAAAGACTCAGAAAATTAATTAAAGCTCAAGCGCAGGACGCCTATAAAATCTATATACAATGTGTTGAGCAGTCAATCTCCAACGATCCCAAAAATTTCTGGTCTTACATACGTTCCAAACATAAAAACTCCAGAATCCCTGGTAAAATGCGGTATAATAACATAGATTACAGCACTCCCGCTGATATTGTCAATGCATTTAAGGATTTCTTTGCGAGTGTATACCAATCAAACCCCAGTACTTGCCGTAATCCTACTAAGAAGACAACCAATTTGGCTCCCCCCATTAATATTACATTCATCACTGATGATATGATAATTAAAGCCAGTAAACGACTAAAAGATAAATCCACGGCAGGTCAGGATCAAATTCCCAGCTTTTTTATTAAGGATTGCTCTTCCGTTTTAGTTGAGCCTTTACGTTTTATATTCAATCTATCACTTAGTACGTGCCATTTTCCCGAGATATGGAAAATTGCTAGAATTTGCCCCGTCCTAAAAAGTGGCGACTCGGCGGAGATTATAAATTATAGGCCAATATCCATCTTATCCAATTTTGCAAAACTTTTTGAGATTATCCTTTACGAATATATCTACCCTCCTGTTCAAAATTTTATCTCTCCCCATCAGCATGGCTTTATGAAAAAACGTTCCACTGTATCAAACTTAGCCTGTAGTTGTGTAAGGTCCATCGCTAGTAACTAGCTTTTCACAAAGTGGGGTGACCAAATTAGAGAACGGATAAGGATTCTTAAAACCTTCCCCACATTATTTGTGGGGAAGGTTTTAAGAATCCTTATCCGTTCTCTAACTTAGCCTGCTTCACGCAGTTTACCAGTGAAGTGTTAGATAATCAAGGTCAAGTAGACGTTGTATATACAGATTTCTCTAAGGCCTTTGATAAAATTGTACATATCGCAATCATCGATAAGCTGGAAAGTTTCGGCTTTAGCAACAACTTAATTGCGTTTTTTGCGTCATATCTTCATAATCGTTATCAGCACGTCTCATATAATGGTTATTCTTCCGATACGGTTATTGCAAGTTCCGGGGTACCGCAAGGATCACATTTAGGTCCACTTTTATTTCTTCTATTCGTTAACGATCTTAGCAATATAATTTCCTATTCCTGCGAACATTTATTCTTCGCAGACGATCTCAAGATCTTCGCTTCTATCTCGTCTAGTGCTGACTGTATTGAACTACAATGTCAAGTTAATCGTATTTTTGAATGGTGCCAACTTAATTTTCTAGAATTGAATATACCTAAATGCAAGATTGTGTCTTACACAAGGAAAACTCATCCGATTGACTACGTTTATAATATAAATTTTGTCAACCTACTACGTTGCACTTCGATAAAAGATTTAGGCGTGCAGTTCGACTCGAAACTCTCTTTTTCTGATCATATTGATCAAGTCTTAGCATCTGCTAGGAAAATGCTCGGTTTCATTATAAGAAACTGTCGTACTTTCTCGAACGTTCGTTCTCTAAAAGAGCTATACCAAGGTTTAATTAGGTCCAAAATGGAATACTGTGCTCTAATCTGGTTCCCTATTTACGAATACCAAAAATCATCCTTAGAAGCCGTTCAAAGAAAGTTTTTTAAATTCGTCGCTTTCAAAAATGACGGAATCTATCCCGCTATTGGTTATCCACACGATCTACTACTCTCAAGATTTAATACCGAGTCATTAGCTAACCGTAGAATTCTAGCAAGTCTAGTTTTTCTACATAATCTTCTTCATTTTAATATTGATTGCCCATATCTTTTAGAAAATATTAAGCTTTTAGTTCCTAGTTACTTTAGTCGTACGAAAACCACTTTTTATGTTCATGCACCTAAAACTAACGTATTAATCAAGTCACCGATACACATTATGGTGCACAATCATAATCATTTTTGTTCCGACAGCGACATATTTTCGCAAAGTAAGCAGAAGTTTATTTCTACCACAAAGTTATAATAAATACCTACCTACTTATCTATAATTACTTTTACTTTACAAAGAATTACACACTCATTTTTGTACTACTACAACTCTTTTTTCGCTTAATTGATGTTAATTTAGATTAAATATTTTTATTTTTGTTCCACATAGTGCTTATGCAATTACGATAGCAATCTATAATATACCTATATACCACTAAGATAATCATTTTTTTAGATATTGTTCTGTAAATGGATTTATCTGTTGAACAATAAATCATTATTATTATTATTATTATTATTATTATTATTCCCTTTCTTTAACGATTAGAGCATCGGGAATAGCCATTATTCAACGGCGTAGTACGTAACGCAAGAAGCATCTTGTATGGATCTTCAGTGTGTGTTTTGAAATTTTTTAACTTCAGACTATAAATTCATTGCTTCGCAAATATCTCGGTACTAGAAGTTACTATTGAAAATCCATAACGTTTGGCAAATTTTTGATAGACTGAACCAAAAGTATTATTGAACACTTGATTTCCATTATCTTACCTGACAACTACAGGTACGCCCATGTCTAGCACAAATAGATTTTAGGTCACTTTCTGACGTTAGTCTTTCCAACTTGGCTACTTCGAGTAGTAGTTGGTCACTATTACAAACCAATGGCCTTTTATTTTTAGAAGATCGGTAGCAACCACTTGCCAAGGTCTCTCTGGACATTCGGAAGGAATCAAAGGGTTTTACCTTGTCAGCTTGGTATTGGACACATACAGCACATAGTTTCTTACAACTTGCTCTGTTTGTGTAAAAAGTCCAAGCCACCATACGAACTGTTGAGCCAATGAACTGCATTTAGCAATACCTACCTTGATGACCTTCACGAATAAGGCATTTAATCGGCTAGAGTTCCGTACTCAGGAACTCGATAATTAAGACTTGTTGCATAGATTAGACCAAGACGAGTTGATTGACACCTCACTTATGGCGCGCAATATCTTCATTCTGTGCTTCGACTATTTCTGTCAGTCTTCTGAAAAGCCGATAAGTTAGCTCGACTGGCCTCAAAACAACTGTTTTATGGTCCAGAGCCGGCTCTTCCACTTATAGTATCAACTGTAAACAACGTAATAACTCAAAACACCCAAGCCCAGCACAGGGCTAGGTGGAGCTTGATGTTGGACTATCGTCACGCGAGAGAGGCATGTACCGCATGGTAGAGGACAAGAAGGTGCAACACATACAGGGCGGGGCACGAGTGGCTCCCACATTTCAAAAGGCTGGCAAAACAAAACTAAATGATATATTCCAAAAAAGTTTTATTTCCTGGAAAGGTTATATATACTTAATGTAGTTTTTTTAAGCTATGTTTTAAAAATAATATCCTTCAAATGATGGCCTTGGCGGGCGACACACATATTGAGCCTTTCTTGGAAGTTTCGCATGACTTTCTCGAGTGTGGCGGGGGTTATCTCCACGATTTCTTCCTCAATTGCAGTCTTCAGGTCATCCAGGGTTCTAGGACGAACTTTAAAAACCTCGGTCTTGAGGTAACCCCACAGATAAAAATCGCATGGGCTTAAATCTGGAGAGGGCGGGGGCCACTCAACCGCCTCGCGCAAGGAGATGACCTTCCCAGGCAGGGCTGGGCAAAATACAGCACTAACGTATTTCAAATACAAATTACAAAATATTCCTAGAAATGTATTTGAAATACAAAATACAAAATACTTTTATATTATTTTTAAAAATACAAAATACAAATACAATATTTGAAATACAAAAATACCTATACGCATACGGGGTGTTTTTTGGGAGATTTAGTTAGACGTTTCTAGGAAAGTTTTGTAAGTAGATTCTTGAAAATGTGTACTTAGAATTTACTCTGAACCTATCGTTAACATTGTGGTGGGCAAAATGCATGCATTAATGTATTTCAAATGCAAAATTCAAAATACTCATAAGAGAGTATTTGAAATACAAAATACTTTAGGGGAAAATCATCAAATACAAAATACAAATGTATTTCAAATACTGTATTTTCAATACAAGTATTTTGTGACTGCCCACCCCTGTTCCCAGGGAACATCTCCTGAAGAATAGTGCGTGAACGACGGGCAGTGTGCGCTATAGCACCATCCTGCTGGAACCATCAGCAGCTGTGCGTGGATCATGCTCTTGACCAAATTCTTCGATTTTAGGCCTGACAAAATTCTTAAGCATGTCACAGTACAGGTTCACCATTTTTTATAAAACTCTCGATAACAAAAGCACGTTGCGCTCCAGTCCACGGCATGGTTACTACCAAAGTATACAGTAATGGTATACTGTATACTTTGTTACTAATGAAAATTAGATCATACACCCCTCCAAACAAGACCAACCCCACCCCTGTGGAATGGCCCATTCCTCCACAGCCAATCATTGAAATGTGGGAGCCACCCGTCCCCCACCCTGTACTTTGTGAGTGTCTCGTACTTGTCGAATTAAGACGATCCATGTTGGGGGGAATCCTGGCCGAACATGGCTAAGATTAGAGCCGCTTCCCCGTCCAGCATCCTCGGGTTTATCTTACGAATGGGATGGCTTGAGAGTGATGTTGACGACTGTAATCAGGGAGACAGCATAAAGTGCCCGAATAGGTGGCATATGCGCGCGTGGACTTTTTTTTTGACCACCCTCCCATCGAAATCCAGAATATCTTCATTCTGTGTTTCAACTATTTCTGTCAGTTTTCTATCTGAAGATGGAAAATAGGTTATTGTAGCCTGGACAGAGGAGATCTTGAAAGCATGTCTCCAATAACCAATTGTTTTCCAGGAGTATACGAGACTTCATATAAGTATATCTCATTAACGTTAATCCTGGTCCGCAGTCGAGGTGTCAAAGTATCTAATTCTTTTTGGTGCAGAATGGATACTACTATAGTGGTTTCTATTTGAATTACCTTGCCAACTATATAGTAGTTCGAAAACTTATCACGGCCCCAACCACTAGACATCTGTGGCCTCAACAGATTGCTAGAGCTTCTTTTTCAAGGTTCTTGAAGAGTAGGCAACTGTGGCGATCTCGCCCTCGTTCAAAGCTGGACTGAGAAGCTCTACCGTACACGTCATTAATTTTGTGTTACCTAAAGTTGAATTAAAGGTAAAAAAAATGTTTTTTACAAAAAGGTCAAAAAATCAATCTTTTTTGGACCTTACACAGCCTGATATCTAAAAATTGATAACCATCTATTTTTTTAATCATTTTTGAAAGGTCCAATTGGTGCTAAGTCAAAATCGTTCTAGGGCCAATTCGCTATGCTTATTCCGCTAAACCCCTTTTGGCACAGAGTTAGGTTTTGGCCTTCAAGGCCATGAGGTCATTCCGCGTCTGCAGTATTAATACATCACTAAATAATAATTACATGCATGTATACCATTAGTTATTAAGGGGCTAGACCAATGATTTTAAATAGGTAAGTAATGTAAAATGTATTATTGCTTAAATTATTACAATTTTCAGTTAAGAAAATCCACAAATGGGGTATTTATTCAAAATAACACTCAAGGTGGAGGGCACAACAGCTAGAAATTTAAACCGGTCACCCATTTTGTCCGGATCAACCAACATCCCATAGCTGTAGTCCAAACTCTCGATCTGTTCAGGTTTTGCGTTCTTTCTCAAGTTTTCTAATCGACATTCGATACCCATATTCATTAAAAACGTCCTTTGACTTACGGGTCCGTAGACCAACACTTCATTCGTGCCACACATCACCTACAAACGATATAAGAAAAACATTCTAACCCGCTGTCCTTATTAACCTTTTTCATGGCTTCGAAATCGACATCGGCCGTAAGATCGGCAGTACCCGGTTCAATTAACGGATCGTGCAACTTATGGTTTTTAAATGCCCTAAACGTATCCCTCCCCTGACCTTCGTGTCCGTAATCGACGATCAAGCCAAGTCCGCCGTAACTTTCGATACGTTTTGCCAAGCCTTCGGCTAAAGTCAAACCTTCGGGGCACACCTCGACGAATTCGCGCGATTCGTCGGTCGATAGAAAAAATTTACCTACAGCTGTTTCTGTAGGTGATAGCACGAATCGAAGCTTCGATTCCTGTACCGGGTCCACATCGATTAATATTTCCCTGTAACCGTGCTCGGTTTTTTTAAATTGATGTATTGGCAAAGCGTCAAAGAATTCGTGTGCCAAATAAAATGCAAATTGGTCGGGTACGTCCTTTAGATGTTTGTGCCACGAAATCGGTACACCAAAAGATGCTGCACCATTCGAGCATAACAAATCGGCTTGGAGTTTAGTTAGATGTGGACTTACCTCGACTAGATGTACGCTAGTCTTATCCAACAAATTAAAACGAGACATTACTCTTAGCATGTCGTAACACAAGGTACCACGTCCCGGTCCTAACTCGACAATTTGTAACGGTTTCGGTGAGCCCGCTTTCGACCATTCATTTATAAACCATACGGCTAATAGTTCGCCGAACATCTGACTTAATTCAGGTGACGTTATAAAATCGCCTTTATCTCCGAAAACATCTCGATGCATGTAGTAACCCCCTTGAGGATTTAATAGTACATCTTTCATGTATTCGGCAAAAGTGATGGGGCCACGTACCTTGATTTTAGTTATTATTTGCTGCTTGATTGAAAAGTTCGACAAGGTGTTGGGTGCAGTGCGGTTGTTATGTTGAAGCTTCGAAAAACGACATAGTGGCCTTTTAAAAAAATGATTAGTGCACCTTAACATTTCTAACTAAGGTTGACTTTTCATAACTTTGGTTATTAATAAACAAAGTTTTGAAAGTTTGTTACCTTAACCTTAACCTTACTTTTCTTAAAAACTTGCGAACTACGAGGAGGTGGCTCACATACCACAAACATACCTTTGTTACATAAAACAACGCAATTTTTGGATTTTGGATATGGATTAGAGTAGGCTCGGGTGCTTTGTTCACATTAAACAAAAAGAACAAGAAAGAGCATAGGTATAAAATGTAAAAACCTAAAATTCTTACGGCAGAACGTTCTCATGGCGGCCATTTAATGAAGCCGCGTCTCCCAGTGCCTGTAGTCAATTGATTTTGATTACAGCATTGTTTTTAAACAATGATTTTTCCGTGTATCATGGTTATTTTATAAACCGATGATTTGGATTTTTATCCATTGATAACATGAGGTGTTTTCTTTTTGCACGTTGTAGTTGACTTAAGTCAGCCCTGTCAATAACACGCCATTCGTTTTGTGACTCAATTCTCAATAACCCTATTCGTTTTAAAAGCTTTATTTAAGTTGTATATTAACCTGAGGCAGAAACGTCTTATGACACAAGGCACTTCAACCACGTGGTAATTGTGACTTTACCTAACCCTGTGGCGGTGCAAAAAGAAAATACCTATTATTAATTAGTTAGGTCAGTATGAATGTTCGTATCACAAAATTTGAATGCAACTCAAACCAAAATAAATACAAGGAAAGGGTAAATGTTGGCAAATACATTCATGCGCAAACAGTATCTTAGGCTAAAACTCTATACTTGTTTCCCCTCTTTGCCGATCTGACTGAACGATGATTTGCTGCAAATACACAATTGTGGAGATATTTCAGATGTAGATGCAGATTTTAATTCCTCATGTTTAGGTGCATCGGCATGCAGGTTGAGAAGAGGATTCCGGAAGTCGTTTTTATATAATAATAATAATAATACTCTTAATTTTCATTGATACAAAACTAATCATACACATTCGCACAAGAGCCGAAGTAAGTTCAAATATACCGATGTAGATCATAAGGCGCAAGTTCATTTAATTACCAAAAAATTAAATGGTTTGGACTTGAACCTTAGTTACAATAAATTAATGTTAACACTTTAACCAAATAGACAGTTTTACTCAAACTAAAAGTATTTCCTTATTTATTTCCGCCGGTACTAACAAATATTAATTTGATATTATTCCCCTTGCATTTCCCTCAGCTCCCCCTTTCCTCATCCCAACCGTATCTACTCCCCTCTATCGACACCTTCCTATATCCAATTTTGGCCCCCTTCTCCAATCTATTTCGACACTCACTATTCTTCTTAATTCCCCTTTCTCGCCATTAACTCCCTCTTCTCCTCTCACCTCCCACTTCCGCCACAATAAATTCCTTTCCCCTTCACCTATTCATAACCCTTGCACTCCATCTCTACCCGCACCCCCACTTTTGGCCTTAAATATCCTCCCAGTTCCTTTTCTAGATCTTTCACCACGCTACCCTACCGAACCAGAGGTGGCGAGTATATCAGGGCAACTTTTTTGTTTTTTTATATAGCTGATTAGGAATCTTGCATAGACATCTAGAGTTTGTACTCAGATCCGTGTGCTCTAGGTAGTGTCGGATTCTCACCCTTCCCGCTTTCACCTGCACCCCTCCCCGATATCGCCCTGAGTACAGCATGTCTTCAGGAGGGAGGTGGTTGGAGTCTCTCGTGGTATCTTTAATGTTCCTCCCGTTGGCGCTACATCCCGCTTCTCGTACGCGTTGCTCTTCAGGTTATGTTGTTTGCCTCTTCTCCCTTTCTTTCGTCCGTATTACTATTTTGAAGTAAATATGCCGTTATCCTTCCCCAGCAGCGCCGTTCGCGCGTGGCCACCTCCTCAAATCTTTGTAGGTTGAATACTCCCACTTGTAATTCCAGTTCCGCTCGTTGCCCTTCCCACCTTCTGCAGGTCAAAGATCGTGTGTACTGCGTCATCGTTTGCTGCTCCACAGTATTGACATGCCGGGGTGTCCTTTTTTCCTATCTTATGCAGGTAAGCGGCGAAGCTGGCAAAAATACGTCTCGATGCCCACAGTTGTACCACTTTGCTATTTCCGGGATGCCCGTCTTTCCTCCTTCGCGGAATTCCATTTCTCCTGCCACCGGCCGATGGCCTCTTCGCGAATTCTCTTTTTGTCCAGTCTCCGTTGCTCCTCCTCAGTGCGGCCAATTCGGCTCTCTCCTCCACTAGAAGCTCCACCGGTATCATTCCGGTGATTACATTCAGTGCCGCTGTGGAACCCGTTCTATACTAGCATGCGACCCTAGTCACCAAGTTGTGCTGCGTTCTGATGACTGTTACCTTGTTCCGACCGATCTCAAGGGCCGGCCTCCATATTGGTGCCCCATAGCATCGAGCTTGCTAGAACTATTCTTTTCTGCGTGCTTGGTCCTCGACATTTGGCAGTTGTGCCTTCACTATATTATTTGTTTGTTTAGTGGCATCGGCGAAGGAGGGGTGAATGTTCGCCAGGGTGATGTTTATCTGCTTCACCTTCGGGCTCCAGTTAAATATCGTCATGTTTGTTTTTCTCAGGAGCTATCTGAAATTCGTTTTCCCTCATCCAGTTTCGGACTGTACGTTCGTACTTTCCCGGGTCTATGGCTGTGATCACCGCTGCCAAATCGGCGGCGTAGCACACCAGTTCTACCCCTGCCAGTAGTTTGATGTTCATTACATCGTCATACATGATGTTGTTCCACATGGTAGGACCGAAGACCGACCCCTGCAGAACTCCTCCATACACTTCTACGTCTCTGCCAATAGTGATCTTCCTCTCTTAGAGGTACCTCGCCACGATTGAATGCCGTGTTGAAGGCATTGCTAACGCCGACCAGTGATAAATTAAATTTATTTAACTGAAGCAGTATGATTCCGTTCCACCCCCTTTTTTTACGTTCTGCTTTCCGGACTATGGTTCCACACCCTTTCTACCCCGTCTATCGTTGATCGGACGTTAGGAAACCCGTACTGCTGGTCGTTACAGTTCCTTATGTCCTGTAGTAGTCGTTCGTTAATTATTTTCTCATATACCTTCCCTATTCCATTCAGTAGGCTTAGCGGCCGGAATTTCCTCTTGCCATTTGGCTCCTTACGGGGCTTTTCTATCAGAACGGGTCTGGCTTCTTTCCAGCTCGTGGGGAACTCTCTTCTACAGAAGCAATATTTGAACAAATTCACAAAATATGGTACCCATAGGTTCCCCACTATAATAGCCCTCACCGCTTCTGGAGGTATTTCGTCTGGTCCTGGGGTCTTTCGTAATTTGATAGCATTCGGGACACCTTTCACCTCTTCTAGCGTTATTAGCGTCGCGGTTTCTTGATTTTTCAGCTGTGGTTACCTCCGTTACGTGTTCAGGTGTGTGTTCCGTGGTGAACAGCTCCTCAAAAATTTCCTTCCTTCCTCCGTAAGGCCTATTCGTGTGTATGGGCTTTTCACGATCTTGTATTAAGCACCTCCGAATATGTCCTGCTCCATTTTGTCACACGTTTCCCTCCACTTCTGCCTTTTAGCTCTCCTAATTTGGTATCAGTACAACTATACTTTCCTTCACATGAACTGCTGTTGATTTTCTCGCCTATTCCTTGTTGCTGTTGTTTCTTTTTTGCGAGCATCAGCTGTCGAAGTGACATCTCAACATTTTTGGGGGCCTTTGGTTTAGTTCCATGGCCACAGTTGCGCTGTAAAATGAAACAATTTTATCTGTTGAAGAATGAACCATTATCATTACTATTGTTACTATTCTTGTTCTGAGCCCCTTCCAGGTGGTTTCGTGTCTCTTCGCACACCCCTCCGATTCTTTCTTCTGTGTTCTTATGCCGCTTTTCTTTTCATAAGCAGTTCTTATTGCTTCTCTTCTGCCAATAGCAGTTGTCCGCTGACTGTGATAGTTTTTCTGTCGAAACGCGTTCCATATTTTAAATGTTTGTGAATCTTAGTTTGTGCTTTAGTTCAACGGTCACGTTACGCCGATTTCAGTTGTACTGTTGGCTCCTTCTGCTTTTTCCGCCTGGCCACTATTTCCTTTTCCTTTGTGTGTAAGATATATCCCCCTCCCCCTGCCCGCATCGCTATCCTTTCATTTCGTAATTTGGTCGGTACACTGAGCTATTCAGAGGTTCAATCATAAGTAACCGACTATCGTGTCTGTTGGACATCATGGTTGATCATCATCATCGAGGAAATTCGTAGGTGAAATAGTTAGTAAGCCTTTGTGTTGTTTTGGTGGCCGGCAATATAACGTTGAAAACCTAGGCTCCTTCCATTGAAGGGTCGAAAAAATAATTTAAGTGCTGTGTTCCTGGGGCACGTATATTTAAACGTTGTAAATAGAAGAGTCCGCAAATGACAGGATTTGTTCAATTTACGATTACATCCACCCACGTACAGCGAATAAATTTACAAACGAAATTTTAATTACTAGAATTAAGATCAATTCAATTTGCCTTTAGCGAAATTAGTACGTGGGCACGTACGAATACCTCAATCCTTGACTTCTTCAATAATTTAATTTGGTAATTGTTCTTTAACGACATAATGACTTTTATTCATCTGAACAATTTCTATTGCAACTAAACTGACACATATTTTAAATACTTGGTGCATCGAAATGGTGTTACGTTTAATAGTGCCATTTTTAAGCTTTTTACTATTTCGGCCAGGTAAGTCAATTCCCTTGGTTTCTTCCTTTTTTTCATGGCACCTTTAATTTAATAGCACTAAGCGATGTGTGCACGTCAGCCGCTTGTCGTAAAGCATCAACCGATATCCTCAGCTTCATCGATCCATCAATCGATCCATGCCAGGACTTTTACAAATTCACCTGCGGAAATTTGTTCAAGAAAACGTTCGATACGAAACCGGTTTCATTGGAAGCGCTAGTTGCCAAAGAGGTCGAAGATCAAACGACGAAAATGTTACAAAAACCAATCGATCATAATGAGCCGAAAGCCTTTCAAGCTTTAAAGAAGTTCTTCCGATCGTGTATGGACGAGGTTTCGCTCGACAAGGACGGGGTGAAAACGCTCAGGGAGATTTTAAATCAATTAGGAGGATGGCCTCTATTGGAAAATAAATGGGATGAGAAAAAGTTTAACATGGAAGATCTCTTCCTTAAGTTACGTAAATATGGTTACGATTACATGCAATTATTTTATTTCGGTACGACCGTGGGAGAGGATGACAAGACTCTATTGGTTCGTGTACACATTTTTTCTCGGTAGGTAGGTAAGTAATTTTTGGTCATGTTTCTATTTTTAGATTGGCGAACCCATTATTAAGAACGTTGAACCTGATTACGTCGATTCGTATTTTGAGTTTGTACAAAAGGTCTCCTTGTTGGTTGGCGTCAAAATGCCCACGGCCGAGCCGGAACTGAGAGATGTTTTGAACTTTAAGCTCGCTCTACTGCAGGTGAGACGAAACGTTTTCAAGCGTTCCAGTTACTCCTTTACTTTATATGTCTCTCTATCGCATCCTCCCCCTTTCCATACACCTTCAATAGGAACCTTAACAAATCCATCAAATTTACTAGTCGACTATCTCCTTCAAATTACACTTATTTTCCAATCCTACTTCAACTATAGGATAATTGACGAAATTTGGATCAAGTTCTGATGTTGAGCAAACTTTGGGCTAAAAAATCTAAAAATTCGATCAAAATCTGAGGTCTTTTCTCCGTTGAAATCTTGTTTCTCTCACGAGTTCTAATGAACAATACATTTTCTACGTCGATGGTCTGAGCTCTGGCCAATTACACTTCTCCTATGTTCGAAACCAGGATTCGAACTGGAGACCTTATTCAAGACAGTTCAGCGCGCAATTAACTTACAGGGGGGCGACGATGACGAACTTCGAAGTACTATAAATAAAACAAAAATTGGCCTAGTTGCCGTTGATTGGATCAAAAATTTGAAGATCTACAGAGAAGTAGGTACTTCCACTGTTCGGGTTCATCGCGACCATCCGAGTTCGTTGGTTTAATTACAGCTACTCACGGAGAAACTGTTGCTCAACGAATCCTTATGAAGAGTGGAGGACAAAGTGAAGGAGAATATCCATTGATGGAACATGTTTAAAACTATCGAGTCGATCGGTTTCCGGAAAGTGCTAAAAGACTTTGTAATCCACTTTGTTGCATTGAGGAGAAAGCCCCCCCCCCCCATCGCTCATCATTCAAAGGAACTTCTTTTATTTACATAAAAAAAGGAAGCCTCGGTTTCTTTTTTTTGAGAACTTCAATTTAGAATTTCAAAATACGTCATTCATGACGTAATTTGCGCTCAATTTGGACGAACCGTCCAAATATTTATGGTAACGTTCGACGATTTATGACGCCATCTCTCGTAGGTGATTGGTGTATGGAAATGGTTCCATCATCTCCAAAGAGATAATTCGATTACTTAAAAGATGCTCTGATCCTCTTGAAGTCCTACTGATTTCTTCCTTCTTCTTTTCTTCTTATGGATGTATTCTCATCGGCCAGTACCCCTTTCTTCATGTTCATCCTATTTCTTATCCTTCCCCTTCCACAGGGATTTGCAAACCGGTCTGATTCGACATATTAAGTTCTGGCAATGTCCCCCCACCTCCCCCCCAACTTTAATGGACGGAAATAGTTCGATTGCTTAAAAGAAATTCCGATGTAAAAAAGATCCTGTTAATACATGTTTTCTTTTCCTTTTATGGAAGCCAGAATCTCTTTTTTTAACCTTCATCTTCTATTTTTCAATTCATTCCCCTCTTTCTTCCAACGGCGACCTCTTTCATCTTTCCTCTTACGATTATAATGAACTCCAAATATATTTGGAATATGACGCTGTATTTCTTTCAAGCAACATGGAAGAGTTTCAGTGCCGACAAATGTCTTGGGCAAAGGTTTCGCCCATTATTCAGATGAATTTTCAAAACTGAATAAGTAACTGTTTCCGCCCAATGTGCGTGTCGTTTTTTGCAAAGGTCGAGTCTGCCCAAATTCCAATGGTTCAAAGTACTGTACAGATCAATTTCGATGAGTCACCCAAAGACTTATTTGGAGGTGAAATGTGAGGAAGAATTTTGCTGATGCGTGTTACCAAGAACCCGTTTCTTAAACCATTCTACCACTCCTTTTAGAATTCTTCCGTTTTCTGTTGACGTTTATCCAGTTTTCTTCTATTTATTCAATTCATTCGTCGAGACTAGAATTGAGCAAAGTATA
The DNA here is from genome assembly GCA_036250285.1 of Pyrocoelia pectoralis. Classification (NCBI taxonomy): domain Eukaryota; kingdom Metazoa; phylum Arthropoda; class Insecta; order Coleoptera; family Lampyridae; genus Pyrocoelia; species Pyrocoelia pectoralis. The sequence goes on from CM070083.1 coordinate 6,457,285, forward strand.
GAGTTTAAAATTTAGAGTGGTTCTGATTAGTAAATGGAGAAGTTTAGAATTTAGAGTATCTCGACCAGGAAGTGGATGGCCTTTAGTGAAAGAGAGAAATTATTTATGGTCTAAAATTTAGAGTATCTCTCTTACCAAGCGCGGATGTTCATGGTTTAGAATTTATAGCACCACTTTTATCAAATGGGAAGATGTAATTGTTTCTCCATTAGGAAATAGTAACGTTAAGGGTTTAAAATTTAGAGTATCTCCCTCCGAAAATGAGAAGGTTTACGGCCTAGGATCTACACTATCCTTAGGAATGGGAAAGTTTAGAGATTTGAATTTTAGAGTATGTTCCTTAGCAAGTGGGGTAGTTTAGAATTTACCAAGTTGGAGCCTAGAATTCATAGCATGCTTCCTAGAAAATGGCAAGGTTTAAGGCCTACAATGTAGTGTATCCTCTTTAACACATATGAAGGTTAAGGGTTTAGAATTTAGAGCATCTCCCTAGACAAATGAGAAGGTTTGGGGTTCAGAAGTACAGTATATTTCTTAGCTTAGGAATGGAAAGGTTTAGTCTTGTTATTATAACCTAAATAGCTTGAAATGTTGAAGCGGAAAGCGGTAACTAGTGAGTCTTGTTGGAAGCAACATTGCATGCAGATGGTTTGGGAAAGAACTGCGTCTTCAAAGAAGAATTGGACGAAATGGGGGAAGACCCGAGAAGAAGAAGAAGAACCACTAAGATGGTAAATGATTTCGTCACGGATCTATTCGTACAACCAAAGAGAAGAACAGCAAAACATTTTTCCATTTATCTAGTATTAACAGGCACGTTACAAACATATGGAGGAGCACAAGATCGTACGATTAGGTTCGAGTCAATCGATTTGATTAGATTTCTTCATATGAAGAATTGCTTCCTCCTACGTATAAAGATGCAAATCGGCAAGGAAAATAGACGATCTTCTCTCACTAATCTACTTCTTCACACTAAGCTCCGTAAATCTCCTTAAAACACTCAAAGCTGAACCTTGCCTTTGTTTTCAGACAGTCGAGAAGTCCGGACCCTTCCAAAAAACCACAATAAGAGACATCCAAAAGCAATTTCCCATTTTAAATTGGTTGAGTTTGATTAACAAAATCACATACCCGAACAAAGAACAACCGGATGACCGAGAAATGTACTTCCCATCAACTGAGTACTTAAAGGAACTCGGCGTTCTTCTCAAAAATACCTCGAATCGGTGAGTACCTACTGTTTCGTATGGTAGTCGTTAAAATGATTATATTCTAGAACGCTTAGCAATTACATCTTGTGGCAAACGATCGAGTCGGCAATTCCTTATCTTCCACACGAGTTCAATGATTTAAAGGAGAGGTTCCCACGAGCATTCTACGATACCAACCATAATGGGGTGAAGAAGACGAGATTGTCGTACTGCAAGAGCGAAGCCAAACGAATGTAGGTTGGTAACCTATGTCCGGTATTTGCTACTTGCATCTTTTTCCAGATTCCCACCGATTTTTGAACTCATGTACATTACGGAGTACTTCCCCCGCGAAAGGAGACAAGGTATAAAGGACGTGGTCTCAATTATACACATGGAGTTGGTAAATCTAGTCAATAAGACGGAATTGTACGATGAGAGTACGCGGCAAATAATGCTCGAGAAAGCGAAGGCAATAACGTACCATTTCGGTGCCCCCGAAAGGCTGTTTGAAGATGGACTGGCAGCCAAGCTGTTCAGCACTGACGAGGTTTCTAATAGTCTTTCGTAAAACACTAACTGTCTTTGCCACTTTCAGAACTTGGAGACCAACAACCTTTTAACCTTGGCGTCCATTTTGCTGCGCCAACGGAACAACTTCAGATATAACTTACAAAATGGCGTTAACCGTTACGATAATTACTATGAGGAAACCACACTAGTTCACAGCTTCTACGAAACCTACCGGAATGCATTTGGTAACCTACGACCTTTGTTCCACCTCCACTAACCGATACCAATTCCAGTCTTACCAGCAGCCAGCCTTCAAGGCCTGTATTTTAACGAAAATCGTCCGCAATACATGAACTTTGGAACAATAGGGACAATCGCCGGAATTGAGCTTATTCGTGGTTTCACCGAGGCCGGAAGTAAATTTGACAAAGACGGAAATCGCGCCGAAACCTGGACTAAGAATACCGAGCTGGTCTTTAACAAAAAAACTGACTGCCTGGTACGAGAGGCCAGTTTCTTTGAAATTGAAGACTCCATTTTGAGAGTGAGTATTAGTGCAGACTTGGTACCTTCAACTCTAACTCCTTTTTAAGATGGACGGTAGGTTAATTTTGGAGAAGACGACCTGCGATTACACTGGCGTTGAGGTAGCTTATCGCGCTTACGAAACTTGGGTCAAAATTTATGGGAAGGAAGCCGAATTACCAGGGTTGAATTATAATCCAAGGCAATTATTTTGGATTTCGACAGCGAGCACCTTCTGCGATACCATCTCACTAGATAATCTGAAACAGTTCATCGTTGAGGATCACCAGGTTCATCCAACTTTCCGTGTTTTTGGATCGTTAACCAATAACGAACATTTTGGGAAGGATTTTAACTGTACGGTCGAGTCGCCGATGAATCCGGCCATTAAGTGCAAGGTGTTTTAAGACCTTCTGTATTTCTTTGAATGTAAATAAAATTATAACTTCAAACTTCTGTTGACGGAACAGGTCGACCTTGATTCGTTTACCCAAGATAACAACCATTTCACCTTCAAGTAACATTGAATTTAAAATTTCAGATTTACTACTTCGATCTATTTAGCCAAAACAATCACCGTTCCCTCTTCAAATAACCTTGAGCTTAAAATTTCGCATTTACGACCATGATCAGTTTAGCTAAGACAACCGCTTTACCTTCAAGTAACCTTGATTTTAGATCCACGACCATGACTCGTTTATCTAAAACGACACCTGCGATACCGTCTCGCTAGATAATTTAATCTGTGGAAGTTCAAAACTCTTTCCTGTTAACGTAACAGGCCTGTTGATGAAATTAGATTGTTTATTTGTTTATTGTTTATTGTTTATTGTTATTGGCGACCTTGATATTAGCTAAGACAACAACAAAAGTTGCTGCAAGTCGACCGTTGTGGAGATATTTCAGATGTAGTTGCAGATTTTCATTCCTCATGTTCCGATGCATCAGTGTGCAAAAAATGCGTCCATTTTTCCCAAAAATAGGTTTATGACATCGGTATATATACACAAAAACGTTGGAAAATCTATTTCTTGGAATAGGGAAAGTTGCTGCAAATCGACAATTGTGGAGATATTTCAGATACAGTTACAGATTTTCATTCCTCATGTTCAGATACATCAGTGTGCAAAAGGTTCGTCCACTTTCTTCCAATAATAGATTTATGACACCGGTATATATACCCAAAAACTTTGGAAAATCCACTTCTTGGAATAGGAAAAGTTGCTGCAAATCGGCGATTGTGGAGATATTTCAAATGTAGTTGCAGATTTTCATTCCTCATGTTCAGATACATCAGTGTGAAAAATGTTCGTCCACTTTCTTCCAATAATAGATTTATGACACCGGTATATATACCCAAAAACGTAGGAAAATCCACTTCTTGGAATAGGTAAAGTTGCTGCAAATCGGCGATTGTGGAGATATTTCAGATGTAGTTGCAGATTTTCATTCCTCATGTTTAGATGCATCAGTGTGCAAAATGTTCGTCCACTTTCTTCCAATAATAGATTTATGACACCGGTATATATACCCAAAAACGTTGGAAAATCCACTTCTTGGAATAGGTAAAGTTGCTGCAAATCGGCGATTGTGAAGATATTTCAGATGTAGTTGCAGATTTTCATTCCTCATGTTTAGATGCATCAGTGTGCATAAAGTTCGTCCTCATTTCCCAAAAATAGATTTATGGCAACGGCATATATACCCAAAAACGTTGGAAAATCTACTTCTTGGAATAGGGAAAGTTGCTGCAAATCGGCGATTGTGGAGATATTTCAGATGTAGTTACAGATTTTCATTCCTCATGTTCAGATACATCAGTGTGCAAAAGGTTTGTCCACTTTTTCCCAAAAATAGATTTATGACACCGGTATATATACCCAAAAATGTTCGAAAATCCACTTCTTGGAATAGGAAAAGTTGCTGCAAATCGGCGTTTGTGGAGTTATTTCAGATGTAGTTGCAGATTTTCATCCTTCATGTTCAGATGCATCAGTATGCAAAAAGTTCGTCCACTTTTTCCCAAAAATAGATTTATGACACCAGTATATATACCCAAAAACGTTGGAAAATCCACTTCTTGGAATAGGAAAAGTTGCTGCAAATCGGCGATTGTGAAGATATTTCAGATGTAATTGCAGATTTTCATTCCTCATGTTCAGATGCATCAGTGTGCAAAAAGTTCGTCCACTTTTTCCTAAAAATAAATTTATGACACCGGTATATATACCCAAAAACGTTGGAAAATCCACTTCTTGGAATAGGAAAAGTTGCTGCAAATCGGCGTTTGTGGAGATATTTCAGATGTAGTTGCAGATTTTCATCCTTCATGTTCAGATGCATCAGTATGCAAAAAGTTCGTCCACTTTTTCCCAAAAATAGATTTATGACACCGGTAGATATACCCAAAAACGTTGAAAAATCCACTTCTTGGAATAGGAAAAGTTGCTGCAAATCGGCGTTTGTGGAGATATTTCAGATGTAGTTGCAGATTTTCATCCTTCATGTTCAGATGCATCAGTATGCAAAAAGTTCGTCCACTTTTTCCCAAAAATAGATTTATGACACCGGTATATATACCCAAAAACGTTCGAAAATCCACTTCTTGGAATAGGAAAAGTTGCTGCAAATCGGCGTTTGTGGAGTTATTTCAGATGTAGTTGCAGGTTTTCATCCTTCATGTTCAGATGCATCAGTATGCAAATAGTTCGTCCACTTTTTCCCAAAAATAGATTTATGACACCAGTATATATACCCAAAAACGTTGGAAAATCCACTTCTTGGAATAGGAAAAGTTGCTGCAAATCGGCGATTGTGAAGATATTTCAGATGTAATTGCAGATTTTCATTCCTCATGCATCAGTGTGCAAAAAGTTCGTCCACTTTTTCCTAAAAATAAATTTATGACACCGGTATATATACCCAAAAACGTTGGAAAATCCACTTCTTGGAATAGGAAAAGTTGCTGCAAATCGGCGTTTGTGGAGATATTTCAGATGTAGTTGCAGATTTTCATTCCTCATGTTCAGATGCATCAGTGTGCAAAAAGTTCGTCCACTTTTTCCTAAAAATAAATTTATGACACCGGTATATATACCCAAAAACGTTGGAAAATCCACTTCTTGGAATAGGAAAAGTTGCTGCAAATCGGCGATTGTGAAGATATTTCAGATGTAATTGCAGATTTTCATTCCTCATGTTCAGATGCATCAGTGTGCAAAAAGTTCGTCCACTTTTTCCTAAAAATAAATTTATGACGCCGGTATATATACCCAAAAACGTTGGAAAATCCACTTCTTGGAATAGGAAAAGTTGCTGCAAATCGGCGATTGTGAAGATATTTCAGATGTAATTGCAGATTTTCATTCCTCATGTTCAGATGCATCAGTATGCAAAAAGTTCGTCCACTTTTTCCCAAAAATAGATTTATGACACCGGTATATATACCCAAAAATGTTCGAAAATCCACTTCTTGGAATAGGAAAAGTTGCTGCAAATCGGCGATTGTGAAGATATTTCAGATGTAGTTGCAGATTTTCATTCCTCATGTTTAGATGCATCAGTGTGCAAAAAGTTTGTCCACTTTTTCCCAAAAATAGATTTATGACACCGGTATATATACCCAAAAATGTTCGAAAATCCACTTCTTGGAATAGGAAAAGTTGCTGCAAATCGGCGATTGTGGAGATATTTCAGATGTAGTTGCAGATTTTCATTCTTCATGTTCAGATGCATCAGTATGCAAAAAGTTCGTCCACTTTTTCCCAAAAATTGATTTATGACACCGGTATATATACCCAAAAACGTTCGAAAATCCACTTCTTGGAATAGGAAAAGTTGCTGCAAATCGGCGATTGTGGAGATATTTCAGATGTAGTTACAGATTTTCATCCTTCATGTTCAGATGCATCAGTATGCAAAAAGTTCGTCCACTTTTTCCCAAAAATAGATTTATGACACCGGTATATATACCCAAAAACGTTCGAAAATCCACTTCTTGGAATAGGAAAAGTTGCTGCAAATCGGCGATTGTGGAGTTATTTCAGATGTAGTTGCAGATTTTCATCCTTCATGTTCCGATGCATCAGTGTGTAAAAAGTTCGTCCACTTTTTCCCAAAAATAGTTTTATGGCAACAGTATATATACCCAAAAACGTTGGACAATCTACTTTTTGGAATAGGAAAAGTTGCTGCAAATCGGCAATTGTGGAGATATTTCAGATGAAGTTGCAGATTTTCATTCCTCATGTTCAGATGCATCAGTGTGCAAAAAGTTCCTCCATTTTTCCCAAAAATAGATTTATGACATCGGTATATATACGCAAAAACGTTGGAAAATCCACTTCTTGGAATAGGAAAAGTTGCTGCAAATCGGCGATTGTGGAGATATTTCAGATGTAGTTGCATATTTTCATTCCTCATGTTCCGATGCATCAGTGTGTAAAAAGTTCGTCCACTTTTTCCCAAAAATAGATTTATGGCAACAGTATATATACCCAAAAACTTTGGAAAATCCACTTCTTGGAATAGGAAAAGTTGCTGCAAATCGGCGTTTGTGGAGATATTTCAGATGTAGTTACAGATTTTCATCCTTCATGTTCAGATGCATCAGTATGCAAAAAGTTCGTCCACTTTTTCCCAAAAATAGATTTATGACACCGGTATATATACCCAAAAACGTTGAAAAATCCACTTCTTGGAATAGGAAAAGTTGCTGCAAATCGGCGATTGTGGAGATATTTCAGATGTAGTTGCATATTTTCATTCCTCATGTTCCGATGCATCAGTGTGCAAAAAGTTCGTCCACTTTTTCCCAAAAATAGATTTATGACACCGGTATATATACCCAAAAACGTTCGAAAAACCACTTCTTGGAATAGGAAAAGTTGCTACAAATCGGCGATTGTGGAGATATTTCAGATGTAGTTGCAGATTTTCATTCCTCATGTTCCGATGCATCAGTGTGCAAAAAGTTCGTCCACTTTTTCCCAAAAATAGATTTATGACAACGGTATATATACCCAAAAACGTTGGAAAATCCACTTCTTGGAATAGGAAAAGTTGCTGCAAATCGGCGATTGTGGAGATATTTCAGATGTAGTTGCATATTTTCATTCCTCATGTTCCGATGCATCAGTGTGCAAAAAGTTCGTCCATTTTTCCCAAAAATAGATTTATGACAACGGTATATAAACCCAAAAACGTTGGAAAATCCACTTCTTGGAATAGGAAAAGTTGCTGCAAATCGGCGATTGTGGAGATATTTCAGATGTAGTTGCAGATTTTCATCCTTCATGTTCAGATGCATCAGTATGCAAAAAGTTCGTCCACTTTTTCCCAAAAATAGATTTATGACACCGGTATATATACCCAAAAACGTTCGAAAATCCACTTCTTGGAATAGGAAAAGTTGCTGCAAATCGGCGATTGTGGAGATATTTCAGATGAAGTTACAGATTTTCATTTCTCATGTTCAGATGCATCAGTGTGCAAAAAGTTCGTCCACTTTTTCCCAAAAATAAATTTATGACACCGGTATATATACCCAAAAACGTTGGAAAATCCACTTCTTGGAATAGGAAAAGTTGCTGCAAATCGGCGTTTGTGGAGATATTTCAGATGTAGTTACAGATTTTCATCCTTCATGTTCAGATGCATCAGTATGCAAAAAGTTCGTCCACTTTTTCCCAAAAATAGATTTATGACACCGGTATATATACCCAAAAACGTTGAAAAATCCACTTCTTGGAATAGGAAAAGTTGCTGCAAATCGGCGATTGTGGAGATATTTCAGATGTAGTTGCATATTTTCATTCCTCATGTTCCGATGCATCAGTGTGCAAAAAGTTCGTCCACTTTTTCCCAAAAATAGATTTATGACACCGGTATATATACCCAAAAACGTTGGAAAATCCACTTCTTGGAATAGGAAAAGTTGCTGCAAATCGGCGTTTGTGGAGATATTTCAGATGTAGTTACAGATTTTCATCCTTCATGTTCAGATGCATCAGTATGCAAAAAGTTCGTCCACTTTTTCCCAAAAATAGATTTATGACACCGGTATATATACCCAAAAACGTTGAAAAATCCACTTCTTGGAATAGGAAAAGTTGCTGCAAATCGGCGATTGTGGAGATATTTCAGATGTAGTTGCATATTTTCATTCCTCATGTTCCGATGCATCAGTGTGCAAAAAGTTCGTCCATTTTTCCCAAAAATAGATTTATGACAACGGTATATAAACCCAAAAACGTTGGAAAATCCACTTCTTGGAATAGGAAAAGTTGCTGCAAATCGGCGATTGTGGAGATATTTCAGATGTAGTTGCATATTTTCATTCCTCATGTTCCGATGCATCAGTGTGCAAAAAGTTCGTCCACTTTTTCCCAAAAATAAATTTATGACACCGGTATATATACCCAAAAACGTTGGAAAATCCACTTCTTGGAATAGGAAAAGTTGCTGCAAATCGGCGTTTGTGGAGATATTTCAGATGTAGTTACAGATTTTCATCCTTCATGTTCAGATGCATCAGTATGCAAAAAGTTCGTCCACTTTTTCCCAAAAATAGATTTATGACACCGGTATATATACCCAAAAACGTTGAAAAATCCACTTCTTGGAATAGGAAAAGTTGCTGCAAATCGGCGTTTGTGGAGATATTTCAGATGTAGTTACAGATTTTCATCCTTCATGTTCAGATGCATCAGTATGCAAAAAGTTCGTCCACTTTTTCCCAAAAATAGATTTATGACACCGGTATATATACCCAAAAACGTTGAAAAATCCACTTCTTGGAATAGGAAAAGTTGCTGCAAATCGGCGATTGTGGAGATATTTCAGATGTAGTTGCATATTTTCATTCCTCATGTTCCGATGCATCAGTGTGCAAAAAGTTCGTCCACTTTTTCCCAAAAATAGATTTATGACACCGGTATATATACCCAAAAACGTTGAAAAATCCACTTCTTGGAATAGGAAAAGTTGCTGCAAATCGGCGATTGTGGAGATATTTCAGATGTAGTTGCAGATTTTCATTCCTCATGTTCCGATGCATCAGTGTGCAAAAAGTTCGTCCACTTTTTCCCAAAAATAGATTTATGACAACGGTATATATACCCAAAAACGTTGGAAAATCCACTTCTTGGAATAGGAAAAGTTGCTGCAAATCGGCGATTGTGGAGATATTTCAGATGTAGTTGCATATTTTCATTCCTCATGTTCCGATGCATCAGTGTGCAAAAAGTTCGTCCATTTTTCCCAAAAATAGATTTATGACAACGGTATATAAACCCAAAAACGTTGGAAAATCCACTTCTTGGAATAGGAAAAGTTGCTGCAAATCGGCGATTGTGGAGATATTTCAGATGTAGTTGCAGATTTTCATCCTTCATGTTCAGATGCATCAGTATGCAAAAAGTTCGTCCACTTTTTCCCAAAAATAGATTTATGACACCGGTATATATACCCAAAAACGTTCGAAAATCCACTTCTTGGAATAGGAAAAGTTGCTGCAAATCGGCGATTGTGGAGATATTTCAGATGAAGTTACAGATTTTCATTTCTCATGTTCAGATGCATCAGTGTGTAAAAAGTTCGTCCACTTTTTCCCAAAAATAGATTTATGACACCGGTATATATACCCAAAAACGTTCGAAAATCCACTTCTTGGAAAAGGAAAAGTTGCTGCAAATCGGCGATTGTGGAGATATTTCAGATGTAGTTGCATATTTTCATTCCTCATGTTCCGATGCATCAGTGTGCAAAAAGTTCGTCCATTTTTCCCAAAAATAGATTTATGACAACGGTATATAAACCCAAAAACGTTGGAAAATCCACTTCTTGGAATAGGAAAAGTTGCTGCAAATCGGCGATTGTGGAGATATTTCAGATGTAGTTGCAGATTTTCATCCTTCATGTTCAGATGCATCAGTATGCAAAAAGTTCGTCCACTTTTTCCCAAAAATAGATTTATGACACCGGTATATATACCCAAAAACGTTCGAAAATCCACTTCTTGGAATAGGAAAAGTTGCTGCAAATCGGCGATTGTGGAGATATTTCAGATGTAGTTGCAGATTTTCATCCTTCATGTTCAGATGCATCAGTATGCAAAAAGTTCGTCCACTTTTTCCCAAAAATAGATTTATGACACCGGTATATATACCCAAAAACGTTCGAAAATCCACTTCTTGGAATAGGAAAACTTGCTGCAAATCGGCGTTTGTGGAGATATTTCAGATGTAGTTGCAGATTTTCATCCTTCATGTTCAGATGCATCAATATGCAAAAAGTTCGTCCACTTTTTCCCAAAAATAGATTTATGACATCAGTATATATACCCAAAAACGTTGGAAAATCCACTTCTTGGAATAGGAAAAGTTGCTGCAAATCGGCGATTGTGGAGATATTTCAGATGTAGTTGCAGATTTTCATTCCTCATGTTCAGATGCATCAGTGTGCAAAAAGTTCGTCCATTTCTCCCAAAAATAGATTTATGACATCGGTATATATACCCAAAAACGTTGGAAAATCCACTTCTTGGAATAGGAAAAGTTGCTGCAAATCGGTGATTGTGGAGATATATTTCAGATAAAGTTGCAGATTTTCATTCCTCATGTTCAGATACATCAGTGTGCAAAAGGTTCGTCCACTTTCTTCTAATAATAGATTTACGACACCGGTATATATACCCAAAAACGTTGGAAAATCCACTTCTTGGAATACGAAAAGTTGCTGAAAATCGGCGATTGTGGAGATATTTCAGATGTAGTTGCAGATTTTCATTCCGCATGTTCAGGTGCATCAGTATGCATAAAGTTCGTCCTCTTTTTCCCAAAAATAGATTTATGGCAACGGCATATATACCCAAAAACGTTGGAAACTCTACTTCTTGGAACAGGGAAAGTTGCTGCAAATCGGCAATTGTGGAGATATTTCAAATGTAGTTGCAGATTTTCATTCCTCATGTTCAGATACATCAGTGTGCAAAAGGTTCGTCCACTTTCTTCTAATAATAGATTTACGACACCGGTATATATACCCAAAAACGTTGGAAAATCCACTTCTTGGAATAGGAAAAGTTGCTGCAAATCGGTGATTGTGGAGATATATTTCAGATAAAGTTGCAGATTTTCATTCCTCATGTTCAGATACATCAGTGTGCAAAAGGTTCGTCCACTTTCTTCTAATAATAGATTTACGACACCGGTATATATACCCAAAAACGTTGGAAAATCCACTTCTTGGAATACGAAAAGTTGCTGAAAATCGGCGATTGTGGAGATATTTCAGATGTAGTTGCAGATTTTCATTCCGCATGTTCAGGTGCATCAGTATGCATAAAGTTCGTCCTCTTTTTCCCAAAAATAGATTTATGGCAACGGCATATATACCCAAAAACGTTGGAAACTCTACTTCTTGGAACAGGGAAAGTTGCTGCAAATCGGCAATTGTGGAGATATTTCAAATGTAGTTGCAGATTTTCATTCCTCATGTTCAGATACATCAGTGTGCAAAAGGTTCGTCCACTTTCTTCTAATAATAGATTTACGACACCGGTATATATACCCAAAAACGTTGGAAAATCCACTTCTTGGAATAGGAAAAGTTGCTGCAAATCGGCGATTGTGGAGATATTTCAGATGTAGTTGCAGATTTTCATTCTTCATGTTCAGATACATCAGTGTGCAAAAGGTTCGTCCACTTTCTCCCAATAATAGATTTATGTTACCCAGGCTCGGATTAAAGAATTGAGGGGCCCAGGGTTCTATACGTGAAAGGGGCCCCTTTTAAACCCATCGAAATTATGAATGATGAACATTAAAATAAAATCATACGAATATAAAGTAAATAAATGTACCTACAAGTAAATAATTAGATAAATATTTTAAATAAACAAATACATTAATTTGCTTGTTACTAAAAATGTTTAAAATGGGGCCCCCAATCTAATGAGGCCCGGGGCTATAGCCTCCCCTAGCCCCCCGTTAATCTCTGGCCCTGGTGAATTAAAAAGGTGAATTAAAAAACGATGGCATAACACAGGAACTTTTAAATGCTTTAATAATAACTGATTTGGTGCTAGAAAGGCATACATATTCTTTGAGAAGGTATTGCATAGTAAACATATGAATCTGTCATGAATTACGTATGATTTAGTTTCGACAAGATTAAGGCAGTTTTCGGGTTGGTCACCAGATAATCTTCATCACATTGCAGTGATATAATCACCAGTGTTGAGAAGGCGATCGCCACCTAAAACAATAGGTAATAAGAAGATTTCTTCGTTTACCAACGTACATCGAGCAGAAAGCCGAAATCCATCGTAAAAACACCGCCAAGTGTAATTTCCAATTTCTCATTGAGGAGTTGCAAGGAGTATTCCTTAAACTGAAAGAGCGAGCGTTAAAACTTAAACCTTATCGCTTACCAGATCTCCCCCATAGTTCGGATGTAAATTCCTCAATTTATGCAAGACGATCGCAATGCGGTTAGCCGATCTTGTCACTTGCTCAGCTTTTCTTATGTTGAGGTACATCTCGAGGCAGAAGACGATTGATTCCACATCAAAAGTGTAGATGGCGCTCCACTGCGATACGCGAGTTTGTATGCGCGAAACGAAGCGCATGGAAACTGTGTAGACGAGCACGCTGAATGCAAACGCAGTGGAGAGGAACGAAAGGCCAATACTTAAGGTGGACTGTTTTATTACTTTCGTGGTTAGTGATCTGATTTCGCGATGCTTCGTCATCAATTCATTGAGCCCAACATCGAGCTCTACCTTCGTTGAGGATAAGGCAATGGAAATCTTGTCGAGCGTAGATTTGTGAGGTTGCGTATTTACCTCTACGTACTGATTCAACCCCTCAAAGACGTCCTTGCATGTGTTCAGTAGGGAATGGAGATGATTTGTGTGGAGGAGTGAGATCACTGTGCTGACGTAACAGGAAGCTGTGAAAGACGTGCTGATGAATTGGTCCTTAAAGCTCATTATACATGGAACGGCTACTGTGTAAAGCGCTATTATTAATAAAGTCGGTGCGTGAGAGTGAGTGAAGGTGGTGTAGGGAAACAAGTCCTGAAACCCATGGGCAAATTTTCCAATTTCTTCCAATAGTTCAAGGTGTTCGCGTTGGTAATAAGTGCTGTAGGTGAGCGTGACACAAATCCATAGAAGAACCAAGTAAAAGACGACAAAACGTAAGCAAGTTGCAAAGATGCTAAAGCTATAACATCCACTTTGGTTAGTTGAAAAGACTTATGAACAACTTACCCAGAGTAAAGCAGCTTTTCTTCCAAATATACGATTACTCCCAATACGCACAAAGATAATGCAATCGTATAGTTGTAAATTGCAATAATGATACGCCCTTTCTGCCATCTTCTACTAACACTGCCGAGACCAAAAATGTACAGTAGCCCATCTGTAATCCATTCCATTTGACTAAGTAATAGAGACTGCTGTATCATTAAGGGTAGGTAATGCGATCGCGATTTTGATCAATACATTAATGAAATGAATTTATTACCTAAATTACATGTTCATTTATGCATAAAGGTATTGAAATACGAGGTGGTAGGTACTCAAAATAATCGTATAATATTCTCTCGTTCAGTTTACCAAACGGTGAAGGCTTGGAAAGTTGGCCATCCTGCATGGTAATGGGTAATCCACATCCTTTTGTTACACTTGCTTCTCTTCCTTTGTTATGGTGCCCTCTTGATTTAATCCCTTTCACAAGGTCTAGAACTCAACTGCAATGCTAATAATTTTTTACATCCAGAGAATCTCACCTGATCATCAATCGGCGCAAGCGGTTCTTCAAATGTTGGACTTTTTGCCTGATCTTCTGAATCACTATCAAGCCGTTTCATAATCAATCTCTTTATCAAGCTGTTGAACACCCAGGACGTCACATTTTAATCCAGTGCAGACTAGTCCCATGAGAAAGATGGCAAAACCTGAAAAAACCATGCTAGTATTTTCAAATTTGAACTTCTGTTGTTGAAAACTTGCGCCAATATATGGAAAATTTAAGCTCTCGAATTTCAACAATGGACGAAGATACCACAATAATGAACGATAGTGAGGCGTTCCAGCTTTGGTTCGATTACTCATGTTCGGGGACGACGGACGACTGTGAAACAATGAAAGCTTAAAAGAAGATCAATTTAAGAATTTGCCAACTAAATTTGAGAATTCTCCTGCAAATTTGAAAACACGAATCATACTGTAATATTTTGGAATTCTTAATTTTAAGATATTGGAAAATTTTCAAAAATCTTTCAGTTGTAATGTACCCCCCCTTTGGCCCTAACTAAACTAAAATTTACGAATAAGCCAACTTCACCCCCTTTACGTTAATAAGCTCAAAAGGAGCGGGAAACCCTAAACATGACCTACAAAATTTAAACTTTCCCTCTAAAACAAACCAACCCCAAAATGACATAAGCTCGTGATCGTCTGGCAGGCCCTCTATCGTGTAATAGGTTCGAATATACTGGTCGTGAACTATGATCGGGAAGGAGAAACAAAACCAACATTAACTGTACCAAAATCATTCATTTATTGACAGTTACTCGACGATTCGGAGGAGAAAAAGTGTAAACACTAAAAAACTCCTCCTTTGACATAATTACATACATGACATCAATTCAAATACAAAATTATAGCAGCAAGACTGTTAAATAATATCAAGACAAAACATTTACAATAATTTCATTGTTGATACGCTTCGATCAGATTTAAATACTTTATGTAGCAATGGTTTATATGGCACAATAAATGATCAAATTCAGTTATATAAGTAATACAAAGCAAAACCAATGTACACTCGGTACTCAAGGCCACAAACGGAACTACCCACTACTTATACTCCCCCCTGGTTCGTCAACTACCACGTACACAAAACATATATAAACACATGTAAGAAGTTAGTTATTCGGGCCCCCCCCCCCCGAAAGGTACCGACTGTCCTGATTGCGAACTTAATCGGCTAGAGTTGAATTTCGAGAAGAATGTTGCTAGCTTTTGTTACAGCCCAACATCCAACTCTACACGGGCGAAAAAAAGACATCGTTAGTTATACATCCATCAAGGCGCTTACATACATGAGGGAGTAAGTTTGCAACTAAATTAAAGCTTCCAACAAGTGTGTGGCTCTTATTGAGAAACGACATGTACACATGGTGCGACAAAGAAAATTACATTACATTAAATTAAACAATCAAAACCAAATAAAATACATTGCATAACAAAGTAAAAGGGTCAGGAGAGTTTAAAGAGATAGAAGTTTACAAGTTACAAAAAGGGTTCAAATTCAGGTAAAGATACACAAAGGGTACCGTTAGGTACGGTTTCGAGTACAATAGAGCCATCTTTTCTGTTTATCCACAAATATTTAATACATAATATTCAATTTGAACTCATTTGGAATGTCCTCCAATTAATTACATAAAACATAAATAAATGTCATAAGAGATATCATAATAAAATTAATAATAACGATCGAAGGCAGATCAGACGTACCTATATTTTTACTAACTACACACATTAGATTAAATGTCGGAAATGCCATGAGTTCAAACACATATTTAAAATGAAAACAAATAGATATTACATAAGACGGATCTACTATAATTCTACACACGATAACATAATAATCGAAAGCATATCACCTGGCTGCAGATAGCACTAAAATGGAGTCACCAAAATAAAAACAAAATAAAAACGATCTTTACTATTTCGTGGTTTCAAATCAGATGATTTCAAAGTTAACGTTAGGAAGCCCGCCTTACACCATAAATCTCCTCCGCCAGAGGGACCTACAGTGAAACAAAAGTATCGACGTTGCCACTACTTTTCAGCTTTTTGTACATGTTGTCGGATCTCTAAAATATAGGTAACCCAACTGTGGATACTACACAGTGTTAAAGTTTTTTGAAATTGAGATCTCTTTCAAACCCTATTTTTGTATTTTGCATTTTCAATCATTCAGAGAGAGAGAGAGTTTCAAGCCTTTTAGATTTCGTGGGATTTCGAATTTGCAATGATGCCATTCTGTAAGGGTTACAATTCAAGCCAATTACTCGAACAGGTTTAATGATCGGTTAGGGTTTCGAAACGTTGAAACCTACAGGTTTCTGAATGTTTTAGTTCTGCAAATTTCAATGAAATACTTCATTTTAAAGTAAATCATTGTGATTTGACGATTTTAGCCAATTTTGAACTAATTTTGGAACATTATGCAAACGTTTAATTTGGATTTGTTTGAATTCGAAATGTTGACATACAAAATTTTGGAATAGGTATTCTAAAATGGGAGTTTTAAGTTTTAGATCATGATTGGCCGAAGTTTTGTGATATACACAAATGCACTGATAAATTTTTTGAATTTTGAAATTTTGAATGTTGATATTTGGTTTTCTAATGAGTTCACGTAGTCTTACTATAACCATGAATTCTTGTTTTGAAAACATTGAGAAGTCCGTTTGTCTGTCCGTCTTTTACATTATCACATGTATAAAAATGGAGAATGCCCCCCCCCCCCCCCCCCCCGGCCGACATTTATTACGTGACTCTCGTATATGAATATCACGATGCAAATAGTCCTTTGCATGAAATCGTATTTAGTAACATTTTTCAAAACTCAAAATTTCTATTTCTTTTATATTGACCCATTTTGAAAATGCGCTCTTCCTCTCTCGTTTGGTACAAAAGTATGGCCCATTTTTCAAAAGTGTAGATCCTTCTTCCGCGAATTAGAATATTCCCTTTATATTAATGGCACCTTTTCCCTATTTTCGGTTTTATGAAAAAGTAAAATTTTATTGAACCCACAGTAATTTTGGAAAAAGGCTTTGCGTGATGGAAAATTTTTCGAGAGGGAGGTGAGGCTTACGTGAAATTTACCTTGCTTCCGTATCGATTGTTAAAATTTCGAAAAGAAATTGAAATAATGTAAACTTAATGCACTACAAAATTTTGACAAAGGCCATTTTTCAAAATGTTCATGTGTTCTTGCCAAATACACGATTTAATTTTCGTAGCCTATAAGGATTTTTTTTTGAAAATTCTCGCTTTGAAAAATTACATTTGCACAACCCCCCTCCCCTCCCCCAAAGGGACTTACTTACATCCCATTCTAGACCCAATTTTTGAAGGAATAATTGGGCCAAATTTTTTAAAATGTCATACCTTATTCTTGTAGATACCCGATTTTTGAAATTAACTCACCAGTTGAACATAATGCTGAAAATTCGTTTTGCGTAAACACATTTCTCAACTAGTTTTGGAGGGAGCAAGTAACCCTTGCATTAAATGAATGTAACTTCCTGTAGCCGATTTTTGAAATTTCATTTTTACACCCGATTTTCGAAATTTGAAGGTTCATCTTCCGTAAATGGAAAAGATTTTAAGTCCGTTTGTTTTCCCGTTTTTTGTATTGCTACATAATATGTGAATATTTTAGTATTCTCGTATCCGATTTTCGACAACTCATCAATTTTGATAAATTACATTTAAGCTGCCCTAACTTATACTTTCTCGTTCGTACCCCCAATTTTGTAAATTTGGTGTATGTGGTAATGCAAACAATCCTTTACTCGATATTTTAACAAAATTGGATCAAAATTTAAAATCACAATTTTTGAATACTTGCGCGTAAATGGACCAGTAAATTTTCTTAAATGTCACTTCGATTTTTGAAATTTCAAATTTCGGCAATGATCTTGAAGAGGAGCTTTATGTAATATGAAACTAAAAATCTGTACCTATGCCAATGACATTTTCAAAAATATTAAGTTTTACAAATTTGTATACCATGTCGCGTGGTACTCGATTTTTGAATTCCACCAATCGGAGAACCATTTTGCACGTAATAGAAGCTTGTTGGGTTTTCTATAGTTCAGCAAAAATTTGGGGACAATTCTGTGAAATGTTAAAATTTCGTTTCCATACCCGATTTTTGAAATTCCAATTTTAGAATTCATCTTACGGGAATAGTAATACAATACGTAAGATGCCGCTTCCGAGGTCCGTTTTTGAAACCTTAAAAAAAAATAACATAATTTTGCAAAGTGCAATTTAAGAAGCGCTCCTCCTTTGACTTTTGCCTAATTTATTACCTACCTTATTTTCTGCGGAAAGTAAGACGAGGATCACAAGTTAACCTAACTCTTCAAAAAAAAAAGGGTTTGTGGTACAGATATCTTTCCACTGTTTTAGACTTTTAGAAGTCAGCAGCTGGACTTCATACTTTTGTAAGAAGTAACATCACAAATTCGAGATTTCTAAGTTTTCCACTAAGCCACGACTATTGTGGAACAAATTATTGTGGGCATTGGTGGATTTTATCCTCATTTGTGGACCGCAATTGGGTAAAACTGGCTCAAAACGAAAATTTCAAATATGGTTTCAGTCCGATTAACGATTAACCATCCCGAGGAAATGGCACAAAGTGTCTTTGACCGAATCCTCTAGGTTTTCAAGAAAAAGAATTTCGATCCCAGTAGTTTTTTTTCAAAATGCCTTCTACAAGTATCAAACTCAAAAAGGGATGATGTCCATTTTGAAATGCGAAATATGACAAATTGTTGATAATTTCATAGGCATTCATCCAAAACCATCATTAGAAAATGAGGAAAAACGTACCTACCTTTCATCATTAAATAGCTAGAAATTCACACTTAACGTCACGAACACTAAAACCAAAATGACTAGCAGAATTTAAAAGTAGCGGTAGTAAATAACCAATCAGGTATTTATAATGAGACATACATATTTACTTATCAATTTAAGTTACAAAGAATTGCTTCATCTATCTTATCTAAATATTTTATATGGTTTATAAACAAATTCCTTTTTGTTGAATAGGTTACTTGAAAATTCTCATATTTTTACTTTCCCGTGCATATACTGCACATAGGGAAAGTAATGTAATCGAAAATAAAATCGATCTCGAGGTTTTGATGAATCTCAACATTTTGGGTACTCCTGAGTCCAAAACCAGCATCTTTGAAAAATGTTTGCCTGTGGGTGCGTACGTTATGGCTGTGGAGCCTAAACTACGACACCGATTTTGATGAAATTTAAAACTAGGGCCTATAAAAAAACTTCATCTGTAAAACAAGCTTCTCATCAAAATCGGCCCAAAAGGGGCCCAAACTAGGGGGGTTACTTTGGGAGCAAAAATTCAAAATTTAACCCAAACTATTTTCCCTTGGTGAAAAGTTAGTAGACATGGTTACAAATAAAACGCCGTTTTTCGTTTGTTTCTAAGTTCAGAATGGCGGAGCTCAAGAACCGTTTAACTTAATTAAAATTTGAAAATTGGAAATTATAGCCAATGGATGGCTAGAACTATTACTTATAAAATTGTTAAAGAACAAAAATTAAACTTAGCCAATTTATTGGTGCCCAAAATTGGTGAAAAATTAAAAATCGATTTTCTCAAAATCTGCTCCAACTTTTTTTTTTATTTTTTGGTATGTTATATATACAGGGTGTTTAAAAAATACGTTCGAATATTTGGCCCACTTATAGATCTCATCAGTACAAACAAAAAAGTCAAAATAAACATAAGTCCAAAAATCAGCCGTTTCCTAATTACAGCCTGTTTTTCAAATTAAAATAATTGTATGGCAAAGCCATTTTTTTTTTTTTTGCATTTGGGGGTATTTAAAGACATTAGTTTATTCAAATCATGTGAATAATTTAGATGAGTTGCGAGAACGAATTGAACATGCCTGCCAGACTGTTCGTATAAATCCGGGACTCTTTGAGAGAGTGCGGCGTTCACTTTTACGGAGTCGGAGATGTGAAATGTGTATACAAATGGAAGGAGGACATTTTGAACATCTTCTTTAAGAATCATTAATTTGTAATAATTAAAATGTATTTATACTGATATTTGTTCATGTTCTAGTAGAAACCTCGTTGAAATACTCCTACTGAGTGTAAATTATTTTAATTTGAAAAACAGGCTGTAATTAGGAAACGGCTGATTTTTGGACTTATGTTTATTTTGACTTTGTGGCGAGCGCGTTTAAATATTCGCGCCAGTCGTATATATCCGTTGCCCCCACTCAACAGGTACAGGGGGACAAGACGAGCTTCCTCCCGACCAAGGGGGATGTAAGTTCAAACTTCATACAGGTCGGTCATGAGTGTTACTCTGTTACTCGTTACACAAACACCCTTGGTTAGTTGTTGTTTAGTGGTCATGCAGTTATAGGTATTATTTGTAAATACATTATTTTATGCACCAAAGCAAAGTGTCTTATTATAAACCACGCGAGCCAACGAAGCCCTAAAATGGTGACGCCGACGTGAGTCGAGAAAACTTAAATTAGAGTGCAACGCGTGCCGCGTGGCGGGCGAATTTACTGGACAATAGACAAAACCGTGTACCTAATTGTAAATATAATCTTAGTGCTAAGTGCGGGAGTAATGTCGTATTCTCATGTAAGTCTGTAAATAATTAAATATAATAAACAACGCAAGTTCTGTTAGTTCTGTACATAAACATCATGGCGACCAGTGAAGCCACGCCTGATGACGTCACTTCCGGAGATAATGCGCAAATAAGCAAAATGGCCACTAACTTCAAGACCCCGAAGTTCTGGCGGGAAGAACCGGCGTTATGGTTCATTCAATTGGAAACACAATTCAAAATTTCTAACATTAAAAGCGATTCCACTAAATTCAATTATACGATAGCCAACTTAGAAAACGAATATATCCAGGAAATCAAAGATATCCTTTTGGCACCTCAAGATCAACAAACGTATGAAAAACTGAAATTTGAGTTAATCTCTCGCTTGTCGATTTCCCAGGAACAGAATATCCGCAGGCTACTGGAGCACGAAGAAATGGGAGATAGGACACCATCCCAGTTCATGCGCCACCTGAAGAACTTAGCAGGAAGTGATGTGAGTGATAAACTGTTGCAGAGTCTATGGCGTGGGCGATTACCCCACAATATGCAAGCTATCTTGGCAGCGGCTGCCATCGACAAGAATCTTGAAGATCAAGCCATACTGGCCGATACAATATTTGCAACTATAGCAAAAAGCAGTGTCCAGGCTGTGTCACTTACAGGACCACCTAGCAGCTCCCATGCACAACTGGAAGCCAAAATTGAAGCTTTAACATTGCAAGTTGCAGAACTGGTGAAATCTAACAACTTTGCCCCTCGTAGAGAACGTAGCCAGTCCCGATATCGAAATCGTTCCAAATCGAGAGCGAGAACTCCAATATCAACCTCAGGTATGTGTTGGTACCACTTTAATTTTAAAGAAAAGGCCAGGAAGTGTGTTAAACCGTGCAACTTCGAAGAAGAAAAAAACTAATCCGGAAGACAGTAGCGGCCACCAGTCTTCCATCGGTTAAACCGTGCCGTTTGTTTGTGACTGAACAGAGAACAAAAGTGCAATATCTTATTGATACAGGTGCCGATATTAGTGCCTACCCAAAGAAACTTATTAAATCATCCCTGTGTAAAAGTGACTTTGCATTATTCGCTGCAAACAACACAAAAATTCAAACATTTGGATTCATTACTTTAGAGCTCGATCTTAAATTAAGACGATCCTTTTTGTGGCGGTTTATTATAGCAGACGTAGAGAAACCAATAATCGGTTCAGACTTTTTAAGTTATTTTAGTTTACTAGTAGACATTAAAAACAAACGTATTTTAGACAATTGTACATATCTCTCAACTCCTGGAACAAGTGTGTCGCAGGAAACGTTAACGATAAGAAC
Source organism: Pyrocoelia pectoralis (assembly GCA_036250285.1). Lineage (NCBI taxonomy): Eukaryota > Metazoa > Arthropoda > Insecta > Coleoptera > Lampyridae > Pyrocoelia > Pyrocoelia pectoralis. The sequence continues at coordinate 6,479,281 of CM070083.1, forward strand.
TGTGACTAGTGATAAGGACATCTACCACAATGTTCTTAGCGAATTTCCGTCGCTTACAAACATTTGTAGATCGGTCCCGGAGAAAGTGAAACACTCCACAGTGCACCACATCCCTACAACACCAGGACCACCAGTTACCAATCGGCCACGCAGACTAGCTCCAGCACGACTCGTCATTGCTAAAACAGAGTTCAATTTAATGCTGCAGCAAGGCATTATTCGACCTTCGAAAAGCAACTGGTCATCACCAATTCACCTCGCACCCAAGAAAAATGGTGAATTTCGCCCATGTGGAGATTATAGAGCACTGAATGCTAGGTCTATCCACGACTGTTATCCAATTCCTCACATAGAGAATTTCTCACATTTACTTCATGGTAAAAACCTATTCTCTACAATAGACCTAACAAAGGCCTTCAATCAAATACCCGTACACCCAGAGGATATCCACAAGACAGCCGTGACAACCCCATTTGGTCTCTTCGAATTTATTCGCATGCCCTTTGGTCTGCGTAACGCAGCCCAGACTTTTCAAAGGTTCATCGACGAGATAACTGGCGACCTGGACTACTGTTATAGCTACCTCGATGATATACTGGTAGCATCGGAAACGCAAGAAGAGCATGTGGCACACCTCCGAAGCCTGTTCCAACGCCTCGATGAATACGGCATATGTATTAATTATGACAAATGTGTATTTGGACAAGAAGAAGTAATCTTTTTAGGTTACACTATCAACAAAGAAGGAACAGCACCACCTCAAAGTCGCATCGAAGCAATAAGTAATTTTACCAAACCGACAACCGTTAAAGACCTCCGACAATTCCTAGGAATGGTAAACTTCTACCGTCGATTTATTCCAAAAGCAGCTTCTATACAAGCTCCTTTGAATAAATTCCTGTGTGGACCCAAAGTAAACAACAAAAGTGTACTGAGTTGGGACGAGGAGTCTAACAACGCCTTCAACAAGGTGAAGAACGCCCTAGCAACAGCGACAATGTTAGCACACCCTTCACCTACAGCACCACTTTCACTTATGGTAGACGCTTCCAACGATGCAATGGGTGGAGTTCTACAACAAAGGATAAATGATCAGTGGCAACCACTCGCATTCTTTACGAAGAAATTTAATAGTGCGCAACAAAAATATAGTGCGTACGATCGTGAACTTCTTGCCGCATACTCTGGCATTAAGTATTTCAAACATTCAGTGGAAGGTAGACAATTCATACTTTTTACGGACCACAAACCATTGACATTTGCCCTCAAGCAAAAATTAGACAAGTGTACACCGAGACAATTTAGACATCTAGACTTTATAGCGCAATTTACAACCGACATCCAATATGTTGCAGGTGGTGATAACGTACCCGCAGACACGCTCTCACGAGTTAATAGTATTACCACTGCAACATTAGCTCCACTTAATTATGTGCAGCTTAGCAAGTTGCAAGAAGACGACCCGGAACTTCAACAATTCCTACAACAGTCATCTACAGGCTTGAAAATAAAAAGAATATTTTTACCTGAATATGACGTTCACGTCTTCTGCGACACATCCACAAACCAAATGCGACCATTTGTTCCGGAACAACTTAGATTGCAGGTATTCAACAACTTACATAACCTGTCACATCCAGGAACAAATGCCACAACAAACATAATGACATCACGCTTTGTGTGGCCTTCAATAAAGAAGGATACCAGATTATGGTGCCGCCAATGCATTCAATGTCAGAAAAACAAGATATCAAGACACGTAACCACACCACTCCACAATTTCGTGCCACCTTCACAGAGATTCCAACATGTTCATATCGACCTCATTGGACCGTTACCAGTATCGAAAGGCAATCATTACTGCCTAACATGCATCGATCGGTTCACACGTTGGCCTGAAGTTATACCTATTCCAGACATCACTGCAGAAACTGTTGCGTCTGCATTCCATCTCAACTGGATTGCAAGGTTTGGAGTACCAGTTCGGGTAACAACAGATCGAGGACGTCAATTTGCATCGGATCTATTCACATCATTAACCAAATTAACAGGTACGAAACACATAAAAACTACAGCATATCACCCCCAGAGTAATGGTATGGTGGAGCGACTACACAGGCAGCTGAAGGCATCCATAAGGTGTCACGCCAACGAGTCGTGGGTGGAGAGCCTACCGCTAGTCCTACTAGGCTTACGTTCTTCAATAAAAGAAGACCTGAACGCAACGTCTGCGGAGCTCGTGTACGGACAAACCCTTAAACTGCCAGGCGAATTTTTCGAGACTGTCAACGTGAATGACACATCCGAATTCGTAAGCAAACTTCGTAACCACTTTGCATCACTCAAACCAACTTCTCCACGTAACCATAACGGACAGAAGCCGTTCATTTTCAAAGAGCTGAGTGATTGTTCACACATATTCGTCAGAGATGATACAGTTCGTAAACCGTTGCAGCCACCATATGATGGTCCATTTGCTGTAGTATCACGAACACCTAAAACAGTCACTATTAAAAGAAGTGGAAAGCACCAAGTCATCTCATTGGATAGAGTGAAACCGGCATTTATCGCTGCAGAAGAACACTTTCCGAGTGGCATCACAAAAGACATTCCATTACCTTCTAACACATCTAACCAACCTAGCTCATCGCCAATAGTCAATCAACCGTCCACATCTACGGACATAACACCTACCACAACTACAAAGAAAACGACGAGAGCAGGCAGGGAGGTAAGATTTCCTGCGAGGGTACCGAGAAGTGGAAGAAATCGAGTTGACTTAACCTTTTAACATTTAGATTTAGTGAGTAATTTTAAGAAAATGTAAATACAAAAAAGTGGAGTTATGTGTTATGTGATTTGTTTTCTAGGACTACTAGTAAGTAATACATTCCATCTACAAATCGTAAAGTGAACTACCATGTATGCAATTGACTTTTATATAGTACAATTAGCCTACCTTATATTGATATTGTATCTAACATAATTTGTAAAGTAAAATTTTCGTAACTTCATTACTGGCAAGGGGGTATATGTGGCGAGCGCGTTTAAATATTCGCGCCAGTCGTATATATCCGTTGCCCCCACTCAACAGGTACAGGGGGACAAGACGAGCTTCCTCCCGACCAAGGGGGATGTAAGTTCAAACTTCATACAGGTCGGTCATGAGTGTTACTCTGTTACTCGTTACACAAACACCCTTGGTTAGTCGTTGTTTAGTGGTCATGCAGTTATAGGTATTATTTGTAAATACATTATTTTATGCACCAAAGCAAAGTGTCTTATTATAAACCACGCGAGCCAACGAAGCCCTAAAACTTTTTTGTTTGTACTGATGAGATGTATAAGTGGGCCAAATATTCGAACGTATTTTTTAAACACCCTGTATATAGTTCATGAAAAACTATTGGCGAGATGCAGAGGAGTTTAACGCCTCATCCCAGACATCCGGCCATTACTAGAGATAACAAGAGAGGCCAAATTTTGAATCAATAGCGATTGCCAATAGATTTATACCATGGAAAAGTGATAGTAACAAATCTCACATAGATATTACGGCCATAGCAACCGAAATGGTCTTGGTGAATGGTGCCTTGGTGCTTATGGAGACGACGTGAAATATACTCAACTCAAGGGACGGGGCTACCACTAGGGGTGACGTAAGCAGCAGATTAAAAGCCAAGCCATGCTAGTATAAAGGATGGTGCCTGAGTTAGCAACTGTTTTGAAATCGATAGATACCCGAAAGAATGCAGTCTGAACCCTAATACCATAGAGTATAATTATATACTCTTTGCTAATACCTAAATAGACACATCTGGCATTTAGACCACTGACCTGTGGTCAGTGCATTTAGGCCCATCGGCTTGTAGATTTCTCTGGAGAGACTGTGTAAAAAATGATCAGAGATAAGAATTAAAGAGACCGTGGGGAGTAAGATGTCTCCCAACCAGTATGGTTTCGAAAAGGGCAGATCAACCATACAAGTGTTGTATAATGGATGCTTGGCGTGATTCAGGAGGCAAACAAGGGCACCTGGAGGACCAGGTCTTATGGCCTCGATCGACGTTAAAAGTGCATTCAACTCCGCGTCGGAGGCAACAATAATCGGAGAGATTAAAGGATTACCTGCAGGATCAAGTAGTCCACACGGCGTGAAAATGGATGGCATGTCTCAAGGGTACTAGTCGTAGAGTTTTGCGGATGACATTACAGTAATCGCTGTTGACATCATGGCCAGACGCCATCCATCGCATAGAAAGCTGGATGGTTGACATGACATTTTAACATTAGTAGCATAAAAACAAAGATGGCCCTGCTAACCGGAAAGAAGCAGAGTCAAATCTACTGACTCTGGAAGGAAGAGGCTACAGGCTGAGAAATCCATGATACGGCGAATTACTCACGCTGGAACATGTACTGATCAAAGGTTACCGTGGCAACCTCAGCGGTGATGCTCCTCCTACATCAGGCAGTTGCTCCTTGGGCAGCTGATGGGGTTGTACCGAAGTACTCGCCAGGATTACTAATCCTTTAAAGAAGAAAATCTATAAGTAACTCTTCCTCTCTGGAATTTGGGTTAGTCTTGGCGTCTTCCCCTATGTCAAAAATTATCAGCATTCAGCATCCCTTAACGTTGACCATTGATGACTCTGTAGGAGACACACCTTACGAAGCCTTGGATCTTCCTATATTGCCTTTAGGTATGCAGCCTCCTATAGTAGTGGAATGTCATAAACAGAGCAGTACCCACTCATCGTTTCTTCAATAGTATACTCTTCATCATCACGATTCTCTACAGGTCCAAAAACTCTTCCATATTTCGCAAATGTGCAACGCTTCATTAGAACCACTTGCCAATACCATCCACTTTGGAATTTTGCTCTTTTCATATATGTAATAATGCTCCATGACGTTTTGAATTTGATCTTTTTGAAGTAATAGAAAGGTGGACGATTTTAATTATTTTATTTTTTTAAAAAGCTGACGAAATAGAGACAATACATTATCACAAGCATACATGGTAAGTAAGGCAATAAATCTAAAAATACAAATTCAAAGGGCACTAACGCTTAGCTGTTTTATTTAACAAAGTGTATAGTTTCTCATAGACAGGGCCAAATATTTTACTATACCCTTCATTAGTCAAATGTAAATAGTCGTGCATCAGATGATGAGATATGCTACCGTCACCCTGAATAATATCCTCATGTATAGGCACGACGTGAATATTTGGATTAATCGAATTGCCATTGGCGGATACCGAATCAAAATTATTCATGTACAACTCATTCACCAACATGTTACGTTCACGGTTAGGAGTTGAATGTTGTCCCCTAGGAAGCAGAGTCTAAAAAATCATCTGGATGAGAAGCGACGGACAAGCTATAACCAACCGGTAAAACTATCTTAACATCCCCTAATTCCTTAGTAATAACTTCGATTATTTTACAAATTCCATCGTACACCTCTTGAGCAGTACAACCGGTATTATTGGTACCCACGAAAAGTACAATCACCTTTGGTGTGCAAGAAAACTGAAGTTCACCATTTAACAGTCTCCACAAAACATTCTCAACCCTATAAAGTAGGTAGACGATATAAATTAAGGACAGGAGATAAATCTCACCTATCTCCCCCAATTCCGAAGTTAAGACAGTGCAGTGGATTAATTTTCTCATTCCAAAGTGGTGTGAGTTGCAGCTGTTGAATAATTGAATCCCCGATAAATAGTACTTCGGCTTCCGAGTTATGAGCTTCGGATACGTAACGCTCATGCTTTAAAAAATGATCTATATGTATTCAGAGTCAGTAGATTAATACTACTGACTCTGTATGTATTAGAAATTATGCGCCATCTATCTGACATTATAACTAACAACTTTATTCTATGATTCTATGTTACATATAGTATTCTGTGGTTCGAATTCTTACCATACTTTCCCATCTATTATCGCCGATAACGTCATATTTCCTCTCAGGAATCGTACAAATGTTCGATTTTAGAGTCATTTCTTCGAATTTGCTCATCTAAAAAGTATTGCGGAAATGGAGAATGTGAACAAGCAGAACGTACCACCGTTTGTACACTGTTCGCTCTAGTTACACTCATAAATTACAAACGTACAGGTTATGTAAACGTTAAGAAAATATAGGTTAATGATCTGTTTGAATTGTGAAAACGTCAATAAAGTCGGTGTAATAGAACTCCATTAGCTTTAATTTAGTATGAATCCAACAGAGGGCGGCACATGAAAGATCATTCAAAGCCTCCTCAAGACTGTAAGCGTGCGTTATCCTAAAGTTGTCAGGGATTTTATAGACACAAAACACAGTGCAAAAGTCAATCAACTCCAAGCTGACCAAATTGATTCAATACGCGCCCAGGACACAAGGTTAAGAATCCCACGATGACGGATATTCGTGTTCAACTACCTTACAAAAGACAAAGACGAACCTGTTATACGGGTAGTTTGACGTCCTTCGTGTCAGTAGTAAAATTCTATAATAAAATTAACCCTAGCATGGCGACTTCACCTGTGGCGTTTAAATTTGAGCTCACGGTTTTCACAGTCACTTGTCATTTTTTTACACAACATAAAACATACAAAACTGAAGAAGTGTTAATTAACGGTACCTGTGCTCTAAGTAACTATGCCCTGGAGCCGAAATCTAGCGGAGACATAACAAGATAAGGAGAAGGCCGCAAGCACTGCAAGGTGTTAAACAGAATGAGATACAAAGAGAACTAAGAAAAACATACTCTTTTAAGTATTAGCAAGAGGAACAATAGGAATTACTAACATAGATGGGATAGGAGAGAAGAAATGGACGCTTAAGAATTAGAGGGCAAGAATAATTAGACAAAAATCTGGAACGAAGAAGACCCCAGGAAGCAGGTAATGCAATGTTAGAACAAGAGGAGATGCAAGAAGAAGAAGAATACACAAGAATCACAATGGAAGATGTTGAAGAAGAACAGAAACGGCAAAGAAAAATTAGGAAAAAGAAGAAGGATAGGATGCATATCAAATGGAAGGCAAAGACGCTAGAGACAGCAAGAATGTGCAGCGACGAGACTGGAAAAGAAGAACAAGAAAAAATCACAAGGTCTAGTACCAACAGTGGGAAGTGCCCGAAAGTTTCTTTCGGGTATTTTGGCACAATACAACTGAAGATGGAAACATAATGAGACTGAACCAAGACAGGAAGAAACAGAAGAAGACTTATGGATTGCATCAGAAACGTAAGAAAGATAAAGGGCAAAAAGACATTGATAAGTGATGAAAAGTTATTTGATCTCAATCCCATTCGTTTTCTTCTTCTTCCATTGTTGGTTCGACTCCATTTCGGGTAGTTTTCACGGAAATCCTTAACAACTACAGCTAATCTTCATACGAGTCAAAAAATAAATGGAAAAAAGATCGACAAGCAATACGATAAAAAAACAAAAACAAACATTACGCAGTTCCTAAATCTCTCGTGATAAAAAAAAGAAATATGTTGACATCCGGAAGCATTATGTTAAATGCGCCATTGTGAGTGGACGAAATTTTCCTTTCTGTAGAATTACTGTCGTGATTAAAAATAAGTGCTAAGTTCACGAGGTCAGTGTTACAATTGATATAACTGGTTTTAGCCGGTTAAAGTCTTTCAAGCAACTGTTGGTATGGTAATAGTGAGAGGTATTACGTAAGCGACCGTTCACAACCGCCTTTCATTGTAATTATCTGATGAATGAGGAAAAAACACCTGTTATTGATATATTTGCTCCATATTATTCATTACGAAAATATATCTATGTATTTATCTTTGAAACCGATCTTCAATCTTCAAAAACTGGATTGCACTACAATCAGCTGATACGATTTGGCAATGCCTTTGGGATACCCATTTATTGATAAGTTATCAATTTCTGTTGACCTTTTTTGTACAAAAATGATGTAGGTGAAATTTAACAACAAACATACATATTAAAGGCGAACAGCCTTTATAAACCCATTGAAGGTTCTTCAATACATTTTTCCTTCAAATAGGTACAGCCTTAATTCTTTGCTTCCTTTGTTTACCTTCTGACAAGCTTACGTTTCTTCCCTCGGTGTCTTCTTCTGGACTTTTCGTTGGCTCTTCAGGAACCTTGTTCTCTTCCCTATTGTCGGTGCTTTTGGTACGACCACGTCTTGATTTCTGGAGCTCTAGTTACTCTTACTTTGGAACATCTAGCTCTTGTTCCTGTGTTTTTTTATTTGCTCTTCCGCTGCGTTCGTGATTTTAGTTTAATTAGTTCTACTGGATCTTTTGTTGGCTCTCTACAAGCCTGTGTTGCCGTCCCTTTCTCTGCTGTTCTTAATATGCTCACTCGCTTCGACTTTTCAGTCTTAGGTACTTATTTCGGGCCTTTATTAGAGTGTTACTTGTTCTTTCTTCTTGTCCTTTCGATGTTACTCCTCCGGAGTTCCCCTGGCTTTAAACTAGGATGCTTTTCGTATTTCTGTTACAGATCCTTCTGAAACTGCAATGGTTTCGGTTTTTGTTAATTTCCCTTTCCGTAACCTTTTGGTTTTAGCATAGGACACTTTACTTACTTTGTCTGCATTCCTCAAAGGCTCTTCAGGAATTTATGTTGCCTTTTTTTCTTCTACTCTTTTTCATACGATTGTTTCTGGAAGTCCACGGGCTTCGATTTGTGCAACCTTGCTTATTTCGTTATTTCTTTTTGGCCTTTTGTGGGCTTATTTACTTTTTCTATCTTCGCTGCCATGTTGCTTCCTACTTTCGATACCTATGTGGTTCTATCCTAAGGTTCTTCTTGTTTTCCCTCCCTTGAGGACCACCCATTGCTTCGACCTCTTCAGGTTTTCTTGCTTCTTGTACTTTTAGAGACTTTTTTTTGGTACAAACGCTTATGAAATGCCTGCTGCTTTGACTTCTTCAGCTGTTTTTTCCTTCAAAGATTTTTGTCACTTAGAGATCTTGTGGTTTCAACTTACCCCTTGGTTGGCTCTTTTGCTCGTTTTGATAAGATCACTTTTGGAAACCTTAGTTGCTTCGACTTGTGCAGTCTTGCCACATGCACAATTTCCAAAAACCCTTTTTTAGTTCTGGTGCCCTGTACCACTACTTCCCTTATTGTTTGGTAATCACAGTAGGCCTTCCCATGTCTTCAGGTTGTGGTAGTTGTTTAGGAGCTTTCTTTAATAACTTATCCCATTTTCATGATCTTTTTTGTCCCTTTTTGTTTTCTCAGATCTCTAATGTTGGTTGCTAGTTAGACCGGGCTCTATTCCTTTTTCAACTGGAGGGTACCTTAACTTTTTCTTTCTCCAACCAGTATCACGTCCGACTCTTAACTCTCCTGTGCCTTTTGTGTCATTACTCATCTGAGGCTACTGAGGCTATAGGTGTTTTAACACTAGCGGTCAGGCTTTTCATTGCCTCAGTTAAAGTACGTAAAAGAGGCTAACTAACGTGCGCGGAAATATAATTGACCTGCATAGAGACAGAGGTTGTAAGTACCTAATAGTTTGTGAGTAGGTTGAACTAAGTTACTAAGTAAAATATATTAACTGACCTATGCAGAAAGACAGATCTTTAGGAGTAGAGTAGATCGTATGGATTCCGTGGAGAAGCTGTTGCACTGCTGTAAAGCGCACGTATAGTTAAATCTTACTTAGAAAACCCTAAATGAAGAGAGAGCAACAATTTTGGAAAGGTTGAATTACGTAAGTGAGGCTAACTGGCCTATCCAGAAAGAAAGGTCTTGCATGTGAAAGGATTTCCGTGGAGAAGCTGGAAACAGCAAATGACCTGCACAAAAAGAAAGTTTGTCAATAAGCGTTTGCGGCTAAGTGTAACTCATGTTTAAGAGGCTAATTAATTAACCTACGGTAATTTTAGCTTTGTTCTTGGTACCTTTCAAGTGCTGACATATTCTCAGGTTCTTAATTTGTGTGGCGGACGTTTCGAATCCTATCACCTCTGAGAGGCAGCAACAGAGACGAAATTAATTTAGAAGCAAAATTTTACTCAACTTTAAACAAAAATTGCTCTTTTTTTTCATAGTTTCTCGCAATCGAATTTCGTAAATTACATAAGATAACCTTAGCTATCTTTAACTGTTAATCTAGAGATTACAATTAGTGCATCTAAGAGAAAGACACGACCTTCATTTACTCCCAAATGTTTACAGTAGAAAAATTTAATTATAGATAACCATAGTGATATCTATAAATGGGGGAAAGAGAAATCAATCTTATTTAGTTGTTTGCCAAACGCCATCGCGGTGTGTTAAGACATGGCACCAAATGTAAGTGATCGATCACCGTAACTTTAAAAAATGAGCACATACTTTCTAATCATCACTTTCCTCATTATGCCAAAAATAGAAACGTAATATTAACTTTTTATCATTAATTTCAATATTTATGTGTCGACTTTAATTATAAGTATCTAATTACAAAACGGTTTTTGAATTTTTTGATAGTGAACCTAATTTTAGAGGGAACCATGGTACGCAATTAGTTTTTAAAATTTAATTGTTATAATTATGTATTCTTCGATTTCAAATTTTGCCTTATTACCTACTCAGAACTAGAATAATTAGTAGTGGAGAACCACCCCTAATTATGATCACAATCTAAAATTAACGTCTGCATCTACGACTAATTATAATAATAATTATTCTCATGCATGTAAATCTAAGAAAAACTACTTAATTGAACATACATTGCGCGTAATTACTTTCGGTGTATGCAGGAAAATGCCTTCGCACTTAATTAGCACTAAAGGTTTTTCGGCTTGTGACTTTTTTGTAATTCGTAGATTACAAAGGAGTATAATTATTAGAAGACTGATTATAAAAAACGTTGTGACTAATTAGTTCGCACATTCTTTCTTGGTGCCTAATTGTAATTATAGAATTTAATCACCGCAATGAGACCCAATTTCCGTTTACAAGACTTTATAATTGTTATCTAGTTATCGCTAACATAACAACAACAACAAATAACATAACTGCCTTTAATTTAATGTACAAGAAAATGCTTTAATTTACACCTAATTAGTATTCAAGATGTTTGCAGTTTGAGATTTTTTTTACAATTAATTCACAAATTATACAAAATCCAAAGTAGATAGTTCATTTGCGGTGTTTCAAAGACGTAATGAGGCTAGTTCGACACTTCATAATTCTTTGTTCACCACCAACCCCTACCATCTCAATATACTTACTTATATACCTACCCTATAAGGTTTGGCCAGCGATTAATTTAATTAGTTAATTACGATGAGGCTACGTTCCTAATTAAAGAAAATTAATCATTAGCGTTCACTATGTTTCGTAATTTTTATCTAATTAATTATCTCTTGCCTCCAGAAATTACTAAAATAGTCGCATTTTCAAAACTGTTCAATAGGCGCCAATATTGGAGCCTAAATTTTGATCTTTTAGGTTCTAGACGACTTACCGTCAGTCAATAAGATACTATTTCTAGGGTTCATTCTTCACGTTCCATACAAGTTTTTAGTTTTAGTGCCCTTGGCTCCAAAAATTAATGAAAGTACTCGTATTTTAGACTCCAGAGCTGTTTAAAAGTACAAATAGTCAATGTTGATCCTTAAATTTTTAATGTTTAAGATCTATACCCACCATCAGAGAACCAAATTTAAGTTCTTCTTTTTTTTGGAATTGAATGCTTTAGCTTTCAGAAATTCATAAATTATTAACATTTTAGGTTTCAGAAAAAGGTCGATTAATACTTCAGTTCTTCAAGTTTTATGTTTTGCACATACCTTTAGAACTTTACTTACTATTTAGGGTTCACTTACCTTCAACACTCAAAATTCTAGGATTGAAACTTGTTTAAAGGATTGGATAGACAATATTTTTGCTTCAATTTCCAGGTTTTAAGTTCTAAACCTACTCTTATTGCTTCGAAGCTGCAATTCTGGACTTCATTGATTTCGTGAAACACGAATTTTTGAAACTGAATCTCCTTACGTTCAACACTTCAAGTTTTAGGGTTCAAACTCAGTTGAAGAGTTAGACAGAGAATACTCATGCTTCAATTTCCCGGTTTTAAGTTCTAAACCTATTCTTCTTGCTACAGAGCTACAATTCTAGAGTTCATTGATTTGGTGAAACACGAATTTTTTAAATTGAAGTTCGTTACGTTCAACACTTCAAGTTTTAGGGTTCAAACTCAGTTGGACAGACAATATTTTTGCTTCAATTTTCAGGTTTTAAGTTCTAAACCTACTCTTCTTGCTACGAAGCCACAATTCTGGACTTCATTGAGTTGGTGAAACATGAATTTTTGAAATTGAACCTACTTACGTTCAACACTTCAAGTTTTAGGGTTCAAACTCAGTTGAAGGATTCGACAGACGATATTTTTGCTTCATTTTCCAGGTTTTAAGTTCTAAACCTACTCTTCTTGCTACGAAGCTACAATTCTGGACTTCATTGAGTTGGTGAAACACGAATTTTTGAAATTGAACCTACTTACGTTCAACACTTCAAGTTTTAGGGTTCAAACTCAATTGAACGATTGAACAGAGAATATTTTTGCTTCAATTTCCAGGTTTTAAGTTACAAACCTACTCTTCTTGCTACAATTCTAGAGTTCATTGATTTGGTGAAACACGAATTTTTGAAATTGAATCTACTTACGTTCAACACTTCAAGTTTTAGGGTTCAAACTCAGTTGAAGGATTCGACAGACGATATTTTTGCTTCATTTTCCAGGTTTTAAGTTCTAAACCTACTCTTCTTGCTACGAAGCTACAATTCTGGACTTCATTGAGTTAGTGAAACACGAATTTTTGAAATTGAACCTACTTACGTTCAACACTTCAAGTTTTAGGGTTCAAACTCAATTGAACGATTGAACAGAGAATATTCTTGCTTCAATTTCCAGGTTTTAAGTTACAAACCTACTCTTCTTGCTACAAACCTACAATTCTATAGTTCAGTGATTTGGTGAAACACGAATTTTTGAAATTGAATCTACTTACGTTCAACACTTCAAGTTTTAGGGTTCAATCTCAGTTGAAGGATTGGACAGACAATATTTTTGCTTCAATTTCCAGGTTTTAAGTTACAAACCTACTCTTCTTGCTACAAAGCTACAATTCTGGAGTTCATTGATTTGGTGAAACGCGAATTTTCAAATTGTAAAAACATATTATGCGGACCCTTAGTTTTTTACTGTTTAAAATATTCGCGTCCGTCCCACTTTCAAAGTGTTGTATTTCGATTGCCAGATACTGTAGTATTTATTCGACTTTTTTGGCCTACCAGAAACCGGTTTGTGAAGGAAATGCTGGTTTGAGGCTAACTCAACGAAATGATTGATTCTGCCTGGAAAAATAGATAAATGAAATGTATGTGGATTTTCTCTAGGCCGAGATTAGGAAAGGGGATGATTTTGGCGAACCTTAATTACTGGTTTAGGCTCTTCCTTAAGAAGTTGTTCTTTCTTCTTCTGGTTTGAAACAAACTTGACTATTTAGCTTATGCTATCTGGGGAAGTAAATAATAGACATCTCTCTTCCAAAGACTCCTTCGACTTGGCTTTTCGAAGTGTTGGCTTTCTACGTCACCGATTCGTGTGCCAAAATTGTATTCTCATTTAGCGTTTCGCCCAATTCCAGATCATTGTGCCACTTTTGGTAAAAGGGGAAGAGAAGATTATTTCTATTGAACAACAACTTAATTGCCACTTATTGAAAATGTTGGTGCGCAAAATTTATTGATAGCACCAATTTCGTTTGATAAGCTATTTCGGTTAATCCCCACGTCATCTACTGATAAGTTTTGCGACTTAACACAAATATATTTCATAATATTGAATGTTTTTTAGCAAAATAATCCAAATCCAAAATCTACCTTAAGGGTTGCTTTAATTGGACAAAGCACATTTGCTGCCGACGTTTTTCACAAGTTACGTTTGTTCGGCCACCAAATCGTCGGTATTTTCACGATTGAAGACAAAAATAATCGGGAAGATCCCTTAGGTAAGGCACCAACGTTTGGATAATGGCGGGAATTAAAATCAATTTTCAGCACTTGTCGGTAATGAAAATGACGTCCCAGTTTTCAAGTTCAAAACGTGGCGAAAAGGTGGGAAGGTTATACCGGAAATCTTTCAAACGTACAAAAATGTGAATGCTGACCTAAACGTGCTCGCGTACTGTTCCCAGTTCATACCGATGGAGGTGATCAACTATCCACGACATCAAAGCATCTGCTATCATCCATCGATATTGCCCAGGCATCGTGGAGCTAGCGCGATAAATTGGTAAGTTTCTGATTTTGGCTACAACTTGGATTAAGGATCCCTGTTTTCAGGACTTTAATATGTGGTGACAAAGAGGCCGGACTTACAATATTTTGGCCCGATGACGGTTTGGATACCGGTCCAATTCTTCTTCAAGAGAAATGTCCCGTCGAACCGAACGATACCGTCGACACCTTATACAAGCGCTTCCTCTACCCTGTCGGCGTATCCGCAATCGCTCGCGCCGTTGATATGGTAGCACAAGGTACAGCACCTAAAGAAGTACAATGCGAAAAAGGTGCCACCTATGATGCCATGCTAAACAAAGTCGAACTACAAAAGGTTGGTACTTACCATAAGAGTGACCTCAACTGTTGTAATCCTCCCTCTTCCAGGTCGATTGGTCAAAAACAGGACAAGAACTCCACGATTTTATACGGGGCATGGACTCGGTACCTGGCGCCTCCTGCATAATTACTCTACCCGATAGCACCGAGCAACAGACCGCACTACTCTTCGGCTCGTCAATCTGGAAGAAACCGATACCTTCCGGAACCGAAATTAGAATTGAAGGTACCACACCGGGTATCATTCATGAAGATGGTTTAGTAGTAACGGGATCCGACGGAGTTTACGTTAATATCAAGCGCGTGAAACTAAATGGTCGAATGAAGGAAGCTTCCCGTCTGATTGAGTCATCCAATCAGGTGGCGATCAAGTACACTACCGAGGAGACCAACTTTGTTAATTCGATCAAGACCATCTGGGAGAGCATTTTGAAGATCGAGGTTGAGTGGGATGCCGACTTTTTTGCGTGTGGAGCCGGATCGATGGATGTCGTAAGGCTCGTTGAGGAAGTGAAAGATTTGACCAAGGCCGAATTGGCCAACGAGGATGTGTTCCTAGCGCCTATTTTAGATGAGTTCTGCACGACTGTCATTCTGAAGTTAAGGGGAAGTTCAACGCAAACAGAAATTGAGTATGAGGGCGTTGAGTTGGATGTTAACGGAATGACGGTGAAAGTGCCGTGTCAGTTGTTTATCGATGGAAAGTTCGTGAACAGTGTTGAGGGACAGACGTTGACTTCCATTAATCCTAGTGATGAGAGCGTAATTTGTAAGGTAAGCAGTGGAAATGGTAGTGGTGGTGGGAGTAATGGCATTTGGCGTACTAGGTGCAATGTGCGTCATCCAAAGATGTAGATAAAGCGGTCGCAGCTGCAAAAAAGGCGTTTGAGGTTGGTGAATGGAGCAAGATTAGTGCGAGAGAAAGAGGACAAATGTTATACAGGTGAGAGTGGAGACATCAGTCTGACCAACATTAATTTTGGCATTCAGATTGGCAGATTTGATGCACGAGCACAGAGAGGAGTTGGCAACAATTGAATCAATAGACTCAGGCGCTGTTTACACATTAGCCTTAAAAACACACATTGGAATGAGCATTGAAACTTGGAGGTACTTCGCTGGATGCACCGATAAAATTCAGGGGTCCACCATACCGATCTCTCATGCAAGACCAAACAAGAACTTGACCTTTACACGCCGAGAACCCATTGGGTAAGTCAAGACTATAAAAAACGAGTTGGTTACATTTCCCTGTTTCAGAGTTTGTGGGTTAATCACACCTTGGAATTACCCCCTCATGATGTTGTCATGGAAAATGGCCGCGTGCTTAGCTGCCGGAAATACGGTGGTCATTAAACCCGCTCAGGTTTGCCCACTTACAGCCCTAAAATTTGCTGAATTATCAGCAAAAGCCGGAATTCCCCCTGGAGTTATCAACGTTCTTCCTGGTACAGGTAAGCAAAATTGGCCCAAAGACCTTACGACCCTACACTTCTTACTCTAATCACTGTGCCTCGCCATTAGCCAGTTTAGTATTGACAAAGGCTTATCCCATTCAAAATACACTTCAATACAGTCTAAATTTTCAATAAAATTCCAAAATTGCAAAATAATGTGTATGGGCTCTGGGGTTCTAAGAAAACCGTATAAATCTAAGAGTATTCCAAAGAGTTTAAGTCGTCTTAACCAACATTCCAACTTGGAATATTTGATCTATCATATTTTCGATTGGAAAAACTTGAATTCACAACAATCTTTCAACATACAAAAGGGCCCTAGAAATCTAAAAGTCTAAATTTGGAAATCTCAATATTCCAAGGTCCCAAGTCTCCGATGTTTCAAAATATATATGATTTCGACGCATCAGATGATCATATTCCATGGTTATTAGAATTAAAAAGGTATTTCTTTGCTTTCAAGAATCCCTCCTACTTGGTTTCTCGTCGGTACTATTGCTCTTCTAGAAAAATGGCCTCTGGGCCGAAATTTTTATTGCTCGCAGAGAAACTTAAAAATTCCAATTTTGGAATGTTTCATTTCAACTGACGATATTCAACTTTAGAAATATAAGAGTCTAAATTTCAAAATCCCAATTTCTAAGGTTTCAAGTTCCAATAATGACCTTATGACCTCCAAATCGTGGTATTTTGAGATTCGAATTTTTCACGATACCACCATGCTAAATTCTCTAGGTTGCCAAACAAAATTCTCAGATGTTTAAATCTAATCGGAATGGTGGCACTTTTTCCTTTCTGAAAAATAAGAATATTCTATTTTGGTATCTTTGATACTAGATTTTAATAAGTACAATTTAAAATTTGCAACTAACTTCCAAAATAACAAGAAAATAATTATAATGGATTGGTATTTTATGGTTCTACATAAGTCGTAAGACACTTTGGCGGTTGAATCGGATCACTAGCTATTTGGTGATCGTGCCAAATAAACAATAAAGTTTTGGAAGTTGTGAAAACAACTAACTATTTACAAATATTTAACAGCGCGGAATGCGGTTAATAATGGAGGTACAGGTAGTAGGTAGGTTGGTCGGGCGCCGGAGGGTAGACTGGTTCTGGAATGCAGGCTGACGGGTCGATGTAGACGGACTGGTCGGTGTTGGCTGCTTTCGTTGGCGGCTATGACTTCTGACTGATTTTGCCTTAAGAGTCCAAAATTTCACAGTTGACAAAAACCATTTCTCAAATCTTGAAATACCAAGAGAAAAATTCTGGGTTGGGTTCTAAGATTTGGACATTCATTTGGTACATTTCGAGATTTCAGAATCGCAAGATTGATGAAAATTCAGATTCCAAATTTTGAAAATCCATTATTACGAAATCTCAAGAAGTGTAACGAAACAAAATCCTAAGGTTCAATTGTTAGGTCATAAGGTTTCAGGATTTCCAAAATTTACAAAAAAAAAGTAAATTCCAAATCTGGGAAACACAAAACAACAAAATCGCTAGAATTATAAAACCAGATTATCTCACGATTTCCACAGTTTCTGATTAGGTACCAGATGAACATTCTTCTTCATCATGAGATAGTACCATCTATTCCTCAGTTCTCAATTTCCATCCATGCGTTGGTAGGTACTACTTTATCTAACCAACTAACCCATTTCAGGTTCAAAATGTGGCCAAGCAATAGCAGCCCATCCTCACATACGTAAACTGGGCTTTACCGGCAGTACCGAAATCGGCCAGATCATTATGAAGACCTGCGCCGAATCGAATATGAAGAAAGTATCATTGGAATTGGGCGGAAAGTCGCCATTAGTTATATTCTCCGACTGTGATTTAGATAAGGCCGTACGAGTTGTGAGTATTTCTCAAATATTACGAAATTGTGTCACCTCAGTAAATTTCCTTTAAAGGGGATGCAAAGTGTCTTCTTTAACAAGGGAGAAAATTGTATAGCAGCAGGTCGATTGTTTGTCGAAGCAAGTATTCATGACGAATTCGTACGGAGAGTTGTACAAGAAACTAAACGCATGGCGATCGGTGATCCACTACAGAGATCAACGGCGCACGGACCCCAAAATCACCTCGCCCACTTTGAGAAACTATTGGAGTTTGTGAAAATGGGCGTAAAGGACGGTGCCAAACTTGAATGTGGTGGAAACCGTGTCGATCGACCGGGGTATTTCTTCGAACCGGCCATTTTTTCACACGTTGAGGATCATATGTACATCGCCAAAGAGGAGTCGTTTGGACCAATTATGATCATCAGCAAGTTTGACGAAGGGTAAGTTTCGGATAGCCAATTAAGGCTGAATGATATCGCTTTCTTCGGCAGGGATATCGAGGGGGTGTTGAAAAGGTCGAATGCTACAGAATATGGACTGGCCTCTGGAGTTTTCACCAAGGATTTATCTAAAGCACTACGCTTTGCCGAGTCACTTGATGCCGGTACGGTGTTTGTAAATACATATAATAAGACAGATGTCGCTGCACCTTTTGGCGGTTTTAAACAGTCAGGATTTGGAAAGGATTTGGGTAAGTAACAATAATGACACTTTTGTAGCTTCAATTATCAACTAATTTCTTCTAGGCCAAGAAGCTTTAAATGAGTACCTCAAGACGAAGTGTGTTACTATCGAGTATTAGGTTTAAGGGAAAACAGTACAATAAAGTTTATTTTCATTCACAACATGTAATCATTGATTTGATAAACCTAATCTCCTTATGCTTTGGTACTAGTTGCAACTAGTAGTAAAAGCTGTGGTAGTTGTCATTGTTGAACTGCTAGTTCAACAGTTTCACCGCTCACCTTCGTCCTAATTTCTAAATCAACAAAATTGATACGACTGCAACCTTACACCTTAATCTTCCAAAATCCCAAGAATGAGAATGAGACAAAATATAGAATTCTAAAATTTTAATATCTGATATGGGTCCGGATACCAAAATTGAAAATAATGATGTTAGGTACAAAACTTAAAATCCGATATTCCAAAATCCCGAGGATTAAAACGAAACAAAACATCGAATTCTAAAATTCCAATATCTGCTAATTGGGTTTCAAGGTTTCAAGGTTCGAAAATTAGATTTCAAATCTTGAAAATCCTGGATTACAGGTCTCAAGGATTACACAATACCTATCAAATTCTAATATCTGATAACTGTGTTTTAAGATTTTAAGGTTCTAAAATTACATTACAAATCATGAACCCTAAAATTACAGGTTCCAAAAACTAGAAAATTTTAAATTTTAAGATAAGATTGATGTATTGTGAAGTCTTAGGATTCCAAAATTGATAAAAAACGAAATTTTTAAAATCCAATATGTATTACAAAATTCCAAATACTTACTATAATAGAGCAGAACATCTAATCTAAACCTTCCAAAATCCGATAGTTGGGTCCAAATGTTTCAAGATTCAAAAATCTATAAAAAACGAAACCTTGAAAGGCCACGAATATTTAAAGTTCTAAATCTTACACCTCCGAGACGCGATTGTTAATGTTTCAGAATTGCAAAATTTAAAAAAAAACGAGGTTTTAAATTTTGACAACACAAGCTAATTATAATATAAAAAGCAAAATTCCAAATTCTAAGGTAGCAAAATTTGAGTGTTGCCTAAAAATGATTAGGGATTCTAATATCTATGAAGGACAAGATTGTAGATGTAGAAAACCCAGAACTATAAAATTCCAAGAGTAATAAGGTAAAAGGTCCCAAGATCTAAGGTTTAAGCATTCTATGATTTACAAAAAATAGATCCCAAATCCCGAAAACCCAAGACTATAAAATTTCAAAATTCTAAATAGGTTGTCAGGTTGAAAGATTCCAAAATTTATAAAAAACAAGACTAGATTATAAGCAATCAAAATTTCAAAACCCTAAATCCAAATAGTCGATTTTTGAGTTCTTAAGGTTTCAAGATTTCAAAATTCGTACAAAATATGCTGAAAACCCAATATTAAACAATTACAAAAATTATAAACTGTCAATTTTCGAAACCCCGAGATTCCAAAATCGGATTGTTGAGTTGAAAGAAATTTCAAGATTGTTGTACCTACTCTGAAATTGAATTTTTATCTTTTTAAAATTATCGTAATAATTGATTTGCTTGATTTCAGGCTGGTTAGAAGCAAGCCCCCTCCCCCTGTCTTTTGCACCATTAAAAATTTTGCAATCTTCGATCTATATAATTCAAGCCACAACTGATGAGCATCTAAGGTCACAAAAAATCAATCCTCAAAGGGTCCAAGTTTCATAATTCTAATATTTGCCATGCTTCGAGACCTTATGATGTTAAGAATGACGAGTCTCTCAAGATTCAAAATTTAAAGATTCAAAACTCAAGGTTCAATATATCTTGAGCCTTGATTTTAAAAGGGAATTCGCGGACATTATTTGAGTGAAAATGAAATCAAGATTGAAATATTGCAATAATTGAAAATCATTTGTTTTGGATAGAAAAAAGGTTTTTCGGTTTTAGTATAAGTATCTACCAATAATCAAAGTTATGCAAACCGAAAGATCGAATGGGTTGGCCTCTGGAGTTTTCACCAGATGTCGCTGCACCTTCTTGTGGTTTTAAAGAGTCTGCATTTGGGTAATTTCTTCTAGTGCAAGTTCTAAATGAGTACCTCAAGACGAAGTGTGCCATTATATAACGAGCATTACGTTTGAGGGAAAACAGCACAATAAAGGTTTTTTTTCATTAACTCCATGTATTTATTGACCTGACAATCCGAAATGAATGAAAAGTATTATCTACTCTCCGTCTGCTTTGGTATCACTTGCCGATGAGTCTGTGGTACCAAAAACTGCAGCTCTAGTCGGTTCAGCTACCGCTGGTGTCTGAACTGATTCAGCAGCAGCAGCAGCTTTTACTGTTGTGGCAACTGTGGGAGGTGCCGTGGTTGGACCCTTAGTTGTTGTTGTTGGTGCGCGTGTCGTTGCTTTCAAATATATTAGCATTTGAAAAGGAATAATCCAAAATACTTACTCCTACGTCTTCCAAAGCAGTCGCCCTTTGGATCAGTGTTCGACCCGGAAATAGCAGCAGCATCCTAAACAGATTACCAGTAAGCCAAGAAAAATCATATGACACTTACAATCAGTGCAGCTGCACTTAGAATTAAGAACAACAGCTTCATTGCTCCTCTTCCCCCTGATTTTCAAAATCTACTAAACAGATATAGGTAGTAATGACTATAACTGCGATGAGCACGTCCATTTGTAGCTTGGCGACCAAGGTTGTTTCGCAAATTTAGATTGTATTATTGGGCATACAATGAGGAAGTTTAATCAACCGTACCCCTATACAGATGCAGGAAGAGGTCCAAATTAAAATTTTGCTTAATGGAAAAGTTAACGCTTGTTAGCTTCAGCTCATCAGCTGTAATAATGAAGGTGACCTTCATTTATAACAAATCGTGTTTAGATAATAGGAGCCAATTTTATTGTTCGTCTCGAAGGACCAAAATGTAAACAGGTAGGTTACGTATCGAAGGACCAAACGATTTAAAACTTACAATAACGGCGTTTTTGTGTAGTTTCATTAGGCATTGGAGACATTATGCAATCCTCTTATTATTAGTTTTTTAAGGCAGATAAATTTTACACCAAATTACACTTTTGTGTTGTATATGGTGTTTAGAAGCAGCAAGCATGGCGGATTGTTAGCTTACCTTGGTAAAATACCAATACAGGGAAGTAAGCTAAACGCTTCATTGTGCCCGTCTACGCTACGAGCTTTTAGAGGTACTCTCGGTGAGGAAGAAAAGCACCTTTGATAGGTCGAAGAGAGAGAGAGCATTGCTCAGTTCCTGTAAGACTGGACCAGAATGGATGGCAGAACAGGTAAATTTTTCATCCATCTTTGAACTTACAATTATCGTTATAGGTACCTACTTGTTTCTCAAATTCATTCAATTGTTTGAGGTTGAGCTCCTCTTAAAGAATTCCAGGAAGTGAGAGCTGTTTAAATTACCAAAGTTCTTACTAAGGTCACGCTACCAGAGCCAAAATTATTCTGTATAGGGATCTGTAAAAAATGCATAAACAGTCGAATTGAAAGAGAGACAGGGTAGAATTTCCTTTACTGAGGAAAGGACGACATCTCTCTTCAACCGGCTACATGGTGAGCCATTGTTGTTTGTTGGGTTGGAGAAAATTGGGAAAGGGAAGGTTGTAAGTTTACGTTCTAAGCTCAAATTTAAGATTCCAATATTTCAAGACCCTTCTTGGTTTCATGTTAATCTTATTCTTCGAATTTAAAATTATTTAAGCGTTCCAAAGCTTATGATTTCTATGGTTAATGTACGGAGATGCAAAGACTTTAAGGTTAAGGTGCTATCATTCCCAGGTTTTGGTAACCCAAGCTTTGTAGGTTTCAAAGTACTAAAATAACAAAAATTTTTGAAAACCCAAGAATTGTAAGAATCAAAATTCCAAAACTTAAGATGGCAAAATTCGATTGTTGCCTAAAAACGATTACGGATTCTAAAATCTATAAAAGGTAAAATTACAGATGCCGAAAACCCAAAACTAGAAAAAACCAAAGGTAAAAAGGTGAAAAAAGGATTGCATAATTTACAAAAAATAGATGCCAAATGCTAAAACCCAAGACTATACAATTCTAAAATTTTAAATTAACTTCGAAAATTTATTTAAATTTTCAAATTTACAAAAAAGCGAGATTTTTAATTCTGAAAACTTCAAGGATTATAAACAATTAAAATTTCAAAGCCCTAAATTCAAACATACAATTTTTGAATTTTAAAGTTTCAAGTTTCCAACATTTGTAAAAAATAAGGTCAATAGCAAACAACTTAAATAATTATAAATTATAAAAGTTCGAAACCCCGAAATTCCAAAATCCGATTGTAAGGTTCTAAGGTTTAAAAATATTGATCAAAACGATATTCAAAATTTTAAAATGCAATGTTTTAAAACACAAAAAATTAAAGCGCGTTAAGACATAGAATCCTAGAATTAAGACATCCGATAATTGTATTGTGTTTGATGGTTTCAAAATTCCAAACCTTAAAATAGCGACACGTTTGTTGAATTCGAAGAAAAAAAACTTCTAAGGTTTCATAAAGAAAGGGATTCCAAATTTTGAAAACTTAGGATTATAGAATCCCAATAATTGTACAAAACAAACTTCTAAATCTTAAGATTCAATTGTTGGATTATATTATTTGAAGATTCCAAAATTAATAAAAACAATAAGAATCAAAATTCCAAACCCTATGATAGCAAGGTTCGATTGTTGCTTAAAAATGGTTAGAGATTTTACAATCTATAAAAGATTAGATTATAGATATCTACTGAAAACCCGAAACTAGAAAATTCCAAAGGTAAAAAAGGGAACATTTCAAATCATAGAATACCAAGGTCCAAGATTGTAAAGGTTTAAGGATTCTATAATTAACAAAAAATTGATTCTAAACCTTCAAAACCTAAAACTACAAAATTTGAAGAATTATAAAAAATTTGAACTCTAATTGAGGTTTTAAGGTTTGAAGATTCCAAAATTTTTAAGTGAGATTCTAAACACTGAAAGCGAAACTTAAGTATTATAAACAATTAAAATTTTAAATTCTCAAATTCCAATATTCTAAAACTAGATTCTAAACTTTCCAAGACTACAAAATTCGAAGTTTGTAACATAGAAAACTTCTAAATCCTAAGATCCTAAGATTTGATTGATTTTTTTTTTAATTTATTGCCTGCGAATCAACAGTGTTGACATAGACACTGTGAAAAACATTATTTTAATTTAAAAAACTTTTTTTATAATTATAATTTTAAAATTCCAAAATTAACAAAAAATAAAATTTTGAAAACCCAAGATAATACAAGAATTATAAGAATCAAAATTCCAAATTCTAAGATAGCAAAGTCAGATTGTTGCCTAAAAATGATTAATAGATAAAATCTAGAAAGGACAAGATTATAGATGCAGAAAACTCAGAACTACGAAATTCCAAGCGTAATAAGGTAAAAATCCCAAAATCTAAAGGTTTTAAAAGTTTAAGGATTCCATAATTTACAAAAAAAAAGATTCCAAATCCTGAAAACCCAAGACTATAACATTTTAATATTTTAAATTGGTTTTCAGGTTGAAAGATTCCAAAAGTTATAAAAAAACAAGACTCTAAATTCTGAAAACTTAAAATTACGATACTTCAAAGATTATATAAGCAATCAAAATTTCAAAACCTTAAATCCAAATGGTTTCAAAGGTTTCAAGATTCCAAAATTTGTAAAACATATGCTGAAAACTCAATATTAAATAATTAAAAAAATTATAAAAATATAAATTTTCGAGACCCCGAGATTCCAAAATCTGATTGTTAGGTTCTAAGGTTTCTAGTTTTCAAAATTGATAAAAACGATATTTTAAATCTTGTAATTCAATAAGTATATCAAAATCGCAATAAATGAATATGGAATCCTAAAATTCCAACATGCGATGATTGGGTTTTAAGGTTTCAAATTTCTAAAACTAAATTACAAATTCTGAAAACCTATTTTCAGAGTGATAAAATATCAAGATTTAAAATCATAAGATACCTACGAGTTGTAAAAAATCTCAAGATTGTTGTTCTCTGAAATTTGAATTTTTTAAGTTTTTAAAATTATCTTTAATAATGGAATTATTTGATTTGAGGCTGATTAGAAGCAAAACGCTTGCAAGACAAATGTTTTGTCTTTTGAAAATTGCACCATTATAAATTTTGCAACCTTCAATCTTTTATGTAGGTAGATTCAATGCACAACTGCGTTTCTAAGGTCATACAAACTGAATATTTACTCAAAGGGCCCAAGTTTCATAATGGTAATATTTCTCATGCTTCGAGACCTTTAGGATCTTTAAGACTGACGAGTTTCTCAAAATTCAAAATTTAAAGACTCTCAAATTTTTAGACAAAGTTTCCACTACATTTACAAAAATGCAAGGTTCCAAATCCTGAACCTTGATTTTAAAAGGGAATTCGCGGACATTATTTAAGTGAAAATGAGATCAAAATTCAAATATTACAATCGTTGAAAATCATTTGTTTTGGATTCAAAAATTCTAAGGTTTTTTTTGGTTTTAGTACCTAGGTACTAAGGTACCAATAATCTAAGTTATGCAAACCGAGAGGTTTTAAAGAGTCTGGATTTGGAAAAGAATTGGGTAATTTCTTCTAGTTTAAAAAGCTCTAAATGAGTAGATACCTCAAGAAGAAGTAGTATGCCAATATTGAGTATTACGTTTGAGGGGAAACAGTACAATAAAGTTTTTTCTTCATTAACTTTATGTATTTATTCACTTGACAAACCTAAATGAATGAAAAGTACTGTCTACTCTCCATCTGCTTTGGTATCAGTTGCTGATGAGTCTGTGGAGGCAACGACTGCAGCTGTAGTCGGTTCAGCTGCCGCTGATGGCTGAACTGATTCAGCACCAGCTCTTGGTGTTGCACTAGTAGTGGCAATTGTGGGAGGTGCCGTGGTTGAACCCCTAGTTGTTGCGCGTGTCGTTGCTTTCAAATATATTAGCAATTGAAAAGGAATAGGTAGGTAATACAAAATACTTACTCGTGCGTTTCATTCCAAAGCAGTCGCCTTTTGGATCAGTATTCGACCCGGAAATAGCAGCAGCATCCTAAACAGATTACCAGTAAGCCATCAAAAATCATATGACACTTACAATCAGTGCAGCCGCACTTAGAATTAAGAACAACAGCTTCATCGTTCTTCTTCGTCCTGATTTTCAAAATCTACTAAACAGATATAATGACTATAACCACGATGAGCACGTCCATTTGTAGCTTGGTGACAAGGTTGTTTCGCAAATTTAGATTGTATCATTGAGCATACAATGAAGAAGTTTAATCAACCGTACTATCTATACAGATGCAGGAAGAGGCCCATATTAAAATTTTGCTTAATGGAAAATTTAACGCTCGTTAGCTTCAGCTGTAGGTAATAATGAAGGTGACCTCCAAATTCATATTTAGATCCTAATAAGAGCAAATTTTATTGTTCGTCTCGAAGGACCAAATATAAACAGCTCGGTTCCGTATCGATGGACTAAACGATTTTAAACTTACAATAACGGCGTTTTTGTGTAGTTTCATTAGGCATTTAGACACATTATGCAATCCTGTTATTATTAATTTTTTTTATTAGTGTCTTATTTTAGCCTTTTAAACCACGCCCCAGCGTGTTTAAATCGCACTTTTTAAAACGCGCGTGTTTTGCCAACATCAACAAATTTGAAAAAATTAAATTCTATTGGTTATTGATCTGACAGGAGTACTTTGTTACGCCAAATAAAATGACAGATTGCAAGTTAATTTCCGTTTTTCTCATTTCCATGACAACGAAAGGTATACTGATTTCACATTACGAATTCAACCATTTCACACTATTAGTTCTTATTTCGATTTTAATATCAGATTTCAAAGTGAACCAATAAAAAAAAATAGCGTAAAGTATTCGTGGTTATTTCAAGCACTCCTGCTGCGCCGTCGTGCTTGAAAACAACTCGCGCGTGTTTTAAAGACCTGTTTATCCACTTATACTTTAATATACTATTTTAAGGCAGATAAGTTTTACACCAAATTACAATTTTGTCTAGAGTATGGTGTTGCAAAGCAGTTATGGTAATACTAAATCGGGGGGTTCTTAGTTCTTAGTCTAAGGTTGTAAAATTCAGAGAAGTAAACTAAATATTTCATTGTGTCAGTTTACGCCAAGAGCTTTTGAAGGAACTCTCGGTTAGGAAGAAAAGCACCTTGATGATGGTGCAAATAGGTCGAAGAGAGAAAACGTTGCTCGGTTGCTGTCAGAATGGACCAGAATGGATGGCGAAACAGGTGAATTTTCATAGCTACTTGTTCCTCAAATTCATTCAGTTCGTTGAGGTTGAGCTCCCCTTAAAGGGTTACAGGAAGTGAGTGCTGATGACATTACCAAAATTGTTACTAAGGTCACGCTACCAGAACCAAAATTCTACTGCATAGGGTTTCGAGAAGTCTGGTAAAAAAAGGTATAAGCAGTTGAATTGAAAGAGAGACAGAGTAGAATTTCTATTATTTGGGAGAGGACATCTCTTTTCAACCGGCTACGTGGTGACCCATTGTTGTTTGATCGAGAAAATTGGGAAAGGGAAGGTCGTAAGCTCAAAGAAATTTAAGATTCTAATATTTCACATTTCACACTTTACGGTGTCATGTTAATCATTCTTCGAATTTAAAATTATTTTATCATTCCAGAGAGGTTTATGATTTCTATGCAAAGGCTATAAGATGTCAAGGTTAAGGTTCTATCATTACCAGGTTTTGGTAACTCAAGCTTTGTAGGTTTCAAACTAAGTATTAAAATCCCCAAGATCCGATAATGTTGGGTTTTAAGGTTTAATGTTCCCAAAATCTATTAAAAATGAATTTCCAAAGCTTATAAGGCCAAGAATACGAAATTCCAAGGATTATAAAAATTTAAAATTCTAAATCCTACGGTTCCAAAACAATAGGTTTCAGAATATATAAAAAAACGCGATTCGAAATATCGAAAACCGAAGATTATAAAATCTAAATAATATTGTAATAAACGAAATTCCTAAATCCTAAGAATAAAGTCCAACCGTTTGATTATAACATTCTAAAATTAACAAAAATTACTTGAAAACCCAAGATAACACAAGAATTATAAAAATATTCCAAACCTTAAAATAGTAAGATACGTTTGTTGAATTCGAAGAAAACTAACTTCTAAGGTTTCAGAATTGCAACATTCATAAAGAAACGGGATTTCAAATTTTGAACTTTCCATGATTATAAAATCCAAAGAATTGTAACAAAACATACCTACTTCTAAATCTTAAAATCCTAAGGTTCAATTTTAGGATTATATGATTTGAAGATTCCAAAATTAACAAAAACAGAGATAATAAAATAATTATAAGAATCAAAGTTCCAAATCCTATGATAGCAAGGTCCGATTGTTGCCTAAAAATGGTTAAAGATTCTAAATTTTATTAAAGATTAGATTATAGATGCTGAAAACCTGAAACAATCAAATTCCAAAGGTAAAATTATGAAAATTTCAAATCATAAAAATTCCCAAGTGCCATATGGTTTTAAAGGTTTAAGGATTCTATAATTTACAAAAATTGATTCTAAATACTTAAAACCAAAGACTACATAAATATGATAAAAAAATCTTAACGTTTTAAAGTTGGAAAAAAAATTTATAACAAAACGAGATTCTAAACTCTGAAAACTTAATATTGCGAAACTTTAAGGATTATAAACAATCAAAATCTAAAAACCCTAAATACCAATATTCGAAATTTGAGTTCTACGTTTCCAAAATTTGTAAATGATACGACATCCTGGAAACCCATTACTATACATATACATAGTAAACAATTTAAAGAATTATAAAATGTAAAAGTTCTAAACCCAAATATCCTCAAATTCGATTGTTAGGTTCTAAGGTTTCAAAATTTCGAAATTGATAAAAACGATGTTTCAAATTGGGATCAAAATCGGAAGAATTAAAATGAAACAAAATATTGAATCCTAAAATTCCAACATCCGATAATTGGGTTTTAAGGTTTCAAGGTTCCAAAACTAAATTATAAATTTTGAAAACCTAAGATTGCAAAACCACAAAAATTATAAAACATCAAAATTCCAAACCTTAAGATAATAAGATACATTTGTTGAGTTATAAGGTTTGAAGATTCCAAAATTGGTGAAAAACAAAGTTCCAAACGTTAAGATCGATTGTTAGATTATGAGATATTCCAAACGCTAAATAAGATTCTGAACCTTGAAAAACCAATAAGTATAGCAAAATGATAAAAATCAAAATTCCAAATTCTAGGATAACAAGATCTATTTGTGGGGGTATTAAGGATTTGAGATTCCACAATCTATAAAATCAAGATTCAAAGTCTCGAAAACCTATGGTTACAAAATTTCAATAATTATAAAAAATTAAAATAAAATTCCAAAATTTAATCGTTAAGTTAAGCTAAGGTTTCAAGGTTCCAACATTTATAAAAAACAAGATTTCAACTCCTGAAACCTCAAGATTACAACATTTTAAGATTCACAAAATATGAAGGTTTCAAAATCGTTAGGTACATTGGGATTAAGTGGCGAAGAAACCAAAAACATTTTCTTACCTGAAAAACAATTCCTTGAATGGCATTCGCAGAACGAACCTACTTGTTCGACGCTGATGCTCATCCACACTCTTCGCATCAACAGATACTTGCTATCGTCCATTTCCTCACGAAGGTTTTAACAATCACATAGATCCAAACCAAGATAACTAAAAGATATCCAAACACATCCTTACAGAATCCCGTTTTGGTAGCCACAGTTCAACTCCAATAGTCAACCTTTGGGGAACCTTCTCACAGCACTTCCAATGCACGTTAGCGAAAACACAAAATTCACTTCCTTCGCTCCAATTGATCATCGACAGACGCTGCTTCTGTTTGGTTCATTCTGAACAGAATGGTTTCCTCCGATCACCTTCATCTATTTATAAGCACGAATCCCCCCCCCCCCCACCCCCACCCCGTCCACAATAGTGACGATACAGAGGAAAACTAATGTGGGAGAAAACTATTTGTTAACTAGTCAAAACACCCCCACTCCCCGTCCAATGCAATTTGATTGCAAACCTATTAGATCCGCTTAGGACTCACTCCATCGAGCCAGAACATCCGTTCCTAGTAGGACACACTTAATATTGGACGTGTTTCAGTGTGGAAATCCTTACTGACAAGAGGCGTTTGTTCCTTTTGTGATGATCCAACAGACGGATATTTATCTACACTTTATCACATCATGTTGGAAAAGGAAAACCTCCCAAAGGAAAGTTAAGAAAACACATTCAAATTGAATTTTTTACTTCGTAACACTAACAGGGTTACTTGTGAGCGCAGGTCACTATAGTCGATTGATGCCGGCTCATCTATACCAAAGTCACGAAGGAGATAAATTGCACAAAAATTGCAAACTTCATAATCGACAATCTTCAAATTAGTGACTAATTCACCAGATACCTACTGCCTCCCAATCAAACTTCTGATTGGGAGGCAGTCTTTAGTCCATTCGACCTGATTGGACGGCTTAATTAACTGATAAAGGAAGCGGGAATTCAGTGTACACTCCTTATAACAAACTAGGTGTAAAGTGAAAAAGTTGTTTAATTTGTTTATTTTCATTATCTTCAAGTTATCCTGTACAAGCTCATTTCTAAATATTCATCTTCGATAAGGTGACGAAACTCTTCTGAAGAGATTAAAAGTGCGGTTACCAGAAACGAAAGCTGCTTACTTGATAAGCAACTTAATTATGGTACATTATGGTCAGATGTCGCTGTATAATGGTACCATTTAGAGTCCTCTATATAGGGACTCTAGTACCATTTAAAAATCATTTTTACTAAGTGAGGTTTGTGGCTTAGCTAAATGGAGAATAAATAAACAATCGTTGGTGCGTTCTATTCTACTCCGTTTCTGTTCCTGCGTCGGGGGCAGTGGTTGTTATCTCCGTGGTGGTTTGTATTGGTGTAGTAGTTTCATCTTGTGCTATTGTAGTTGTACCCGCGGTTGTTGTCGCAGCTGCTGTTGTTGTCGCAGCTGTTGTTGTTGTCGCAGCTGCTGTTGTAGTCACAGCTGGTGTTGTTGTCGCAGCTGCGGTTGTAGTCGCAGCTGCGGTTGTAGTCACAGCTGGTGTTGTTGTCACAGCTGCAGTGGTAGTGGATGGTTGTGGAGGTGGTGGTGGTGGAGTTGTCGCCGGCGGTTCAACAGCAGGTCTTGGTGTTTGGCTAGTGGAAGGTGGTGTATTCGCCGAAGAAGCTGCGGAACTTGCAGTTGTTGCACGTGTCGTCGCTTTAAAGTAGGTTTGCAATAAGAGTGAAATAAATTCGAAAAACTTACTCTTGCGTTTCAAAACCTTGAAACATTCGCCCTTTGGATCAGTGTTCGTGTCGGAAATTGCAGCGGCATCCTAAAAGAATTTCAACCGAAAACGTGGAGATCAACCAAAAAACTTACCATCAGAGTAGCTGTACTCAAAATTAATATAAACAGCTTCATCGCGAGTCCGACTTTCGATACCCACTGAACAGAAATAATGGTAATAATCATAATTAGTACTTCCATTCGCAATTTTTAACAAGGTTATATCTTATCCAGGGATCATATTATTGGACACACACGCGAACATAGTGAAAGTTTATTATCAACCCACAGACAGGATACAATTGATATTTAACGCTCATTACCTTCCAGTTCACAATAACAAAAGCTTTTCAATTATAAATAAAATTAAATTTACGAAACTCGATTGAACTTGATTATCAGCCTCTAAGAAGTGCGAAAGAAATTTATTCCGTCTCGAAGGACCAAACGCCATGACACGTCAGTTTCTGGGAGTAGCGGATGTTGCTGTCACACGGTTACGTATTTACTTTATTTCCTCGTTTACGTGAAGATAATATTTCAATTGAATGAAGCCTTCCTTGTGGTTGCTGGCTTCAGTATGTTGACCGTAACAGTTGGACCATCAAGATAGAAGAAAGGTGGATTTTTACCTAGCAAATTCTTAATGATGTTACTTTTTCAAGCCAGCTTCCCATTAGAACTCCATAGATCGGGATTACTGGATTCTAGAGATTACGATGGCAGCGTGGACCTCCCTGTTTAGAGTCGCCTGAACCCTCAAGGTCACTAAAACTATACCACGTGCGAGATAAACCTGTGGATGCTCGAACGGAAAGCGACTCTAATCGTAGCCATGTCCGGCCAGAACACCCCCAACATGGATTGTCTTAAAGTATGTGGATGTGGTGCGTCCTGTCGTCATCTGTGTAGCATCCTCTACAAGATGGTGATTCGACCAATCCCATACGGTGCATGTCTTTATTTAATTTACAGTGCCCTGAAACTATGCCCACAGGTTCTTCCCCGATAGACCTGTGGAGAAAAGGGTCACTGGACTCTCTGATCATTTTATTCTTTACACTATGCATGAGAATTTTTCCTATCAGTTCAGTGAATTTTGCGTAGTGGTTGCCTGATATTGAAGTTTAGTTCTGTGGAATAAATACCGGTGCTTGTTTCTTCCATAGCTTTAGATCCATCAGTGAAGATGGATATGCCAGGTTGGGATGCCACTTCCGCATCGAGAAAGATGTGGTAGTTTCCCCCTAATATAAATTGAGAGATGGGGGTCCGGTGAAGTCATTTGATGGGCTCTTCTTCTGCTATTCACATATCAATTCCTGTATCTTTTTCATCTGTACCTGACTACTGCACACCTTATTATTTTACCTAATGCCCATTCTATTCTCGTCTCATTGCACCTTATAGTTGCGGGTAGACCAAATTAACCAACGGTTAATCACAGGACGTTGTCATGCGTCAGTGGGCCAATTACCGACCCCTGAGGTACTCACCTCTTACTTCTAACGCCAAATTTGGAACAATACGTCTAAACTACGAGGCAAGTCTAAGACATGGAAAATTACGAGCGGCTTTTGCCTTGTTCCATCCAGAATGAGGCAGCACGAGGCCGCAAAGTATGCCTCAGTTTGTCTCAATTTACAATGGGGAAGCGCGAAACAGTAAATGCGTTGAGACAAATTGAAGCAATAACCTTTGGGCCGTTTGCCGCACCACACCAATATGCTGATGCGGCCACGTGCTGCCTCATTCGCGTATGTGCTCATATTTATACCAACCTTTACACATCCTAGCGACTTGGTTCTTTGGATCCTAAAGCAAGGTTCATCAACCGACTAAATCAATCTCTTAAGCCCAAAACACTGCCTGAACTCTGTAGACAAATTCACTAAGTTTCTAATTACATACGCAGGTACCAACTTTCAACAAAATTTCCGCTGTAATACTATTTACCTGATCCACACAGATTTTTTGTCTTCTTCTCGTCGTCATTTCACACGCTCCACAACTCTTCCTTCTTTCAACCTCCACTGATTTGTTGTATCCATTGTACTTTTGCACCGTGGTTGTATCGATTTTCAAATGTCAGTCCGTTACCCACCTTCGCCCATGTTCTACATGGTCCATTTCTGTGAAGAATCTTCCTTTAATCATGTCTAAACTTTGTACTTTATTTGGGACGATATGAAATATAACGTACGCGACGGAACGACATTATTCATTCTAATATATACTAGGAGAGCCCGCGCCTGGAAGAAACCTGGCGTCCTAGAAGGGTAATTTTTTACTTTGGTAGATTCACGTCTGATGAATTACGACACTCGCCCTCGGCTCGTGCCGCAAACTTTATGTTCGTGAGTAATAGCTATCATCACATACTATTTTGCACGGATCGTACGACTATCATTGACGGAAATCTATCTCAGATTCTCGAGCGGGCATTAAATTTTAATCTGTTGCGCCCGATGCGCTCCGATCGCAAATACGACTAATGAGCGTTAGCGATCGGAGCCGAAACATTTTTTTTCAATTATCCCCAGCTGAAGATTTTGTGGTGTATATGTACTTGGTACTGTAGTGTCCACAGTTGGGTTACCTATATTTTAGAGATCCAACAACCTGTACAAGAAGCTGAAAAGTAGTGGCAACGTCGATACTTTTGTTTTACTCTAGTTCCATCTGGCGGGGGAGATTTTGTGTAAGGCGTCTTAATCTTAACTTTCAGCCGGATCAGAATTCAGACCGCGAAGTAGTAAACATCGTTTGCATTGGTTTTTATTTTTGGTGACTCCATTTTTGGTACTTTCTCCAGGTGATATCTTTTTGATTAATACGTTTAATATGTTGGTGTCG
This sequence comes from Pyrocoelia pectoralis, assembly GCA_036250285.1. NCBI lineage: Eukaryota > Metazoa > Arthropoda > Insecta > Coleoptera > Lampyridae > Pyrocoelia > Pyrocoelia pectoralis. The sequence goes on from CM070083.1 coordinate 6,513,207, forward strand.
CGTGTGTGCAGTGGATTTATCTAAGTAATATCCATTTGTTTTCATATTAAATATGTGTTTGAACTCATGGCATTTCCGACATTTAATCTAATGTGTGTAGTTAGCAAAAATATGAAACAACAATACCTTAAAAACAGACAGTCGAAAATGGGGAATACCCACGTCTGATCTGCCTTCGATTTTTATTATGATTTTTTATGATATTTCTTCTGCCATTTATTTTGTGTTTTATGTGATTAATTGGGGGACATTCCAAAGAGTTCAAATTGAACATAATGTATTAAATATTTGTGGGTAAACAGAGAAAGATGGCTCTATTGTACTCGAAACCATGACTAACTGTGTGCTTTGTGTATTTTTACCTGAATTTGAACCCTTTTGTAACTTGTGTACATTTCTATCTTTTTAAACTCTTGACCCTTTTATTTTGATATGCAATGTATTTTATTTGGTTTGATTGTTTAATTTAATTTAATGTTCTTTGTCTCATCATGTGTACATTCGTTTCTCAATAAGAGCCACACACTTGCGGGAAGCTTAAATTTAGTTGCAAACGTACTCCCTCATGTATGTAAGTGCCTTGATGGATGTAACTAATGACGCTTTTTCCTCCCGTGTAGAGTTGGATGCTGGGCTGTATTAACAAAAGCTAGCAGCATTATTCTCGAAATACAACTTTAGCCGATTAAGGTCGCAACCAGGTCAGTCGGTACCTTGCGGAGGGGTCCGAATAACTAACTATTTATATGTGGTTTTGTATGTCTTGTGTATGAGGTAGTTGACGAACCAGGAGGAGTATAAGTAGTGGGTAGTTCAGTTTGGGGCCTTGAGTACCGAGTGTACATTGTTTTTGTTTTGTATTACTTATATAACTGAATTTGATTATTTATTGTGCCATATAAACCATTGCTGCATAAAGTATTTAAAGATGATTGAAGAATAGCCACAATGAAATTGTAAATGTTTTGTCTTGATATTATTTAACAGTCTTGTTGCTATAATTTTGTATTTGAATTGATGTCATGTATGTAATTATGTCATAGGAGGAGTTTTTTTAGTGTTTACACTTTTTCTCCTCCTGAATCGTCGAGTAACTGTCAATAAATGCATTATTTTTGGTACAGTTAATGTGGGTTTTGTTTCTCCTTCCCTATTTAGTTCACGACCAGTGTATTAGTACCTTTTATACGATAGAGGACCTGTTAGACGATCACGAGCTTGTGTCATTTTTAGGTTGGTTTGTTTTGGAGGGAAAGTTTAAATTTTGTCGGTCATGTTTAGGGATTCCCGCTTCCATTTGAATATATAAATGTAGAGTGTGAAGATAGCTTCTTCGTAATGTTAGTTAGGGCGAGGGGGGGTACATTACAGTACCAATTTGGAACTTTGCACTCACACTTTCTATTGCTTCCTCTTTTGATGGCAGAGTCAGTGACAATATGGCTTGCCTAACACGCAATAAGTATTCTAAAATCGATAAGGTGAAAGGTCATTTTACCCCAGAATACGTAATTAAACTTTTTTGGGTTGCATAAATTCCCGAAATTAAATAATGTAGTGTAGTACCTACCTTAAAAAATGGAATGGAAGAGCTAGATAACAAATAAAGATAAGCACCATTATCAAAGTGGGCTCAAAAGATAGTACGTTAAGTGTAATATGTGGCATAATGGTCGTACTGTTTATAAGTTTCTTGGCCATAATTTCTAGTGGTGATTCCGCAAGAATTTTGGGCGTTATACCGATTCCATCGTATAGCCATCAAGTGGTGTTTCAGCCACTTTGGAGAGAATTATCATTGCGTGGACATCAAGTGACAACATTAACAACCGATCCAATAAACGATCCAAGTTTAATCAATTTAACAGAAATAGACCTAGGTTTCTCGTACGATGTGTGGAATGAGGCGGTAAAAAGTGTCGGAGGTATACAGTCAAATATATTGAAGACGATGCGTATCATTGAATCGGGAGTATCAATCGCAAGAACACAACTGCGACATCCACTAGTACAAGATCTTTTAGAAAATAATAATATTACATTTGATTTGGTGATGGTGGAATATTACATGCCGAGTGCACTTGTATTTGCCAAAAGATTTAACTGTCCATACATTGGAGTGGTCTCGATGGATGCGCACAGCGCTTCTTTGAAATTGGCCGGTAATCCAACTCATCCAATTCTGTACCCCAATAATCTCCTATCCGTTAAGGACTCTCTGACTCTTTTCGACCGTATCAAAAGTGTTGTGTTTTCGTTAATTTTTGAAGTCTACATTAACTATATTTATTATTCACATCACCAAGAAGTTGTGGAAACAATTTTCGGGAACCATTACCCACCACTAAGAGATATTGCCAGAAATGTTAGCCTCTTATTTATTAATTCCGATCCAATTTTCGACAAAGTAAAGCCTTTAGTACCGACAGTTATTCAAATTGGAGGAGGGTTATCACGAAAAGCATCTAAACCACTTTCAAGAGTAAGTATCACATCTACTTATCATCTTTATAGGATTGATCCTTTCTCTCCTAGAAATTGCAAAAGATTTTGGACGTATCATCTGCAGGTGTCGTATATTTTAGTTTAGGCTCAAATGTTAAAAGTAAGGATCTTCCGAATGATACCATAAATACAGTTTTGGCAACATTTGCCGAACTTCCATATACGATATTGTGGAAGTTTGAATCTGGAGATTTACCAAATAAATCTAGAAACGTTTACGTGGAGAAATGGTTTCCACAACTGGAGGTTTTAAGTAAATGTGGAATATTTTGAATGAATCGTTGCGCAATATTTATTCTTTCAGAGCATCCCAATATTAAGCTGTTCATAACCCAAGGAGGTCTACAATCTATCGAAGAAGCCATTTATACCCAAATTCCTATGGTTGGTATGCCATTTTTTGGGGATCAGTTTTATAACGTTAAGAAGATGGTTAAAATGGGATTTGGACTAATAGTTGATCATACGACTTTGAAAATAGAAGAGCTTAACTCTACTATAATGGAGGTTATACAAAATCCTAAGTAAATGGTCATTATACATACCAAAAGTGTTACATTGACTTTCAGGTATAAAGAGAAACTTAAGGAATTGTCGGAATTGGTTCTTGATCAACCCATGACCGGTTTGGAACGAGCTGTTTGGTGGAGGGAGTACGTGATACGCCACAAAGGTGCGACACATCTCCGAAGTCCACTTTTGGACATTCCTTTCTACCAGTATTACCTTTTGGACGTCATCACCGTTTTGCTTTTGTTATTGGCCTTGGTCGTTTACATAGTCAAGGTTTCAATTACAGTGATGTCTATTCCAGTTAGAAGATTTTATTCCAAAGTCAAAAGGAGGTAAAAGTTCTAATAAATTGTAATGTGCAATTTTCTTTTGAGCAGATGCATTCCTATTAAATATTCCAACCTCAAGACGCAATTATTGCCAATCTGAGAAACTCTCGAAAGTTCTCGAAGTGTCTCACTCTCAACTTAATTGCATCATCAATCGCAATATAAGACCACAAACAACTGCCTCCGCCCCTAGGCTCCATTTGTAGCGTAAGAACAGGTTGATAACAGATGTTCAGATGTATGAAGAGAAAATTATCTGTCTTGAGGAGGTGGTTTAAACCGTTAGGTACGTTCCCAGATGGGAAACGAACGAAGAAAGGAGGTAGGAGTCAAAAGAAGAAATTGGGTCGAGAGTTCGAATTGACAAATCTATCTATCGGATTTGAGTCCATAGCTTCCAGCTAATTTGCTATGACCTTGTGTCTTCAGGCTGACTCTACCCTAACTGGAGATAACCACATCTGAGATGCTACCAAAGTTTACAAGATCTGGCAACATGTATGAAAATCTGCAACGGTTGGCAACGTCGTTTTCTTCTTTACTTGCAAGCGAGAACGTCTAAAACGGCATCTTTGCTTCTGAACCATTGAGTTACAAGCATCGTTTACGTATTTTTGTGTGTTACGGTATTATAACTTGTGTTTTCTTTCAAGGTAGTATCTATTTTAATTTATACTTTGTATTTGTTTTATGTGTATTTTTACATGTAATTTTTTGCCTTAATTATTGGTCGTTTGCTTGATGCAGGTCTGTCTTTCATTATTTTAAATATTTGATTGAATTCCTTGGCATTTCCACAAATTATCAAGAATTACTGTAAACTGGAGTGTTTCTACTATTAATTTCTACCGCGCAGAGTTTCAACCAGGTGAATAAATTAATTAATTACATGTCCTGGTTGCTCCTCGAGTTTCATCTGAATATAGGCCGGAATACCTCGTAACCAGGAGCCAGTTACCCATATCGGAGGGGTCGGATTAACTAACACATTTTCAAATGCTGCATGATTTTTAATACGGTATGTACAAGTGTGTTAATTGATGGATGTGCCAGATATCAATGTTGCGTTCAATTCTAGCTTTGTTATGCACGGATTTTGATAATTACAACCCTCCGAAATAGCGGGTCTTTGTGTCACCCTTTTCGAAATCCTGTTGTACCTTTGGTATTAAGATTACTTGAAGGCCTTCAACCATTTAAATTGTCATGTTATGCCTTAATATTTTTCAATTGTTTTCTGTTGTAATTCATTTGATCTTTACTGAACTAATTGTGTGAACGAGAAGTTTTCTTGCCAGTTCTTTCTTCTCGTTACTCGTCGTTGAACTGTGCATTTTTTCTTTCGGGTTTGTTTTGTTAATCAACTAAATTTTAGGGAAAACTTTGAAGGTTTGGAGCAAAAGTTTAATTTTAGCGGACATTTTTAAATATTCACTCTCTGGTTTGAATTCTGCAAATGTAGCACCTGGGGATAGTATATAACCCGGTTCTAATTAGGTTGAACTTGCCTCCATTATTCAACATCGTCTTCGTTTCGAACGCAAAGCTAACAGCATGTCTTCTTACCCCTTCACGCGATCTTCCAATCGCGCATCAATTAAGAAGAGTATCGAGCGTAATAGCTAGGTACTTTACTGAAAACTGAAAATATTTTTTGTGAGAACAATGGACGCAAGTGTAATAGAGAAGATCATTGCAGAAGAAACAGTGTTGCCGCACCGTAACCCGTCTAACGCGGGATGAATAACGCAAGAGCAACTGTATTTTGGCACTTCTTTACGGCCTTAGTTTCGGGGCAGAACACTGCAAACCGTGCTTTACACGGGCTTGGTCAAATAATTATCTTGTAAAGGATGCTACGACGAGAAGTCGGGTAAAGCATTTGTGTGAGTCCTGCAATTGTTCAACTGAGAGGGCGATACCCTGGTCTTTCAGCATCCTCAGCCTCACGTATATTTCACGTGTGAGATGGCTTGAGTTAGACCTTCCACCATTGACTTTACACTATCCTGTGTAGTGTGTACGGTCATACAAAAAAACAAACAGAAAACGATGCGAAGCTCAATGGTTCAGCTAGAAGATTAATTGTCACTTCGGTAAGCGAAAATGTACTTATTCACATAATGAATTGCAGAACAGCAAAGGAAATGTTGGATAAACTGCATGAAATTTACGAAAGTAAAAATGAAACAAGTAAACACATGTTACAAAAGCAATGGTTTACTGTAGGCAAGGAAACCGTAGATGACATGGCAACACACTTGTCCAAATTAAAGGATCTTGCTCATAGATTGAATTTACTAGGTGACAACATTCCCGATAGCATGATCATGACAAAAATATTAATGACACTACCCCCTTGTTATCAACACCTTGTAACGGCTTGGGGATCAGCTAGTGATGATCAAAGAACGTTAACCAATCTAACCTCAAGGTTAATCATGGAAGAAGCTAGAGTAAACATTCAAGTTCAAGAAAGCACTAACGCCCTTGTAGCAAAAGGTTTTCAGGGAAGCAAAAGAAAACCAGGAAAATGCTTTAAATGTGGGAAAGTAGGGCATTGGAAACGTGAGTGTAGAAGCAAAGCCAAGGTAAATGAAGAAAAAAGAACTGATGACAAAGAGAAGCAACGAAAAGAAAGTGGTGCTAATTGGAGTGGCTTTGGAAGCTGCAGAGCACAAATTGCAAGACAATGTGTGGTATCTTGATTCAGGTGCAAGTCAGCACATGTCAAGCAAAAGGGAATGGTTTGAACATTACAAAGAATTAACTTCGCTGATCAAAGTAAAAATAGGAGATGGGAAAACAATTCCGGCCATTGGAAAAGGTGACATAGACGTCTAAGTCTACGATGGAACCAAATGGAGAAGTTGTTGTATTCAAGATGTGCTGTATGTGCCAGATCTCAAGTACAATTTGTATTCAGTAACGTTGGCAATGGACAGAGGACTTAAGTTGAAATCGGACCGTGAAACCTGCAGTCTAGTGAAGAATGAAAGCATTGTTGCAGTGGGAGAACGGAAAGGAAACTTATATGAAATGAAATTTACGACAAAATCTCTGGAAACAACTAGTGAAGAAAAGGCAAACGTCGGTGAAACTAAGAACAGCTTACAGTTGTGGCACGACAGGTTCGCTCACCAAAACGTCACACATGTGAAAAAGTTAATTAAAGAATTTGGAGTGGAAGTGGACAGTAATGAAGATTTTTTTTGTGAGTCATGCACTTTAGGAAAAATGCACAGGCAGCCATTTCCAACAAGTCAGGCACAGGCACAAACCGAAGAGCCTGGAGACCTAATTCATTCAGATCTTTGTGGTTACATGGATCCGACATCGTACGGAGGGGCAAAATATTTCTTACTCTTTAAAGATGATTATTCGCACTACAGAACGGTCTATTTTCTGAGTAGCAAAACAGAAGTAGCTTCAAGTTTTAACGATTTCTTGACAAAAGCAAAGAACCAGTTAGGAAAACAAATCAAAAGATTGAGAACAGATAATGGTCTCGAATTTGTGAACGCTCAGATGAAAGAAATAGTCACGAAACATGGAATAAAGCATGAAAGAAGCGTTCCATACACGCCGGAGCAAAATGGCTCAGCAGAACGAGATAACAGAACCTTAGAACAATGTTAATCTCAAAGGGAATCGACAAACGATTATGGGCTGAAACTCTTAATGCAGTAGTGTACACACTGAATCGAACTGGAACGAGCAGTGAACCAAAAAAGATGCCTTACGAAAAATGGTTCAACAGAAAAGCAAGTATCGTGAACCTAAAGGTTTTTGGCACAATAGTGTTCGTTCACATTCCGAAGCTAAAAAGAAAGAAGTGGGACAATAAGGCAAAAGAAGGAATTTTGGTTGGCTATGGAGAAAACACCAAAGGTTATCGGATATGATTTGAGCAAGAAAACAGGGTCGAAATACACCGAGACGTGGTATTCGCTCCTGAAGAAGTGGGGATAATTAAAATCAGCAAATTATCAGAAAAGGAAACTTCAACTGAGGCAAAGGTGAACATTAAAGAATTGCCAGAAGAACAAGTCGAACCAGTAAATTTAAACGAACAGGAAAATCCATTTGTACCCGAACAACAAGCAGCAAATGAAATCTTGGATAGAAATGAAAATCAAGACGAAGAAGAACCTCAGGTAATCAGAAGAAACTATGAACTACGAAATCGTAGAGCAATCCAACCGCCACGAAGACATGCAGACTTTGTCGAAATTGATGAATTACTAGTGGCACAGTGCCAAGAACCAGAGATATTCAACGAAGCAATTCAAAGTTAAGAAGCTGAAAAGTGGAAAGCAGCCATGGAAGAAGAAATGGATTCCTTAAAGAAAAAACAAACATGGGAAATTATTGAAAAGCCAAGCAATGTTCAAGTGCTAAAGAACAAATGGGTTTATAAAATCAAAAGAACAGCAAATGGTGCAACGGAAAAGTTGGTGAAGGGTTTCTCACAAACACAAGGTGTGGACTACACAGAAACTTTCAGTACGGTTGTAAAATATTCATCGGAAGCAATTGGAAGTCTCTCGTATTTAGCAATGGCTTCAAGGCCAGATATTGCTTACGCAGTCAACTCAGTGAGCCAATACGCTGAATCACCAAGGAAAGAACATTTTGCGGGGGAATAAAGCTACAAGAAGGTCAACAACGGGATTCATAGTAATGTTCGGTGAGACGCCAATCACGTGGAGTGCTCGCAAACAAAGATCGGTAGCATTGTCCACCACAGAATCTGAATAATGTAGCTGCATGCGAAACAGTTAAAGAATAAAAAGGTTAATTAAGGATTTAGGAGTGAATGTTTTAGAAAGACCTCTATTATTATTGTTAATTTAATAGATAATCATTTGTACGCGAATTGTTCAAAAAGCAAAATTTTGATTTAGAATGTGTATCGTCAGAGGAATAGTTAGCAGATATTTGTACCAAACCGTTGGCCAAGACCAGGTTTGATTGTAATTGAATTAACCATTTAATTCAACATAATTATTGAGTGTCGTTTAAAAGTGGGAGTGTTAAGAAAGACTGTTTAATCGACAATGCCATAGTTACGCAATTGATAATTATAACCATTGACTAATGTTATAACCAAGTGAGAGTATGAGAAAAAAATAAGTTGTTTAACGTGACAATTATAGCTCTGATTTCTTAACGCGTTTTCATTGTAATCGTTCTTTCTTTTTACTTGTATTTCCGAAATAAACAGTTAAAAACAATAACACTTTAGTAATGTCCCTTGGATACTGTACTTAGGCAACCAACGTATCACATAGTAGATGATAGACGATATTTAATGAAGATTTATAGATAAAGAATGGAATTCGTAAATATGCTAAAACTAATCATTTCGCTAACCAGTAAACATCGTCTATGGGATATATTGGTTGCCTAAGTCACAGTATACAAGGGACATGACTACATTCAATTAGCTCACGACTATGCATAGTTTTTCTATGCGACTATGCGAATGCGACCATTCAAATTTAAATGTCCGTCATAACCTCAAATATTTTCCAAAACAATAACAAATAACAATGTTAAAAACTACTTCGTGGTGTGAAAAAATAATAATTCTATTAACATTAACTATTTGCGGTATTTTATTATTAGATTACAAGTTTTCTGTATTACCAATTCATGGCATTTACTTATTTGCTTACCTATTCATTATCTTAATCTCTTCCTCGTCTCTTACATTTGTGTTATTACAGAAGATTCTTAAAAACAACAACTCTTACGAATACGACTTCGATAAAAGCAGATCTTTAAAGTTTTTAGCTTACATCTACAATAATATACTTTATTCTCAATCCACGGAACGATCAGTATTAAAAAAACCGGTGACTAAAGGCGAGAGATCTATTAAAAGTATAGACGAACGTATCGATATTTTAGTTAGAGACATACAAGTACGTTTTATATTGAAATGGTACCTAAACGTAAGCAGTGACGCTACCTTTTTATCGGAATCGAAACTTTTGATTGACGATGTCATCCGTCGATTTTTACAAGTTGTAGTCGACGTCAACAGTCGAAAATTAGTGCACGGATGCAGTATTATCTTTTTGAGGCACATAAAAGAATATCGTAAGGCACTGAAAAGGTCTCAGAGAAGCTCTGGTACCGTTGAGGACTTGTACAGGTGAGTTATACTTAATACTTAAAATTTTTATTACGAAATCACTGTTTTATTTTGGTATTTTTTGTGTTTTTGTTCTATTTAAAAAATGGTTTCGATCTTCTAAAAATTATATAATATGGAACACTAACTATTCATAAAAATTCACTTTCAGTGAGATTTATCTCTCTATAACCAACTGTCTGTATCACAACGTTTTAGGAGACATTTTTTGAAAATTTATTTATTTATTTATTCGGTGTTTTACCTGCAGACAACAGATAGCCATCTAATTATAGCCCACAGGATACATGAATACATAAAATATCATTACCTTACCCTAACTAGATTTACAACCAACGATATAGAATACCTACAGACACAAATAAAAAAAAAAAGAAAATACAATATATACTTAATAGGTATATAAAATTAACATAAGATAAAATGAAATAGAATGTAGAAATTAAGTGATATAGTCTGACCCTGCCCCTCTCCAAAACGTGTATTCCAATTTTTAATATTGCCACAGTATAATACAGTAAAACAACTCTAAGAGTGGGGGTAAGACTGCGCACATCATTGCGCACCTCAAGTCCGCCATGTTTTAAGTTTAAGTCATTAGCGTAGTCACAGTTTAATGCTTTTATACTGTGGCGTAGTAAAGATTTATTTCTGTGTAAGCATCGATTTAGGCAGTGGTAGAGTGGAAAACTATTACATGTAATTTTAACGTTATTTATATTTAAGTGTGTAATCTGTTTAGTTTATATATAAGTTAGTTAGTATTCGGTATTTAGTTATTAAAGTTCTTAATAGGTTAATATTGTTACAAAGATTGCATATTGTTTAAGGCGGGTATGACTCATCCGCCGGAAGTTTCGAGAAAGCCGCGCGCGATGACTTACCGTTCCTTCTAGAATTTTCGAGAACAAATGCGGACTTGTATAAATAATGCCGCTCAATTTTTACGAGTTAGTTCATAGTTCACAGTTTTACAGTTTAACGCGTTCGCGAAGTTTAAATGTGATTACCTTAAACGTTGATTAGGTTAGACTTTTTAGTGATTAAATATTAAGTGTGATTAAAATAATTAGTGAACCTCTAGTGTAAATAAATTGATTAATTCTTAAGTTAACAACTAAGTACCTATTCGTAATTGGAAATAAGTGATTAATAATTAGCGTGTAAATAAATAAATATTCGACTTGGTTTCTTAAATAAAGTTTCGTTACAATATAAAAAGACCATAGGTAACTATGATGCGTAAACCGGGCGGTGTTGTTTGTGCAGCAAAAAATTGTGTAAATAAAACTTTTAATAGTGAAATGCGGTTTTTCAATTTTCCTAAGGACGAAGGAAGGTAAGATATAACTTTGCAGTATTTTTTTTCCTGCGTGCATTATAACCTTAAAGGCAGTCATGTGATTATACTAAGAAGCATATATTAAAATTTTTAAAATACGTCTCTGTTTACATTTCTTCCTTTTATTACGGACCTGCAATTTTAAACTAAAAATATGGCTGCCACAGGTTGACCTTGTCTTTCTTAGAACAAAGGAAATATTGCCGAGTTGTTTTACTGTATGTATCTTTATACTGTGATATTGCATTGTAGTCCAGTCAGTGGCGTAGCTACCGGTGCGCAATGGTGTGCAACGCGAACGGGCTCAAGGTCCCAAGGGGCCCAACCACCCAACGCGCCAAGTATCACGTTGTTTCAATCGTAGAGACGTAAGACGTCTACTAACAAGTATAGTATACTTGTAGTACAATATCATAGCACCAGCAGTCCTGCAGTCGTCACCTCTTCCGGCCTTTCGCGCGTATTATAGCTCAATCCTCAATAGCGGACAATTAATTACGAGTCTTACTGCGCATTTTATTCGTGCATCTTATCTCTCTTTCTCTGGTGCGAAAGAAATTGGCATTCAACGATTCAACTGATTCAACTGGTCATTGCGTTTGCGTTTAGCGTTAGTGACGCTAGTGTAGTGTGTTGTACGTTGTATTGGAGGCACTTCGAATCCCGGTCGCTGTGTAAATTTTCTATATGTATCATGTTGAATTATGATTAAAAACATATGACATTGACAATTCAGTCATTAGTCTGTCGAAAATGACAACTAACCTTATAAGGTTTATTTTATATTATTATTTATTAGTATTATTAATGTTTTTCATTATTTGTGCAATTACTTCTTTTAACATTTAATTTTTACATTATTTATTCCATGAATATTTTTTTATTTTACTTTGTGTTAAATGTTTTTAATGTTTTACAAATGTATGTTTATGTTTTTTGAACATGTTATTTAAATGACGTACTCGTTTTCCATTTTTGTGAAGCGTCGAGGGGGGCCTTAATATGCATTTTGCGCACGGGCCCGGAGGGATCTTGCTACGCCACTGAGTCCAGTCAATGAATGCTCAAAAATGGGGTGTAGTGCGATAATTTTTGACTTCAGGACTTTGTTAGGAGTAGTTAGTAGGTAAACATACTTAAAGTCTCCGCCTCTGGGGAGTGAGCTTAAGGGAGGAAGAGGGCATTTTTGGGTTTTTTGATTATATCTCGGAAACGGTGGACTCTAGAAAAAATTGATTTAAATGAAAATAAAAGCTAATTAAATGTTCTATAAAATTGTTTCAATACATATTTCTCGAATTTTCAACGGTTTTCTAGATATACGTTATTGAATATCGATAATTTTCCAAAAAATCATTTTTACCTAACTCTGTCAAACATTTGCTTCTAAGTTCTAATGCCTCCCACGATCGTTTCTCAGAAAAATTTTCAGTAAGGAAATTATAGAGCATTAAATTCCCTTTAATTGGATGTAACTTTTGCTACTTTATCTTCAACTAATCAAAAGTTATAGAATTTCGGAGGGGTGGCTCACTCATTAAATATGGTGTACACATACTAGTTCAGTACGTTCAGTACAAGTTCAGTATGTTCAATAAAAGTTCAGTATAATTCAGTAGGTTCAATATAAGTTCAGTATGAGTTCAGTACCATTCAGTAGAAGTTCAGTATTGGTTCAGTACATTTTTAGTAGGTCTGTAGATATGTTTACATTTGAAAACGTGATAAATCATCCGTGGCATATTTGCTTTCTGCTGTGTTGATTGTGCGGTTGTATTCAAGTTAATCATATGAAATTTTGCTGTATATAAATATACCGGGTGTGTCGAAAAAGTATGGAAATCCTTGAATATCTCAAGAACGACACATCCGATTGCAAAAAGAAAAAACACGCGTTCGTTTATTTTTTGAAACCTTTCAGTCATGATACGTAAACATCACCCTCACCCCCTGGGGAGTGGAGGGGGGTGAGTTTTGAAAACTTAAATGGGAACTCCTATTTTTATTGCACTTTTGGATTCTCTATCTCTAACACTGTTCTCAAGTTCTGTACAAATAAGCCATTGTTTTGTTTCCACCCTTGGGTGGTGATGGGAGCGGGGAGGGTGCACTGACCTGTATCATAAAGGACTGAGCATTCTTCAATACAACATTGAAGCAAACAAGCCCCACCTAAATATTAGTTACTTCAGGTGCCAACTAGTGCGTTAGTTATATAATGATGGTAGCTCGGTGTTTATAATGTGTTGGTAGTACTGGTATCAGCTGTTACAGTTTAGCTTGTTCTAATCTATATGCTTAATATCTGGTGAAAAGTAGTATAATTACAGGCTCATAATTATTTAAAAACGTAAATTATTAAAAATTGTATTTTATTGCAATGCATAAACGTAGTTTATACTACGTACATAGAGAATGTAATTACGTATGAAACAAGGTTATGTTTATGTAAATAAAAACATTAGTTACAGTGTTACCAATAATCACCAACACAACAAACCTAAATTACTAATTGGCACCTTAAAATACCGGTTTTCAATTTGCTTCAAAAATAGTGGAGGGGATCATTAGAATGCTCAGTCCTTTAAGATACAGGTCAGTGGGAGGGTGACGGACAATTTGTAAAATAACAACAAAATGTCGAGGGAAAAATAAGTAAAGAAGATCGTTTTTCCGGGGACGGGGACACATGCAATTTTCACCATTTCCACCCCCAAAACATACCAAATTATACAGGGTGTTTCAGACCACCCGTACCGCCCAAATATCTCGCGAAATACAAAACGCATTGAAAAAAGAAAAAATACGCCTAAAAAAATTCTTAAGACTCTATTGTTTGATAGTAATAGAATGTCCCCACTCCCACCCCCGGGGGGTGGAGAGGGGGGTGACTTCGTAATCTTAAATAGCACCCCCCAGTTTATTATGCAGATTTGAATTCTGCGTTAACAAATAGGAACTTTTTGTTTGAAACATTTTTTGAAGTTCGTGACAGATGGCGCTATGATCGCCGAAAGAAATTTTTCCAATTACCTATGCTAATTTGATGTCAGTTTTGTTAAGTGACAATGAAAAATGTTAATGCTTTGTAAAATGGAAAGGGGGAGCTTTATTAACCCCCCCCTCTTCCCCACACCGCCACTTCACCCCTACGGCCCATAACCTAGGATGGGAAAACGCAACCATTTTAGATTTAAACAACTGTTCAATACCACGATTGAAGAAGTTAAATTTTGTAAATTTTTTTTTATCTTTGTTGGAAAATAGAAAAAAAAATTTGAAATACTTTGATTTCACGAGTAAAGAACACATTGACATTCGAGATACGTTTAAATCTAAAATTAGGGGTGAAGTGTGGGAGAGGGGGGTAATAAAGCTCCCTCTCTGCCCTTTTACAAAGCATTAACATTTTCGATTGTCACTTAACAAAAATGACATCAAATTAGCATAGGTAATCGGAAAAACTTCTTTCGGCGATCATAGCGCCATCTGTCACGAACTTCAAAAAATGTTTCAAACAAAAAGTTCCTATTTGTTAACGCAGAATTCAAATCTGCAGAATAAACTGGGGGGTGCTATTTAATTTTACGAAGTTACCCCCCTCTCCACCCCCCGGGGGTCGGAGTGGTGACATCCTATCACTATCAAACAATAGAGTCTTAAACAATTTTTTTGACGTATTTTTTCAATGCGTTTTGTATTTCGCGAGATATTTGGGCGGTACGGGTGGTCTGAAACACCCTGTATAATAAATAAATGTGTATGCTATTTTTATTTATACAAATAATACACTATTACAGTTCACGATTACATAATGAAGAAGAAGGACATTTCGAGCAAAATATTGTAATAAACCTATTTTGTTCTAGAGTTCGCCGTTTCCCAGATATAATCTAAAAACCCAAAAATCACCTCTTCGCCTCTCCTTCCCACTTTAAGCTCACCTCCCAGGGTGGGGACTTTTTAGTATGTTTGCCCACAAACTACTCCTAACAAAGTCAAAAATGCTCGCATATTCCATGCACTCTACAATGTATTCATTGATAGGACTATTGGCCAACTACAGTGCTTTCATCAATGTCTAATCCCCACGTGATCAATTTTAAATTTCGCGCGTTAAATATGCTTTCTCTAGGTTGGTAGTTGTTAGCAGGTCGAAGAAAACTAAATCATATAATAAAAAAACTTTATCTATTTGCAAAATTTCTCGCTCGCCCTTGGGGGGGGGGGGGGTTGCTCATTTACATGCGTTTTCAAGGGTTGTGTAGAAAATTTCCTGAGAGTACATTAAACTAGAACAGTTTCTGTTTTAATTAAGGTAAATTTATTGCTACCGTACAATTCATTTTAGTGCTAATGTTCTCAACAAATGTATGTTCGCGAATCCACGTTCTACAACGATTTCAGGCAGACCTTATTGAAAGAGGGCTTCAAGAAACCGATGACCTTGAGATATTTTACGTAAGCGGTTTCGAGAAACTGACCTCTAGCCAGAACCGTTTACTTTAACCAAGTTCACAACTGACCTTGCGGAGCGGCATCCTTGAAGTGAGCCAGAAGTGGCCGATCTTGAAGTGGGCCAGAATCTTAGCCAAGTTCAGAACCTCGCCGCTTTATTCAAGTTCAGAGCCTGTGATCTTGACCAAGTTCAAAGTCTTGCTCCAGCAGTTCCATGGCTATACTACTCATCTTTATGTTGGCAATGCAAGAAGCTATTGACGACCGTGGCTCCTTGGAAGAAATGTGTTAGAACGGCAATGACTACATGTGGGAAACGTAATGATTTTTAACGGAATTATAGACGCGGGCGAGAACTTGACCACATCTGAAGAAAATCGTATAGAAGAGTCTGCTACAAATTCTTCTTCTGATGAACTTTCTTTTGATTCAGCAAAGTGAAAAAGTTATGACTGTAAAATAGAAGACTTTGTGTTGGCTATATTTGACGAGCAATTGATTTTCTCTAATCAGGCGTCTTGTTTTCTGTTTATTATTCCTCCCCTCTTTTCCATTCCTGAATTATTGGTACGCAACAATGTTATAGATACGCAACAATGTGTTTCCAGACTTTTAACACGCAAAAATTGTAGCGTACCCAGGCCAGCAGAAATCGACTGCGTAACTCAAATTTCAAAAGCACCTCCCCCTTCCCACTGAAGCAAGTGGTAGGATTCTACGTTCTGAACGAGTTCATCCAAGCTGTGCTGATCTTATAAGGATCGATTATGTAAACAAAGGCACGGGGGAGGAAATGAACTAAGAACACAGGGGTTGCCCTATCTAAGTAAGTCGAGGTAGAGAAATTGCTGACAAACACAATGATTACATTAAGCCTCACACAATTTGAGATTTGTTTTGGGTCTTCACTGATTACAAGGAGGGAGAAAAGAGTTGCAGAAAACCATTCAGGATTTTAAATTTTTTCCCATTTATTTCCTTCTCTCAATATACCTAAATTCTGAAATCACATTGAATTTTTCTCTACATTGTTCTTAACGTGATCGATTATTACCGAGAATTTTACTTTTAAAATTGAAAATATAATTGGCCATAACCCTCAAGAAATAGGTCTTATGTAACCGATCCTAAGATTCACGCCAGGGGAAAAAGTTCACGGGTTAAGCATATCTGACATGGTATTTGTGTTTGTATTTTGGTCTTTGGCCGAACAAACCTGGCCCACGGTATTAAATTTATTTCATAAGAGGGTTTTTAGGGACCCTTAATTAATATTGCATTTAGGACCCATCACATTGTACTGTACATCTTGTTATATATATTATGTATTGTTGTTGTCCTGTAAGTGGACTTGTGTCTGTTGGGCAATAAAAATTATTATTATTATTATCAGATATACAGTGGGTAAAACTCTCACCAAGTTAAAGGTTGTGAAGTTTAAACACATTTGACACTGTAAAAATACTGTACTGTTTCCCAATCAGACAAACTATCAGCGGGAAACATTCAAATTCAAAACTGCTGTGTGTGTTACATTGCAAAATTGACCAAGTCAACGAAGTAAAGTGACCAAAGATACATTTGAATTGAACAAAGTATACATTTACTATTGTATTCTTTTGATTAATTTAAGGTACGCGCACGTCGGAAGTAAATCAAAAAAGTCATCCGATTACTTCATCTACCAATTGACCTCCAATATTTTTCGCCAGTTTATAAATTGGGAGCTGTGGAATTCTCTTCCGTGTCAATCGGTTGTTTCGATCTTGTCGAAGCGATTTACAGCGTACATACTAACGTTTGTATCGACGCCAGGATATTTGAATTATAAAATGGTAGAACTGTGCGCATCGGAATCTGTTAAGTCTAGACTTGAGCTGAATCGTTACTATTTTATTAGTTTATCCGACGTCGATCATAGCGGAAATTTGAATCAGTTAAAGAAAGATTCGTTGGAAGTTAAGGAGACGACCGTAGACAAATTAATTAAAGAAGAAAGTTATACACCGAAGATATCGCCTAAGCATAATGTGAAAACTGATGTACAAAATGTAGATGAAATTGACCATGTTAATGTAAAGGAATCGTCTCCGGTAGAGGTAAATGATGCAAGCGAGGTATGCTTGTCTAGTGTTTATTCGTAGTAAATCTGTATACGTACTTGTAGATAACGAAGCCAAGTGAGCCTGTAAAAATTTACGAATCAAAGTCTCTCTCTAACAAAACGTGGCGTAATTCAAGCGATTTGGAATGTATTTCATTAGGGCAAGATTTACTTGCATTTCAAGAATTCAACGACCCTGATACACAGATACAACAACTTATTGAGAAGAAATTATGGAAGGACAATGCAGGTAGGGTAACAGACACCCGCTCAAATGGCCGATCTAACAGTGTAGTGTTACTAGGCCAGTTTTGGTGTTGTTATTTACCCAAATTTTATTATTAACTCCACTGTATCTATTACCCTAATTGTAATACTCCGTTTTGTTAATCAATGTTACCATAGATACTATCGAAGAAGAGAAAGTGTCATCTAGTTGGGATTTAGCTGAAGGATTATTTGAAGAGCAAGACGTTGTAACCTCTCCTACAAACTTTCAGCATTACATTAAATCGACGGCAAACCACGCTCTTAAACCGATTGGTACATCCTTTCGTAACCTCCGTAGAATGAATCAATCCATCTACCTTTTGTGTTTTAGGCGATGTAACCGCAACAACATTACATAACATGAAAGAATTACAACAAACGACTGTTCACAATGTATCCCAAGCAACATCAAGTGCAATACACAAAATCGGAGACTTACAGGTGTTTGTACAAATGTTTACATACGACAATCAGCCTTCATCATCATAATTGTCACAGTAGTGATCACAAAGGAAACGGACTTGATCATAACGGCGACTCTCTGTTATTTCGTTTATTGTCGCTCATACACTGTTGATTTTATCTAAACTCCAGAATTAGTTATATTATAAAAATAACAACGTAATTCCACTAAACTCATTATTTTAAAATGAAGTCTAAAATCCGTATCAAGAGGCAAGTTGCTGGGCGACCACGTCCAAAATAAAAATTCATGAAGATACGAAAGCGTTACGCACAGCGTATGCAACACCTAACACAATTCATTTAAATTGTAATCTACATAATTCCCCATTAGTGTTCCTTCATAGCGGATGTAAGTATAAGAATCCTACAAAGAGTAAATGTTCGAAAGTCGTAAGCCAATGGTTTAAAATTGCAGCCGTGTTCATTACGAGACGTATTATTTTCATTTGTAATCGTTGAGCTTTTATCGTAGTTAGATTATTGTGCAGATTGAAAGTGATATAACTCACACTGATCTGTCCATACTCTGAAAGTTATTTCGTTGTATATAACATTTTGAGAATTGCGAATTAACTATATTAATTATGGTGAATCGTAGGAGGTTGCACGGGTAAAAGTAGTGTCGCTTTCCCCTTTATGCAATTCTTGAAATATGTTACTTACTTTTTTGTCGTAGTGAAGTCACAACTCTGAATTTAGTGGTGATATAATTATTTTACTATATAACTGAACTGTTCGTTTATGCGATGTAGTTATATATCTGACCATCTCAACTGCTGTTGAAGGTATGTATTGCAAATTGCTACGGTGGTATTATTTTGGAATTGTACAATTTGATATACAAAAATATGAAGAATTTCGCCAATGTTTTTACCAAACCGTAATAACGAGTGACCATTGTGATCATTAGCGCGCATTATCGTTGTGACCTTCGCCAGTACCCTTTACATAATGTTAAATTTCTAGGACGAAGCTGCCGGAATGATGGAAGGAATTTTAGATTTTGGCATAGCCGGTTTACGTAAAGGTTTAAAATTATCGGGCCTACAGGAGAATTTCACCGAATTTACACAAAAAGCTAAAAGCGAATTTCACGATTTACATAAAACGATGGACATACAAACGGGTAAAATATCGGAAGCAATTAAGATTATTGATCACGATACCAAACATAAGCCGCCTGCGAAACTTGTTAAAACGCCTCGTGTAACATCCGAGGAAAAAACGGAAACGTTGCACAGTGATTCGGACGAGTCTGTTTGGATGAATCCTCTCACTAGAGAGTCGCCTAGTTTTGACGGTGATATTTTACTTGTAGGTCTCTCGACCGTTTCCGTAAATGTTGTTGATTCGCGTAATTTAGGAACGAACACCGGATGCTCCCAAATCAATTGTTGCCGAAACCAACGAACGTCCCGTTCCACTAATTAGGGAGGACACCCTTACGGAAGGAAGTCCCGATCCGGAATACGAAGACACTCAAGATTTAGCGACGACTATTGCGAAATTACGAAGTCTCTTGCAACAAAAATCGGAATCGGGAGTGACTACACCATCACTGAGTCCCATGTGAGTTCTTTCGCAGTCAGTAAATTGAAGCACACCCCACAAACATTTTTAAAACTTTTGCTGATGATGATAGTGTTACCACAGAATAAAACACTAGTGAACCAGAAGCGACATTCTGCTAAATACGTGTTGCACATTTTCTTATCGGGCGAACTAACAGCTCCGCCTTCTGTGGTGTAGAATATAGCGCGCGAATTGATACATTATACATTTCAGCGTATGTACCTAGCGGTGCCCGGTGCGTTGAACTCTTCGGTGAACCGCTTATCACATGCGAAAACGTATGGCAAATATTTTTCGTTTATGACATTTTTTGATACATTTCAAATTTAGAAAATAATGAGAAAAACTACAAACCACTCCTCTTTTTACTATCCTTGCTAATGCAACAGACAAAGAAGATTACACTACAACGGGCGTGGTTGCACCGAGGAGACCGCCTTGTACCGGCAACATAACTTCAAAGGTGCCGACGGAGAGTGTCGCTTCTGTCTCACTAGTGTTTTATTCTGTGTTGAAACTGTGGAAACGCACGCAATTTTTTTTTCAATACCCTTTGGGTGCTTCAGTTCACTGATTTGAATGGGCAAATTTAATTATTTATGTAGGCCACAAGAGGAAGTGATAAAGACTCCAATCGAACCAGACTTGATAAAAACGGATGGTGCCATGCCCAGCCTGTACAAATTTTGTGCCCGTACGGCTACGGGGGTCTTCCAAAATACTTTGAACACCATTAAAACTGCACTTCCCGGAAATACAAACGAACATGTTCCCATTCAAGTACCGTGTACTAATGGAGAGTGGACTTTCGTTGAGGGCGATTCATCCGTAAGTTACAACTTTGATCACACTGTATTTCTAGATGATACTTCACAGAACGACGACTTTAATTCGCGCATGAAAAAATTACTGTCCGAACGTCAGGCCTACTGCACCATCGATACCGCATACGAAGCTATACACTCTTTGGAAGTTGCGGATCAAGTCGATCTAGGTTCGCCCCTGGTACATTTCGAGGGTAAGTTGCGTTATATCCGAAACGAAATTAACCCCCCACCCCAACTATAGACGAATTGGATGATTTTGACCTTAACGTTCCGATTACGAAGGTCCTCGTCGATATCGTCGTCGAATTAGTAGGCGATACGAAAATATGTTTGCTGCAAGAGACCGTCGTCAAAGCTCTACTACTATTTATCGGTCATTACTCGGAGGAGTATATCTGTAAACAGTCGGACGGTCTTTTGCATAATATCAATAAATTCGTCGGAAAATTGCCTGATAACGATAATCAGGATGTGACTGCTCTAAAACTGGATGAGATGGTTAAAATTTGTGTGGAAAAATTTCCAGGTTCGATAAGTACCGATGTTATTTATTTATGTTGGTTTTTTCTTTTACGTTTTTAGGTGCTATAAAAAATCTTTTAGGAGAACAAACCATCGAAAGCGGAATATCTCTTTTTATAAGTTCTTTACAGAGCCAAAGGATTAACCAAGACGTTTTTATACAGATGTTTGAATTATTTACATCTGAACTAATTAACGCTTGTAGTCAAGCTTCACCTGCGTACTCCGCTTGAAGAATTCCAGTGTACTACATTTTATCTCTCAGTATTTATTTAATGGTACTACCTACTGCTTTTTAGTAGTATTGTATTTATTATATGCATTTAGAATGTTATAGTATTAAATTTGTGTAATGTATCTACTTAAATGCCTAGAGCAAGAAACCTACTTTTTAACTACCTGTTCCATTGACAATTTTCTTTCAGTTAGGCTCTGTGGTACTATACATTTATCAACTTTAACCTACATTTTCAAAGTGTAGATGTTGACACTAGGAAATGCTATTGGGGCGGTATCGCCCAAATTCACGGAGAGGGAGCTCTGAGCATCACATGTGCAGACCCATACCTGGTCTGCACATGTAATCAGACTGGTTCAGATCGGAGGGCAGGAATCAGAGAAAGTCCTGAAAATGGAGTTACCAACGAGGAAAAATTGATCGTGTTTGTGTATCAAATTTCCTGGGACAAGATGCAACCGTCTCCCCTATGTCAGTCGAAGTGACATTCAAGGTCCTCTCCATAAGATGAAGGTGCAATTTTTTTGTCAGGGAAACTAAATAAATATTATTATTATTATTATTATTATTAAATATTAAAGGAAATGATGAAAATGGAGTGTTAATTGGTGGCAGCAGCTGTGGGAACCACAATTGACTGCTCCAATCACCACTCTTCTGTAGGTAAATACAGTTCATAATGGTGAAGTTTGTACAAATCAATTTGTAGCACCGTTGGACCTACAGTGGACAATAAAAGGTCTGGGATTGAAAGGAACCTCATTGCTGAGCAAACTGAAACGTATATTCCAGACCATGCATTGTCACCAGAAATAGCATTAAGTTATTACAACTCTGAGAATTCTGTTACTGTCAGGGAAAGGGATGTGACGCCAGCGCATACTGTGTGATGCAGCACTGACGCCAACAAAAAAGGTGAGTTCCTTAATAATAACTCGGAGACAGCTAATATAGGCAATGAGGCAACGAAACGGCTGGAGTGGTTTACTGAAATCCAAATAGAAGTACTGGGATTCCTATTGGGAGAACCCAAAAGACAAACTGGAGAATTATCCTGCCAAAGCCAAAAACTCGGAGGAAGTAGATATCATCATACCTTCGAATGGCCACCAGAAGTGTCAAACTGTCGCATGAAGCAGAGGAGAATTTCAAGTATCCTGGTGACATGAGGGATATTCCCAATTCTCGGTACTTTTTAATAAAGCAAAAAGCACAGATGAATGGAGTTCATACCAAACCACAGTCATTGAATCCAATTAGGCCATTAAAACCCTGGGAGGAGATGGAACAAATTATAGATGGTGGCGAACTCCAAAGAGCTTTAAGAAAACAGGGAGGGGGAGGGTTAGACTGAGGCAACAATGGACACCTTCAGTCACCCTTCTCCCAATCAAAGACTTGCTCAAACAAATGAAAGCGAACCAGCTCTGGAATCTCTTTTAAGAGGAAAGAGAAGAGGTTGCAATTTAACTCGTCAGATCCCAGGTATGCAGGTTGCTGATGAGCTTATTGCGAGAAACTAGTTATGAAACCCAAATCGACCGGCGGGATTACATATAACACACCCAAAAGATCAGGCGAGACTCATAAAAGAGCCGTTGCAGATATTGGTCGAAGATTCCGGGACAGATCCATTGCAAGATTTTCCTGGAGAACCCAAACGGTAATTTAGCAGCGTCCATCTTTAAATTAAGCAGGATGAACATAAAATTTGCATAGGAAATAGTCGCACGCCACTACTGCCTGAAGAAGTACTTTCACAACATGGGGCTGTTGTGAGGAAGACGAAACACCATCCTTGTTATTTGCCAATCGTGGACTTTGTTAAAGATACAGGAATTTTTGAGGGGTAGATGATAGACCAATAGGCCACGGTGTATGGGAACCATTCCTAGATGTATGTTTAATTGAAGTACCTACCTACTTTTATTTTAATTATGTACTACTTTTAGGGAGGTTTGTGCTCACATTTCTTTTGTTTTATCGTATATGGGCAGCTGTCAACTATCCCTAGGGGGCTCCAGTAGACCACTTATGAGTTCCTGTTTCGTGATCCAGGTCATGGAGACAATGGAGCTAGTGTTTGAGGAAAACTCAAGCTAAGTCATTTGTAGTATTTAGCATGTTTACCAATAAGCAAGTTGGTGCTTTTCCTCAACCTCCATCATAGTAACACCATATGATAAGGTGTTTTCTCTCCCTGTACTTCATCTCTCAACACAAACACCAGCCCTAGTCATGCAATCAGCTCTCAGAGTAAGAATGATGTAAGGAATACTCCTTGTCCATTAATCCGACAAAAACGGAGGTAGTTCTCTTCAGAAGAAAAAGAATGGTAGGGCGTCTTCGAGCTCTCTTCCGTTCTTCCAAAAACATCTTCAATTTTCAGAATCAGTGAAGTATTTAGATCACACTTGACAACAAACTGAATTGAGTAAGCATGTCCAGCTCAAGGCGGAAATAGCAAATAGAGCTTTCTGGCGATGTCGCCCCGCAATTGGAGGACTTTAGTACCCATCTCCAAAGACTGTAGGTACACTACTGCGATTAGACCTTATGTTCTGTTATGGAGCAATTGTCGGCTGGTCTAGATCCATGCTCTCCACAACCATAGCACTTAATGATGTGCAAAGACTAGCGTGGCTTGTGTGCTCGGGCGCAATGCGAATAATCCCCACAGTCGTTTTGGAAGCCCTTTAAGGTCTACCTCCACTAAATCTATACGTGAGAGAGCAGGCCTTGCGTCTGAAAACTAAGGCGTTAAATAGCAGAAGTATATTCAGATGGACCACCCTAGAGGGGCTATCTTACTCACTCATCTCTCAATTTATTTTAGGGAAAAACTACCACGTCTTTTTAGATGCGGAAGTGGCATCCCAACCAGACATATCCATCTTCACGGATGGATCTAAAACAATGGAAGGAACAGGTACTAAAAACTTCCATATCAGCCAATCACTAGGCAAACCTCCGACTGTATTCCAGTTAGAATTGTGCAAGAAACGCTCTTATGAATAGCATAAAGAACAAAACCATTAGAATCTCCAGTGACAGCAGGGCTGCCCTACAGGCACTTGCTCACTGTGAAATTACCTCTAGGTTGGTTTCCCCTGAGCTTGAATGGATTAAGGGTTATATGCTGGAACGAACGGCAACCAGAAAGCCAACGAGTTAGCCAGACAGAGATGCAATCCTGACGGCGGCTGCTCAACTATTAAAAGAGAACCTTATCAAAAGGAAAATCTTTATAGTGACAGACAGCAAAGCAGCGATTGCAGCAATCGACTCATATGTGGTAAATTCAGGGCTAGTCCTTGAATGCACACAAATGCTAAACGCACTAGGTAAGTGCAACTTAGTTACACTAGTGTGGGCACCTAGGCATGCGGGAATCGCAGGTAACCAGGTTGCAGACGAGCTTGCGAGAATGGCAAGCGCAAAACCATTCATAGGACCCGAACCTGCTTGTGGGATTACTTATAACACAGTCAAAAAGGAGATTCAAGCAATACTCACGAAAGAGCATTGCAGACATTGGTCGAAAATTCCAGGACAGAGTCATTCCAAGATCTTCCTGGAAACCCCAAACGGGGACCTAGCTACGTCCATCTTAAAGTTAAGCAGGACGAAGATAAAACTTGCGACAGAAATGGTCACGGGCCACTGTCGCATGAACAAACACATGCACAACATGGGACTGACTGAAAGCCTGACATGCAGGGGTTGTGGTGAGGCAGATGAAACGCCCTATCACGTCATCTGCCAATGTGAGGCATTCATAAAGGCAAGGGAACTCCTACTTGGAAATGAAAAAATTACACAAGAGGAAGTAACGAAGATTCGCCCTACTAAAATCCTGGACTTTGTCAAAGATACAGGTATTCTTGAAGGGTAGATAACACCGGGGAGCACAATAGACCAAAAGGTCGCAGTGCGGGGACCTATTGGGACCACCCCCAGAACCAATAATAACAATAGCCAGACTGACCACAAAACAGGAGTTTTATACTTAGTCCAGAACCGGCTCTTCCACTAGTATAGTCTGGCTCGTTTTTGCACAGGCCTATCAAGAAAGAACTTCCGACCACTTGTAGCTATACTTTCTGGGCACTGTAAACTAAACAAGCACATGCGCCACATGGCCTTGGTAGAATCAACTGTCAATTTGAGACTATATCCATGTTGGGGCCACAGAAGAAATACCTAGGGATGCAGAAGCGTCACTATATCCGTCTCGTCCGATACCAATTTGCAATGCGAAAACACTTCCTTTTAAGGTGGCCGTCGAAATAAAAATAGGTTGCACACATCATAGGAACCGCTGTATCTGGCACAGTAACACACTTATAAAAAAACTACTTTTTTAAATATTTGATATTTTTAATAAACAGTACCTACCTCTCAAATACTTCCTCTTAAGATGGCCGAAGCGCTTCAAATATCAAAGAAACTGCCGTGTAAGTGTCGCTTCTGCATCAGTAAGTATTTCGTCTGTGTTCGGGTGTATCCTGCCCAGACATGGTTACGATTAGAGCCGCTTCCCCTTCCAGCATCCTCACGTGGCTTGAGGGGGACGACTCTAGTCAGGGAGGTAGTACAAGGTGTCCGAATTTGAGGCTTATGTACGCGAGTATTACGTTCACCCTCCTATCGTATCCAGAAACCAAATCCTCCCTCTATCAAACACCTCTCGTCACCCTGTTACTCCGACGAGTAACCTAAAGCGTAAGTCCTCCATACGTTAACACTTCCTTAGAATCAAACAGTTCCTTGATTCAGTACCAGTACCCCATATTCTGATCAATCTGTCCCTGAAAGACATTTGGTCATTACCTACCAAATAATGACTTCCATTAACTTATCTGCTTTAGTTCTTCCTTCTCGATTCTTTTGTACTATGGAATGTATGGTAGATAGTAGGTGTTTTCTTTTTGCATCGCCACAAGGTTGGGCACATGCACAATTAGGCGTTTTCTTTTTGCATCGCCACAGGGTTAGGTAAAGTTCCAATCATCACGTGATTAAAGTGCCTTGCGTCATGTAGACATTTCTGCCTCAGGTTAATATAAAACTTAAATAAAGCTTTTAAAATGAATGAGTCAAATTATTTTTATAAAACGAATGGTGTGTTATTGACAGAGCTGACTTAAGTCTACCACAACGTGCAAAAAGAAAACACCTATTATCACGTGATTAAAGTGCCTTGCGTCATAAGGCATTTCTGCCTCAGGTTAATCTAAAACTTAAAATAAAACTTTTAAAACGAATAGGGTTATTGAGAACCGAGTCAAATTATTTTTATAAAACGAAAGGTGTGTATTGACAGAGCTGACTTAAGGCTACCACAAAATGCAAAAAGAAAACACCTATTAGGTGTTTTCTTTTTGCATCGCCACATGGTTAGGTCAGGGCTGGGCAAAATACATGCACAACGTATTTCAAATACAAATTACAAAATACTTCTAGAAATGTATTTGAAATACAAAATACGAAATACTTTTATATTATTTTTAAAAATACAAAATACAAATACAATATTTGAAATACAAAAATACCTATACGCATACTGGGCGTTTTTTTTGGGAGATTTAGTTAGACGTTTCTAGGAAAGTTTTATAAGTAGGTTCTTGAAAATCTGTACTTAGATTTCACTCTGAACCTATCGTTAACATTGCGGTGGGCAAAATACATAAATTAATGTATTTCAAATGCAAAATTCAAAATACTCATAAGAGAGTATTTGAAATACAAAATACAAAATACTTTAGTGAAAAATCATCAAATACAAAATACAAAATACAAATGTATTTCAAATACTGTATTTTCAATACAAGTATTTTGTGACTGCCCACCCCTGGGTTAGGTAAAGTCACAATTATCACGTGATTGAAGTGCCTTTCGTCATGTAGACATTTCTGCCTCAGTTAATACCGGGTGATTCTTTAATACTGATGACAGTTTGAATTTCGCGCGTACGATTCTAGTGTTTTTTACGGTGTTGAATTGGCGGTGAAATATTTTTAGTTATTTTCTTCGTTCTTTTTTGACGTCAGTGCCGTGGTTAATTTGTTGTTTGATATTTACTTATACATTCTGTAATATCAACGTTCTTTACAACAGATACTTTTATACTTTATTCAATAAAATGTTACTATCGTAACTGTACTTAGTGTAAATGCAAAATTTGTTGCAAAATGGCGGACTCATTTGTAATTAGAAACAAATTATTAATTAAGAGACTGATACTACATACACCACTGGAATTTAATTAATGACAATCTATTTATTAGATTTATTACCAACCATCAAAATTTTTTGTTTTGCGGGAAATTTAAACTGTCATCAGTATTAAAGAATCACCCGGTATAAACCTTTAATAAAGCTTTTAAAACGAATAGAGTAATTAAGAACTGAGTCAAATTATTTTATAAAACGAATGGTGTGTTATTGACAGAGCTGACTTATGTCTACCACAAGGTGCAAAAAGAAAACACCTAAGTATAATTAAATATTTCCTTATAAAAATCTCCTTCCTACATGCACAGACAACTTGTGCTACATGTTATGTAAAAAAACCCTTCGTGCTATTATACTTTCAGAGAATTTATAGTATCTATTGAATGCTGCCAAGTATTTTTCGGGCGCTATGATTGGTCAATCGCACGAGGGTTACTGTAAAATCGGTTTCGCATTCGGCAATCATCGCCACTATGTTTCCCGCCTTTTTGATACTAATATAACCCCACTTTCTTCAAGTTTCCAAGAAAATTAATTCATCTTCTACATTATTTCACGGTATTTATCATAATATATATATTTTTTCACTAATTTGTACGTAAAGTAGGAATACATTAATTCTTTTTTAGGTTATCCTTTTCTTTCTTCTGTAAAAGTTTAATTTGGATGATAAAAATGATCTCGTTATCTGATGAGGTGGACAACCCCCCTAAGAAGCTTAAAGTTGTCGATCACGATAACGTGACGATAAACAAAATCATTAAACCACCATCAACTAAATCGGAACGTTGCATGATATGCAAACAGTACCTGGACGAAGCCCTACTATACAACGGTCACCCTAACAATGCAATGGAAGAATATATCGCGTTAACGGATGACCGATTATTGCTTTTTACTGGTGACGAAATGGATTTCGATGAAAAAGACGAACGACCCATACATAAGGTAACTTGATGCAATATATCATGGTGTCGATCACAATGTACGAAATAATTTCAGATAACCTACTTTAGCGTATACGATAAGAATGGCCATTTATGTCCCTTCGATACCGGATTAATCGAAGGAAACAAGTTACTTTATTTTTCCGGTTACGTTAAGCCGATTTACGAGGAGGACAGTACAACGAATAACGGAATTCCGACTAAAGATATGGGACCGATAAACGAGTGGTACATTACGGGATTCGATGGAGGCGAAAAAGCTATAGTGGGATTTTCGACTGCGTACGCCGAATATTACCTCATGGAGGCGTCGCCCGAGTATGAACCCTTAATTAAAGTCGTTCGAGTAAAGATAACGCTATCGAAGCTGATAATTGAATATTTGCTCGATGACGGTTGGAAACAGCCGACGTACGAAGACTTATTGCAACGTTTACTTGCGACCGGCGATCCCGATCTGTCCGAAGACGCGCTGTTACAACATGCGCAATTTATTTGTGATCGAGTTGCGAGTTTTGATACAACCGCCGATGGTGACGACGAGTTGCTTATTACATCGTCTTGTATGCGTTCGCTTGTAAAAATGGCGGGGGTCACATTCCAGGCGCGGAAGAAAATGCGGAAAATTGAAACAAAGGTAACAATAGCACTAAGTAACGTTTAATTACGCTACGCTCAAATTTCTTATGCATAATACTCACTTTTCCCCAGCCCTTTCTACCCTTAATTTTATTATTATTATTGTTTATACTAGGAATGGTCCCTTCACTGCGACCGTTTGGTCTATTGTGCTCCATCTTGTGTTAGATTTTGTAACTTTTCCCATGCCAATCCTTCCTTCTCTTTTCTGATTCTGTCTATCAATCTGGGTAGTGGTCCTTCTCTCCCCTACATTCCTTTTGTAAATCTTTCCGACATTCACTGCATGTTTCTGAACCATATAGGTTGCCCTTCCACAATTTTTTCGTTAATTGGTTCTATCTGAAGGTTTCTTTACTTATTCTGCCTTTTTTTACTCCCTGTTGCTCTCCGGAACATATTATTAGAAAACTAAACACGCACAGACAGTTCATGCGAAGGAAGCACGAATTACAATACAAAGATAGACACTTTCACAAAAATTCTCGGTAACAGTCTAGAATCCGGGGCCATCCCAATTTTCGGTAAAAATATTAGGAATGATAGGGAAGGGTTTATTGGAAAAACGACCCTTTTGGTTTTAAAAACAAATTTTTAATTGTAGAGGTACAGTCTACTGTTCAATAGGTGGCGCTATATAGGTATGAACATTGACTTTCTACACTAGTATGAATTTGTAATTATAAAATAAATATAAAACAAATAGTAAAGCATTATATTACTCAACACAGTAAAGAAATTGTAGAATAATCAAAAGTTAGTGGATAACTATTTATTATATACCTGAATCATTGTTGTCTGTGCTTGAATCGTTGATTGAAATTATTAATATTTCAATCAACGCTTGAATTGAAAGAACGTATAAATAACATGTGGGTTGTTTACTGTAAACACACTTGGGGGCATTACAAGTCACATACCCAGCCACTAATTAGTAGTGATTAGTGGCAACATTGGAAAAATCAATGTTTCGGCCCGGGTGGTTTTATCTTATTCACTGTGATGGCATTGGGAGTATTCACTGTAACAGTAAAGTATTACTCGTATGTTCTCCACACTGGCCTGAAATTTCATTTGATGTAAGATCCCGTAGCCGACTAAATAGTCTTTAATGGCCTTTTTATCAATTTTTGGGTGCTTCTGGGCTGGAATATGAGCATAACAGACAGACCCAATAACACGCAAGTGCTTGATCCTGGATTTCTTAGGTACTTGTCCACAGCACATAAAACCCTTACTCCCTCTTTTAACGATTTTCCAGTTCTATGTACATGGCAGTGGCAACTAGCTCCGCCCATAGTGCTTCACTACTCCAATATTTATGAGTTTTTGCCATCTCAATGCAAGTTCTAAATTCTCTTTCACTACCGCCATTTTGCTCTGGTGTATATGGCGCTGTCAGTATTTGAGTTATACCAAATACTTTACTACTATAATACGGGAAACTTCTGTGTTTAGCATAGTATTTCAGGGCGACAGCGATTGCAGCACCATCTATTGGTTTGAGGTGATAACTAACAAGCACATTATGGCAAATTCAAACACTTTACGTTATTATAGACAAACGGGGGTGCATGCGATTCTCGCGTTTTGACTCATTTCAAAGTATAAAATCGATTTAAAGACCAAAAACCGTCAGGCACAATAATGTAAACACTAGCAAGAACGGTTTAGTTATCAACTCCTACCGCTAAAGAGGGCGTTGATGTGTCGTCACCCAAAATTTTTCAGAGTTTCCCGTATTATAGTAGTAAAGTATTTGGTTATACCTACTGCTTGGAGCACATCTCTTATTTGTTTATTATCTAATTCGCCTCCGTTATCACTTAAACATTCCTTTAAAGTATACCCAGCATATCAAAGAAAGTCTCTGAGGACCAATCTTACTTCTGACTTCTCTTTTAAGAAATGATTCACTGGCGATAGGTACTTTGTAAAACTATCCTTAAAAATTGCCACATACCTTTTCTCTTCAGAAATCTCACTAAAAGGTCCACAAACTCCGTGCCCAAATGTGCTTTACCATAAAAACACATGGCCATAGACTAAATACTACTTGGCTCACATAGAGCCTTCTCCAAGGGAACGTTTCTGTCCTGGTGACCCCACCTCTCGTGGTATAACTGTAAAATTGATGAATTCTCAACAATATTTTGCATCTACATTAACTTATTGTGGCTGTATTTCTGTGTTGTACAACAAAGTTCCACCAGTAGAGCGCTTTCCTTGAAGTATCACTTCACGTTTGTTCAAAATGCAACATTCTGTAGAGTTTGATTTGAACAAACTGTTAAGATTTCTGTCGTGAGCAGCAAGCGCTGAGAATACAATTTTAGATAGACGAGGGACAATACCACACACATCTGAGAGTACTATGTTCTGACCATCAATATCTGACTTTGCTAAAATTTTCGCCACACCTACTGCCGGCAAAATATCCTTACCTACTCCTTTAACACCACAGGGGCTCTTACATTTGTAAAAATCTGTGAAATACTCCATATACTATTGCTGACATATTTCGTCGCTCCATTATCAACCCACCATAGGTATCTGAATCTCTCTCATCTGAGAAAGCCTTTGCTTCTACTAAAAGGACGGAAGTCACGGAAGTGTCAGAAAATGTAGCTAATTCTGACCTTTTTGGTTTTCCATTGACAGTCCGCTTTGGACACTGGTATACCTTTTAATTTCCAATAGTTACAGACATCCCTCCGTCTTATATTTGGACTTAAATGGCTTACCATGAGTCCCTTTGGAAGTATGTAATGTCTCTCAAACTACTGAGTTGCTGCTACCAACCTTCAGAAACAGTTGAATATCTAGCTCATCGAATGTTTCCTTAATGCTATCTGACAACATCATCCAACTTGACTGAAACCAACTAAAACTGCACTGCCCTAGGTACGATACTTAAAATCTTACAAACTATCATCAAGTTAGGTAAAGGATTTTCTTTTTCTTCTTTTAAACCATTGTTCCATGCCACATACTTTTTAATTTGGCAATATGGATTGATGCCCAACCAAATTTGAAAAAATCACAAAAAGTTAGTCTTTTGATGTTGCTTCAAACTGAACTTTCAACACTTCGCAAGCTTCATGTTGTTAACCTTACGAAAAAGAGTTTATGCTTCTTGACTTCAACTTCTGTAGCTAAGACTGCGAACGCATCTCATTTTTTATGTTTTCCATCCAATGCACCTTCATGATAATCAAGAAGGTCTCTCATCTTTCTTTTCGACATAGGCCAGTATGGCTTGAGTGATGATGCGGGGTCGAACGACTCTAATCAGGGAGGCAGCACAAGGGGCCCGAATAGGTGACCTATGTGCGAGTGGACTTCTGACCACCTTCCCATCGTAATCCAGAATCCAGGCCAGTATACCTCACTACTCAGTGGCCTAATATTTTTCGAAAATCGTCGCCTTCATTTTCAAACACTATACACACTATTTCACAAAAACTTTTTTTTGCTACAACAATGAAAGGGAAAATTAACACAAACCCCTCAACGTGTTTCTTTTTGTTTTCTTCCTTTGTACTCTTACAAAATTTCTTGTATTTCCTTACTGCTCCTTTGTATCCTTTTCCTGTCTTCCCTTTTTTCCCTCTCCTATATATCGTCACTGTGTTTATTTCTGTTTCCCTCCACTTTATCCTCTTCTCTGTCCCATTTTCTTCTTGTTTCATCAATTTTCTACTTATCCTAGTTCTTATCCCCCCTCCCTGTTATTTTATCGCTTTCCGCATGCTGAGCCACCCAAATTCGCCTGACATCGCCCTTTTCCACCTCTTGCGCTCCCTAATAATCTCCCTAATAATGTCCCAAAATTCTTGATCTTTATATCTTATTCCCGCCACATTCCAGAACACTACCTTTAGTTTTTTTAATCTCTTACTGTTCTACTTCTTTCTTTTTTTTGTTTTGTACCTTTCTTTGTTCTTTTTCCTTTCCGTTACTCGTTTTCACGTTTCTTTGCTGTTTCGTCGCCTTTCTTTCCCCTGTCTCCTCCGCCCCTTCTATTAGTTTTTTGCCCCTAGGTTCCCCGTATTTTCTCCCCTTTCTCTACTGAACCCTTTTATTCTTTCGTTTCGTACATATCTTTCTCCGCCTATCTCCATTTTCTTGTATCTTACACATACTTTCTTCCCTCCGCTCTTCTTTTCTCCCTCCTGTTCCTTATTTCTCTTTAGACCCTTTTTCTTCCTATGTGAGGCCGTGGTGTGTATGCAAATTCTAGTGCCCCTCAGTCGTGTCTTCTCTGCCACGACTTTGTGCTTTTCCTCCCAGTTGTCCATTTCCATCACCACCATCTCATTTTCCGTCTCTGTGTATCACTGTCACTCTTTTAAATTCTACTCTTACATTCAATTTCTTCTCCATCATCTTTTCAGCTCACTTCTCCACCTCTTTATCACGATGTGTTGTTCTTCCTTTTTCTCCTCTCCTAGTTTTCTATTCTCTCTTTCAGTTCCTCCTTTTCTTTCTGCCATATCTTTTCTTTTTCTCGTCATTTCATTTCTCATTTCTTTAATCTCTTTCCTTATTTCCTCCATTTGTTTTTCTTCTTTCGTCTTTCCCCTCTCTTTAGTTACACATATACGACCTCACGAATTCTTGTTGGCTGTTGAAACGCGTTCAATTTAATAAATTTCTGTTGTGGTTTTTGGTGTTTTTAGAGTTGTATGTTAATTATTGTTTTGCCAATAACTCTTGGCCTTTCTTGATCATAAAATAATCAATTATAAACCTTTCATTTCTCCTTGGCTCCATTCTTGTAATCTTACCTATGTTTACATTTTCTGTTGCTTAGCACTAATTCATTTTTAGTGTACCTATTTAGTTCTATCATTCTTTTTGCACTGTTCCTTTATTTATCGACATATATTATAACGTTGCATCTTTAGGGTATTAAGAAAAAACCGACAGTGTGGAGTAAAGCCACAACGACGAATCTAGTACGTGAGGTGTTTGAAACGTTTTTCGATGATCAAATCGATCAAAAGGGTAAGGACGATAAAGGACCACGTCGCAAGAGGTGCGGAGTTTGCGAGGCGTGCCAAACGTCAGACTGTGGAAAATGTGCGCACTGCCGCAACATGTTGAAATTCGGCGGAACGGGTCGTAGTAAGCAGGCTTGCTTAATGCGTAGATGTCCGTATATGGCCATACAGGCCGCGGAGGAAGATTCGTCAGATGGCGACGACGAGCGGGCTCACTTATCGAATGTTGAAAATAAGGCTCCACTTTCGAAGCACATCATTCACAGTGTCAAATGGATTGGGTCCGCTGCCGTTGAATATAATAAACGTATGTACTATAATTACGCACAAGTTGGTGATATTATCGTCGAGCCCGATGACTGCGTAATGCTCAATTCGGAGGAACCGAATCAACCGCTTCTGATCGCACGAGTGGGGTATATGTGGCAGGAGGGAGATGAGACGTCGTTTCACGCACATTTGTTTTGTCGTGGATCTGACACAGTTTTAGGTGAGACTTCTGATCCACGCGAATTGTTTGTTGTAGATGTTTGTGAAAATTGTCCTTTGGGCAGTATCGTACGGAAAGCTAAGGTAAAGTTTTAAGTTTGAGAGTTAACATCAGTAGATAATATCAATCGTAGGTGGAAAAACGAAAACTTCCAAATAATTGGGCAATTTGTGGCGGTTTAGATAGTTTACCTCCTCGTCTCGAAGATGATGGTCGAACATTCTTTTACAGTAAACGATATGACAGTGAATATAGTAGATTTGTGGACTATTCCGAAGAAAAGCCAGATGCATCGTTACCATATACACCTTGCGACGGTTGCAGGTATACCTAATGAAACTTAACTTTGCCAACTTTGACCCGAAATAAATTTTAGGAGACGTAATCAAAGAAAGAAACAAGATTTGATAACGTACGATAATGGGGAAGTTCATTGGAATGGGGATGTTTACAGAGTTGGAAGTGGTGTTTTTCTTGAGCCGGATACGTTTATTTTTAAGTCCGACGTTACCGATATTGCTGACTCCTTTATACAAGTTAGTTTTTTAGAATAAAATACATACGATTAATTGAACTATTACAGAAAGAAAATAATATTGACGGTCTAATGTATCCAGAGTGTTATCGCAAACCGACCGAAAATTCAAGATGCTCCAATATAGAGACGCCCGATCCATTTTGTATAGGGCTCATCGAGGATATCAAGGAATTATCAAATGCTGTACAAATTCGAGTACGAAAATTTTACCGCCCCGAAAATACTCAAGAGGGGGAGTTCTTGTCATACAGAAAAGATCTTAATCTTATATATTGGTCAAATGAAGGTAGGTAAGGCTATCATGGATTTTCTCTCCAATTAATGTTGCGATTTTAGAGAGAACTATTAATTTTAATCTTGTTACCGGCAAGTGTTATCTTGCGTTCGGTAATGCGTTGGATGTTTCGGTTGACGAATGGAGTAATGGTGGTCCTTATCGGTTTTATTTTACGGAAAGCTATGATGCCAAAACTCAAAAATTTTGTGATGTACCTCCTCACGCGACTCGTATTGGCTCGTTTGGGAAAGGGAAAGGTAATTTTTTCTGTTCATCAACCCAAGTGCTCTGTCAGAATGCAAAATTACCAACAGTAAACATAGTTGGTGTATCTAGGCAATCCGCTACTTTTACCCGGGCAACCTCCCATAATTCACCGTCATCAATATAAAAACTCACACTTCTCAAACTGTGTTAGATATTAGCAATTTAAATGTACAAAATAAATCTGAACAATTCGCTGGCACTGGAACATGCATGAGCGATACTCGAGTCATTTTTCACGTGCACTTTCGTTGAATAACGGAAACTGCACCTTTACAATATTATATCGTACGCCCGTTTGCCGTATCCGTTCCTATTTTTAGAAGTTGCCGGTCGGGGGCGACCATTACAATTCTAACATTTTTTTAGGGAAAGGTAAAGGTAAATCTAATCAATCCGAGAAAACTCCAAAAGATGTACCTCCCCAATGGGAAAGTACACGAAAATTGAAGTGTATGGATGTGTTTGCTGGATGTGGGGGCTTATCCGAAGGTCTGCATCAGGCTAAAATAACCGAAACGAAGTGGGGGGTTGGTATCCATTATTATAACTTAAAAAAACGTTCGCCCTTTTCGATTTTTTTGTTAGATTGAGAAAGAACCGGCTGCAGCTCAGGCGTTCAAACTCAACAATCCGGATGCGATAGTGTACACCGAAGATTGTAACGAATTACTACGTATTGTAATGTCACAAGATGAAATGGATGGTAAACGACTTCCTAAGAAGGGCGATGTGGAATTA
The DNA here is from genome assembly GCA_036250285.1 of Pyrocoelia pectoralis. Lineage (NCBI taxonomy): Eukaryota > Metazoa > Arthropoda > Insecta > Coleoptera > Lampyridae > Pyrocoelia > Pyrocoelia pectoralis. The sequence continues at coordinate 6,549,654 of CM070083.1, forward strand.
CTGGTAGGCGGTCCTCCCTGTCAGGGCTTTTCCGGAATGAATCGTTTCAATGCAGGACAATATTCCTTATTCAAAAATTCATTGATTGTCTCGTACCTGAGTTTCTGCGATTACTATCGGTTGGTAGTGGTGTAGCGTCTTACCGCTTTTTTATTAACCGTTACGAATTTTCAGGCCCGCCTATTTCATATTGGAAAATGTTCGTAACTTCGTGTCGTTTAAAAGAAGTATGGTGTTAAAACTAACGTTACGTTGCCTACTGGCAATCGGTTACCAAGTGACATTTGGAGTCGTACAAGCGGGACATTACGGAATACCACAAACAAGACGTAGGCTAATCATAATGGCCGCAGCTCCCGGATTTGTATTACCCAAATTCCCCGATCCGCAGCACGTGTTTAGTAAAAAAGGTTGTCAACTCGCTGTTCCCGTCGACAATTTCAAATACTACACCGGTGTGAGATGGATTTCGTCAGCTCCTTATCGTACTATAACTGTACGAGATTCGATGGCCGATTTACCAGACATTAAAAATGGTAGCAATGTGAAGGAGATGCCTTACGACTCCGAGGCCAATTCACACTTCCAAAGAATGATGCGTGGTTGTGATCCTAACGGTTTAGTAATTGATCATATTTGTAAGGAGATGGCACCGATCGTCGAGGCTCGCATGGCACGTATCCCGATTTTTTCCGGAGCAGATTGGAGGGATTTACCTAATATTCAAATAAGACTAAGCGACGGAACCTACACTAACAAGCTTAGATATCCCTACAGATCTAAGAAACAGAAAAAGAGCGATCCAGCTCGAGGTGTGTGCGCCTGCGCAATCACAGGACACTGCGATCCAGCCGATCGACAATTCAACACCATTATACCTTGGTGCTTACCACACACAGCCGATAGACATAACAATTGGGCCGGATTGTACGGAAGACTCAATTGGGACGGATTTTTCAGCACGACAGTTACGAACCCGGAGCCTATGGGAAAACAGGGAAGAGGTAATGTAACATTTTGTGTGGCGGTAAGTTTTTGAATTTATGGCTTTCTAGTGTTGCATCCGGAGCAGCATCGTGTTGTTAGTGTGAGAGAATGCGCACGTTCCCAAGGATTTCCCGATCGTTACCAATTTTACGGAAATATTCTAGACAAACATAGGCAAGTCGGCAATGCTGTTCCTCCACCTTTAGGTGCGGCAATCGGACGAGAAATTCAAAAGGCGTTAGCGGCCACAATGAGACTCGCCGACTGAATTGATGATTTTGGTATTACTTACTGACTTTTCTTAGAAATATGTGCCATGTTTCTTTTTTTTTTATATTTTTATAGAAGGTAGAAGGTATTACTATTGTACCTTTTGAAATATCTTAAGGTATAAGTATGATTTTAATCATTATTTCACTCTGTAGCATTAAGTTTGACATTGTTACCAGAGTTTTTTTATTTTACAATACTACCTCTTAAATAGTTTGGTTTTATCTTCCCATCCCCTCCCCCTGTATAATTCATGGGGCGACTTTCATTCGGTTTCACCTGCAAACACAATAATATTTATAATAAGTGGATACACCATTGCATAATTCTTACTGTGGACAGGTGTGCGCAGGACCAGCTTTGTAGTAAATTGTGGTTTAATTCTGTGAACAGCTAGAAAGTAGGTAAGTAATGTGTAACTGATGTTTTGACGAAACATTATATACCTAATATATTATACAAATAACTGGGCAAGTAACATCTCCTTATAATTGTACCTAATTATGAGTAATTAAAAGATTTTACGCAGGACCGGCTTGCCCATAATGGTTAATTAATTCAATTCGGAAAACAAGTAATGATATTTTTATAAAGGCAGCTTCATAATTACAGACTGGAAGAATTTTTTAAGAAGAATGGCGACAGTTTAGTGGGCATGCAAGGTAAATTCAGATTTTTTTTAACATATTCATCGAAATGGTAAGTGTTCCAACACAGAATACCATATTAAAATGGGTGGGATTGTTCTTCCGTAGTCTCCACGGTGTTAATGAGTCGCTCGTTCGACATCGGTTATGGTGCTTAGTCTGGATTTGCCAATTGCTTCATAGGGGAAGCAATATTGCTATATAAGCGTTGAGTGTACTCAACGACATAAGTATAACGAGTGATACATCAAAATTTAACTCTCTTTTCAAAAACCTTAAGATCTCTTAAGATAATGGATGGTTCCATAAGAAAGTGTCCAATTTGGCCCATCCGGTACAAGGTCAACAGTGGATATGTTGCATGAAGTGCTTTAAGTGGACCCATGAACAATGTGCTAACTCAGACAAGAAAAAAAGTATTTGTGTGACTTTTGTTTGGATATTTAGTTACGCAATTTGATTTAAAAAAGTTGAGCCTAATTTCGGGCACCCCATCCGAAATAATCTTTTTTATTCGATAAAAATGTATTTAATTGAGTTTTATCATTATAAAAAAATTACAATTATACCCATAGACTACAGGCCCGTATCAAAAATTGATGGGTCATTTGAACCACCAGGAGACCTATGTAGAACGATAGAAGGGCATAAAATAATAAGATTCAGCACTATGCCGTCACTTGTAAGCTGTCCAACTGAGTACAGGTGAGAATTCAAAAGTACAGGTAGACCGGGTATATTTTGGTCATATATTTTTGTACGGCATTCTCACAATCAATAGATCCATGAAAAATAATGAGAAAACGCTTAGTGCCGTACAAAAATATTGCGCCACAAAGTCGGAAAAATTTTTCATTTTCCGCCGATTTTCAGGGTAAATTTGGTCATTTGATTGTGTACGGCATCGGCTCCATACAGTTTCAGCACCTCTTCTAATTCATTATTCCGCAACGCCGTACAAAAATCATGGTACAAGGGGAAAAGATCGAGGGTTGCAACCTCCTCTCTTCCGTGGTCCGTCCGGATCATTTGACACAACATAAAATTAATTTATTCTGAAAGTATTTTGTGCATAGATAACATTTTTTCACATGCCCTACATTTTTGTTAGTCCAACAGTCAGTAGAGGGGGAAAAACGTGCAGAAAATTCCATGTAACGAAATGTACTTTAGGGTGATAGTTGGTACGATACTTTTTTATACGGCATTCAAATAATTTATTTGAATTTAATGCATTCGTCTATGAAAAGTCAATGCCGTACAAATCTGAAAGTTCATATTAATAAAACAGTATGTAATCATAATAATAAACACTTCTGTTTTTTAATGTAAATGTTTCATCCGTACATATATTGCTTAGGAGCGTAGGATGTATATACAGACTGTTCAACGAAAAGCGCCCAGGAGTACAGCGACTTCAGTGGTGTTATAACTCTAACAAACCACATATATTATTAAATGGGACGGTCTTTGCTACAATTTGATGAAAAAAAATCTTTTACACGCAGTCATTCGTTTGTTGTGACGTAATCGACTATTTTTTTAAATTGCACGATCTAATTTTTTTTGTCTATTTTTGTAGAGAATTTTACGTACTTTTCATCTATCTAAACATTTATTACGATTTTTTTATTTTTTTTTTATTTATTTTTTTTATTTTTATTTTTTTTATTTGTCAGTTCAACCTTAGAAGTGTTATACATGACATTTTTGGTGTAAAATAATTAGGCTACATAATATTTACATTACTGTTGCCATTTTAAGAAATTTTTGAGAAAAATGTAATAAACTAATTCGATCTAGTACGCCGTTACCTACATCAACACTTTTATAGAAACAAAATTATTACACACAATAGTTTCTTGCATTTTTCTCAAAATTGTCATAAAATGGCAACACAGTAATGTAAATATTATGTAGCCTAATTATTTTACATCAAAAATGTCATGTATAACACTTCTAAGGTTGAACTGACAAATTAGCATATAGGTAATCGGAAAAACTTCTTTCGGCGATCATAGCGCCATCTGTCACGAACTTCAAAAAATGTTTCAAACAAAAAGTTCCTATTTGTTAACGCAGAATTCAAATCTGCATAATAAACTGGGGGGGGGGGGGTGCTATTTAAGATTACGAAGTTATCCCCCTCTCCTCCCCACGTGGGTGGGAGTGGAGACATCCTATTACTATCAAACAATTGAGTCTTAAAACATTTTTTAGGCGTATTTTTTCTTTTTTCAATGCGTTTTGTATTTCGCGAGATATTTGGGCGGTACGGGTGGTCTGAAACACCCTGTATACATACCGTTTCACTTCAGATAGAGGGCATAATGATTAATGCATATTATCAATTGTTCTCTTGAAAAATATGTTAATGCCGTACAGTGTCAGATGACCATAAAGTACCTACCCCTGCAATGGTAGTGTCATTTTCATCAGCCAAAAAATATGGTCTGCATTAAAATGTACGGCATTATTTTTTTCTGGTTTATTTACCTAAATACTATTTAAAACAACGATAATATCTAGAAAATTGCTATATTTCATTAATCTATGATTATTTAAACTTTGTAAATAATTTCAAAAATTGCATGTTTTATATTTCTCTATAATTTTTTTTAGAACAGTTTCTTTTGAACGGCAATATTATATAACAATTGTTTTTAGCAATGTGATGTTGAAAAAAAAGTTGCCGTACAGGATCAAATGACCTTCCCCCTTTATAAATGATGTATACGATGAAATTAAGATAATTATCGATATACATTCAAATGAACAATAATTTTTTGACGGCATTATTTTTAGTAGTACTTTTGAGTGCTAGATAATGTTTTGGAACCGATGCCGTACTTTTTCAAATAACCCCCCCGGACCACGGAAAAGAGGAGGTTGCAACCCTCGATCTTTTCCCCTTGTACCATGATTTTTGTACGGCGTTGCGGAATAATGAATTAGAAGAGGTGCTGAAACTGTATGGAACCGATGCCGTACACAATCAAATGACCAAATTTACCCTGAAAATCGGCGGAAAATGAAAAATTTTTCCGACTTTGTGGCGCAATATTTTTGTACGGCACTAAGCGTTTTCTCATTATTTTTCATGGATCTTTTGATTGTGAGAATGCCGTACAAAAATATATGACCAAAATATACCCGGTCTACCTGTACTTTTGAATTCTCACCTGTACTCAGTTGGACAGCTTACAAGTGACGGCATAGTGCTGAATCTTATTATTTTATGCCCTTCTATCGTTCTACATAGGTCTCCTGGTGGTTCAAATGACCCATCAATTTTTGATACGGGCCTGTAGTCTACCAGTATGTTTGTTTACATCAGTGCCGGAACTACCGGTGTACCATGTGTGCCAAGCACACAGGCCCGGGGTAAAAAGGGGCCCGGGATCGAAAATTTTGCAAAACAAAAAACGATATTTTCACAGAAAAAAATGCAAAAATCGAGAAACGGACCGACAAAACCACTCAATACTTTTATAGATAACTGAAATAATCACATAAAACGACATCAATTTTTTAATTTTTCTATTGTGTTTATTAAACCACAATTGGCAATACCGGCATTTAGTTTAAAGGGTGGTGTAAGTGTCGGCGATTTTTGAACATTGCACTTGTTGATAAATGTAAAGGCGCCAGCCAGGCGGCCGCTCCTACAGAAAAAGCCGCTGCCGCGTGTTAATGTAGTACTGTCGGCTCGGCTTGGCCTTGGGCAATAACTTTTCTTTGATATTTTCAAATGCCCCTTTTAGCAAATTTGTTGTGTTACTTGTACCTACCTGTACGTGCAGATATTTTCTTATGTTCAATAAAATAAATACGTATGAATATAACAATTGCTTTTTTGTGTACCTGAAATTCTTACATTAAGATGGTTATCAATATAGTCCGTATTATAATGGGGGGCCCGGCAAAATTTTCGCACACAGGCCGGTGGCTACGTTGTTCCGCCACTGGTTTACATTACTTCGACCCATTACCTGATGATGGTACCATAGGAAATAAATTCATACACTTTTTTTGGTTTTTTAAAAGCAGTATCCGAAATTAGGCGACTTTTATACATTTATTTCCCTTTTTTTTGCCTACTTGAAATTGGCTCAAACATGACTGTTGAATATCTCTTCGGAGAGGGTGTCCCACTCCCACATGGAAAATGTACGAAACTTAACTAAAAGAAATTTTGGTTAAATTCAATTCTATTTAAACCCACAATAACCTTTATTTATTTAAATAACAATTTAATATGCATACACACGTTATAACAAGTATGTAAACGTTATGTGAACTACAATGAAAAATTAATCTTAATTAGTTAAAATGTATCCAAAGTGTTTCTGTGTGATACATAAAATTGGTGCAATTAAATACCACTTAAGTACCTACTAGAAATACAATTAATGAAGGCACATAGAGAAAAATACATTAAAACAATGAAGCAACACTACAAGAGTTAACTATTCTTAATCTCCTTACATAGTACCTACTTACAGAGAATAATAACTTTTTCAAACAATTCCACATTAAATGACGTCTAGAATAATTTACAGATACTTATTCAAAACAACTTCAAAGCAAAACACCACACATGCGGTGCACAAACCAAATCCAAAAAATATGAATATAAATGTGAGATGTTTCAAAGTGAGTTCATATTCTTGGATCGTATCAATTTTCTCTTCAAGATATACACTATAGAAATCATTTTTACGCTTGTCATATATTCCACTTTCTTTCATTCTACTTATAAATGTATTTAAGGTAGTTGTGAAATAATGATCCTTGCGTAAGCGAAGACGCATTGTAAAAACGTCGCTCATTGAATTATCCCTTATTTCGTAAGCGTCAACTTTCTTGTTGAATTCGATTTTCATAGTGTGCATATCTTCGACCAATGTAACAGCCGCATAATTACCGTGAAGATGTAAGTTGTACAGATGACGTGTCATTTGCTTTGTGGTAAAACCATGCATTGAGTTTTTTAGCTTTGTATAAAGTTTACGATCGGTGTAATTTTTGTCGAAGTAAACATTTTGAAAAATATCGGAAACATATATGGGTAGCTGAGAATCTGCCAACTCTTCTAAGTTCCGTATTTGAAAACTATACCGTGGTGCTGTAAGAACAGTTGACATATCGGAGGTGAAAGCAAACTGCATGTTAATAGCGTAAAATAAATAAAACAATAATAGAATACGTAAAGAGAGTGATGTAGGTCTAGGCAATTGTGCTACGTTACCACAAATAGTGAGTGACCAAACATTTAAGAAAGAAAGACATAACTTATCGAATGTAAATCCTCCATTACGAGATATAATTAAAAACCACGTTAACCACGTACATATAAATACAACACTTGTTACTATCCAAACATCATAATTGAAGACTTTCGTGCATACACTCATGCTAGATATTTGCCTGGCTTTGGGTACCATCCATAGATATTCTGTTCTTATCAATGGTTCCGTTACTACGAAATTTTTAAGATTTTTGAATGGCGTCGATCGTATAATAATTTCCCTTCCGAGTCTTGACGTAAAACTGAAGTTGCCATTAATAATATAATATTCAAAGGTGGCGTTAAGATGCTTTGAGAGTTCTCTGAAGATGTACAGCACAGCACGAGTCACTGGATGTTCTTCACTTATCGACATTTCGTTGCTGTTTACCGCGAAAATAACTGGACATTTATTCATTTGATGTACCACATTTCTAAATGAAAGAGACAATTGTTCCTCGCAGTCTTGACGAATCATTAATTTTGCAGCTCTCCCACACGCATTTTCCGGAGCAAATGGATTACACGTATACAATTTCAATATTCGCTGCCCATAAACCAAAATAATCACATTATTAATGCCGTACAACCAAAATACTCTAAATATAGCTGAGGCGGGATGGGTCGCATTAGTAATAACCAGAATTTTAGAGTTACCCATGCTTCTTTGATTCTTAAATGCATGAGTATGTGTTCTATGTATTTCGGGAATTAGAGACTCTACATCCTTTGGACACATTATAAACTGCCCATCATACTGGATTTTATTAACATCACTAATAGTGTCCATATTTAAAACAATATACAGACGCGTAGTGTTCATTTCAAAAATTGCATTTTCACATAAATTAGTATTTAAGATCAAGTTCAAGGTGTCATTCTCTGAAAATAAGTGGTTAATTGTTTTTTGAATACACTTTTTTATTGGCGCGTCCGATCCATTCAAGTTATTAACGAAAATATCGCACCGAACTAACAATATTTGAAAATAGAGACACGTTACGAATAACAAATCTTTCATTTTGATTGATAGTGATAGCACAGATAGTGATAGTGATACCAGTTTGCACTAAAAAGGAAATAGTATGAAAAATGTACCTACTCATTTGAATAAACTCACCAACAACGTTCTAATACATCAGGCAGTCGAATGAATACAACCAAGGGTATACAACAACGTATTAAATATAGGAACAATCAATAAACCAATAAAAGCTTTTACTGTAATTGGTGTTTCGTGTTCACCAACTTTTCCCTGAACCTGAACTAAACATATAATTTACTATAATGTCAAAGTACATACATACAAACTTGTGTTGCCGTAATTATGGTAGAAAGACGAATATTGGAAAAGTAATTTTCTAAAAGTTTCTGTTTTAAAGTTCTGAAGGATTGTCGAACTATTAATGCTGGATTATAGACTAGGTACGCAAAAAACGTCTTGAAATCGAGGAAGGGACAGAATTTCTTCTTTTCGGCGTGCAATTTTATTTTTAAATTACCTACCTAAACATTATTTTGATTATCGTTTTGAAACATCAAAACAATATGTAGGCATGTTCAAATGATTTCTCCACGAAATTTCGTTTTGAACATGAAAATGGCGTAAAATTATTATTTGAAAATGCTTCCGCATTGCGGAATGTGCGGTCGGGATGCAGCGATTTGTTGTAGGTCAACGGCTAAACCTCGTTTGGTTGGTGGTTTGTCGTGCTATCGATTATCGTGCGTGCAATGTGGGTTGCGGCGAATATGTAACTGTCCACCCTTATTGTACAGTTATGCGTGAGCGTGCCCTCTTTTGTTAGGTAAAGATGGTTAATTGGTTACAGATATTTATTTACAGTACTTACAGGTTATATACATTTATTGTTTTCGGCCTGCCGTAGGCGGAAGCTGGAGCGAAGCAAGAAACGGCGAAGATCTTGAAGAGATGTCGGAAGCCGTAACATTATATTAGAGGTCGTCTACTAGCGGTTGGTGAGACTACCTGGCTGTTGCGACCCTAAATGCACATTCTTAAGCCTCTTAAGATAATTTATTGACATTAACGTAAAAGTGCAAGTTGTGGAAATCCAGTGGCGTCACAGTGATTACACTAGGGAAAGTAATGACGAATATTATAATGACTAGTGATTAACGTGAAAACAGTTTTAAGTTGTTTTATTAATTTAAGTTGCTCTTATGTTTTGTATAGGTAATAGCATCTAATAAAAAGTAAAAAACCTATTAATTTAAAAATTTGGTGTAACGAATGTTCGAAGAATTACTTTGACGCCACTGGATTTCCCCAACTTCCACTTTTACGTTAATGTCAATAAATTATCTTAAGAAGAAGAAGCGTAAGAATGAGTATTTGGGTCCCAATAGGCAGGTAGTCTCGCCAACCGCTAGTAAACGACCTCTACCTTCAACAATCACTTTCCAAGTAGCAATCCAGTCCTTGGCCTCTCGTAATGCTAATGCTTTAATCGCCAATTCATTTTGCTTAGATAAAGCAAAGGATTCTTTGCAACAATTGCCTTACTATTCATAACGTCGAAAATATTATTCATCTTGAATAAAAAAATCGGCAGTGTTATTACCCGTTTGACTGGATATAATTCACCTGTTGTTCTTATTCCCGCCGATGCGATGTTCGATGACTGAATATTGGGGTGGCCAGTCGGACATTAATTTTTTGAAAATTATTAGGATCGATATGGGAGGGGGATAGATGACACATGGTTCGTGCAAGGTTTCCCCTACAGTCTATACCCTATATAGTCTATGCTGCTCTTATATCTTGCCAACCATTGAACTGTACGCTGTTGCGTATAGCGTACAGTTCAATGTTGCCAACTAATTCTATTATTACCAACTATAAAGTCATTGTCATGTACTCTATTGCGTATACTTTTAAATAAGTGAACAATGTTATAAAATCACTACCACTTCTGTATTATGAATTGTAATACATAGGTATATGGGTTATATGCGGTAGCACCTAACATTTTAACAGCACCTTGATTGTTGGTTCCTTGATCGCACACTATTACTTTAAGGTTGAAACCTGAATTTAGGGCCGCGCCGACACCTAGTGGCGCCTATGTGCAAAAATTTTCATGAAAATTATTCTAGGGTAATCCACAATCTAACGTAAGTAGTGGGAGTAGCACCACCATTCCAACATCAGTGTGCGCAGTGATTCTTTACGCTTCGAGCTGTGCAAGGAAGAGTAGTATCGTACAGTGACACGTTATCTCAAATTCTAAGCTGAAAACAATCACTCAGCAGCTAAAATTCATCGTGAATTGTGTACGGTGTATTGCCCAAACATGATGATGAGTGACAGTGTAGTCCGTCAATGGGTACGTTTTTTAAAAAATGGAAGAACTAACGTGCACGATGAAGCCAGGAGCGGTAGGCCATCTCTTGTCGGTGATGACTTACTGAACAGAGTGAATGAAACAATTCGTGTAGGCCGTCGCATCACAATCTCGGAACTTTCCGATCATTTCCCTGAAATTTCTAGGAGTCTTCTACATTATGTTAGTAACAGAACAATTAGTCTATCGCAAGTTTTGTTCACGTTGAGTACCAAAACTTCCTACCTACGACCACTGGTAGATGAAACTTGGGTAAGCTATATAAATGTGGAGACAAAACAACGGTCAATGCAATGGGGTCATACAGATTCTCCAAAGCCAAAGAAAGCCCCGTCAAACTTTCTCTGCGAGGAAAATTATGGTTACGGTGTTTTGGGATGCTAAGGGCATCTTGCTCGTTGATTTTGTGGAGCGTGGTACAACAATCACTTCTGCAGTGTATTGTGAAACATTTAAAAGACTACGACATGCAATCCAAAACAAGAGTCGTGGTCTGCTGGGATCTGGTGTTCTGTTTGGTCACGACAAAGCCCGCCCTCTCACACAACTCAAAGAACAACTGAAGTTTTGACCAAGTTCAAATTGAATTTTTGATCACCCTCCTTATAGCCCGGACTTGGCTCCCAGTGATTACCACAGCTGTTCCTACACAGGAAGCGGTCACTGACCTGTATCATTACAGGTCAGTGGTTCCAACACAGAATACCGTATTAAAATGGGTGGGATTGTTCTTCCGTAGTCTCCACGGTGTCAATGAGTCGCTCGTTCGACATCGGTTAGGGTGCTTAGTCTGGATTTGCCAATTGCTTTATAGGGGAAGCAATATTGCAAATAATATTTAACATACTTAAGCGTTGAGTGTACTCAACGATATAAGTATAACAAGTGATACATCAAAATTTAACTCTCTTTTAAAAAACCTTAAGATCTCCGTTTCAATAAGTGTCCAATTTGGCCCACCCGGTACAAGGTGAACAGTGGATATGTTGCATGAAGCGCTTTAAGTGGACCCATGAATAATACCTATGCTAACTCAGCCAAGAAAAAAAGTATTTGTGTGACTTTTGTTTGGATATTTAGTTACGCAACTTGATTTAAAAAAGTTGAGCCTAATTTCGGACACCCTATAATTATAAAAAAAATTATAATTATACCCAGAGTATATGTTTGTTTACATTACCTCGACCCATTGCCTGATGATGGTACCATAGGAAATAAATTCATACACTTTTTTTGGTTTTTTAAAAACAGTATCCGAAATTAGGCGACTTTCCTCTACATTTATTTCTCATTCATCGTTTAATTTTTTTGCCTACCTGAAATCGGCTCAAACATGACTGTTGAATATCTCTTTGGAGAGGGTGTCCCACATGGAAAATGTACGAAACTTAACTAAAAGAAATTATGGCTAAATTCAATTCTATTTTAACCCACAATAACCTTTATTTATATTTTATTTAAATAACAATTTAATATTTTGTTATAACAAGTAAACGTTATGTGAACTACAACGAAAAATTAATCTTAATTATTTAAAATGTACCTATCCAAAGCGTTTCTGTGCGGTACATAAAATTAGTGCAATTAAATACCCCTTAAGTACCTACTAGAAATACCTAAGTAATTACAATTAATGAAAGCATGTAGAGAAAAATACATTAAAACAATGAAGCAACACTACAAGAGTTACCTAACTATTCTTAATCTCCTTACATAGTACTTACAGAGAGGGCCGTAGCCAGGGGGTGGCCAGGTGGGGCTGAGCCCCATCTACAGCACGGTCTGGCTCCATCTGGACAATATGGTTTAATGGTTAATATAAATTTAGTAATAACATCAACATCTTCAGAAGCATTTTGATATTTATGTAAACATAATTGCAGAATTGCACACAGACACAGGCAAACACATTTATATATAAAATACATATAAATTATGTAAGAGCCTTTTAGATTTATATAAAACTGGAAAAAAAATAAGAGATATTTAATGTCAGGATGTCAGCAATTTTCAAAATAATATAGATGTCTATTAGATGTAAATTCTTCTACATGAATTTATATAAGTTTTATGTATATTTTATGTAATATTTACATAAAAAATATTCGTTGTAAAAGCGTTGCGATGACCAAAATGGCAGCTACTCGAGCATAATGTAATTATTATCAATGTAAAAAATTATTTAAGCAGTTTCATACAAAAAATGGAAAAACTACATTTTACGTGCAACTGTACTTTTAATTATATTTAACTTAATTCTTGCACGAACCCGTTTTGACCTGAACTGAAAGCTGACAGTTTATTATGATATACTTGCTTGAAACGTTTCCCTTAACCGGATTCGAACGTTTGCGGGTGGGCGTTGCAAATTCTGAAATCCGACATTGTACCACTGCGCCAATCTGTAACATCCCTTCTTTTTATTTTGTACTTCGTAACTTTGCGCTGTTTCGCGTTATTAGTTTAAATTTTGTTTGGTTATACCGTTGAGTGAAGTCTTATTCAATAATTATACCTATTTTTAACTTTATGTTAAAAATGACCAGGATTTAATTTATTTTATATTATTTATTTTCTATATAAATTAGACGCATTTTAGTCGATACGGATCTAATATTAAAGGTACGTGAACTACAATTTTTCGCGTTATAGAAAACACGCGCGTGCGATTACTTATGCGGCGCAAATAGAAACGGACTTTATTTTCGACCATACAATATATGTAATGTAATGATAATTTCTAATTATATTTACAGAAGGCATACATAAAAAATAAGTAATTTTACATATAATATTTTACATATAACGTACATCAATCTAATCATGTAAATATGACAGCACATGAATTTCATGAGTGATATGTAATTATCTATATGTATTATGAATTTCTGTATGCAGAATATCCGTAAGTTTCTATACTATTATGTAAAATATACGTAATTGTGTGACATACGGTTTATATAACCTTATTAAAGAATACTTACATACTCGATATATAAAAAAGCCTATGTAGGGGTATTTACTTCAATTTATATACGTTGTACGTATATTTTATATGTGTGTTTGCTGGGTGGTTTATTTCTCTTTTAAATATTGGGGGAGTTGATGCCTTTTCTTAGAGGCACTTCTCTCTTGTAATATCGTGGCCTTCTTCGACGTTATCCGATTAACATTTCATTTGGGGAAGAAGAAATTTTGACCTCTTTGTTGGGGCGTGAGCGACTCTGTGCCATGAATAGAGGGGGATTGACTTTGAACGAGATGAGTGTACAGATTTCTTCTCAATGAAATCATTACTCAAACACTTGGTGCGGCTTAAGTCACACAGCGCTTCGAAATAACAAGGTAAACTATTCTTGAGACAAAAGGACAATTAACGCACTGCAGAACTCCTGCTCACTATTTGTAAAGAAATTCAAAACCGTTGCTTCGTTCCGAATAATCATATGACCTGTCTCTTGGGGACGTAAAAGAATTCTTCTCTCGCAGGCGGAAACAGTTAATGCCGCGCAGTACAGTGAAACACTCAAAAAGTTACGAAGAAACGAAAGAGGGAATGTTAACGAAGACAGTATGCTCGATGCATGATAATGCCAACGTCAAAAAGTAACTTTTGGACTCATCCTGACCTCACAGTCCTGATCTCGAACCTTCGGATTTAACTTTTTGATCTCGTTGAAGGGTTTTCAACCGATGATTGAGGTGAAACAATGGAGTGCGTTGAGAAGGAAAGCGTCTTTGTCGAAAAATTGTGTTTGATGTATACATCGAGTTGTAATAAATTTTTCCAAAATATTTTCGGTTTAAAAAAAAATTGGGTATTCCTAGAATGTAATGCAAAAAATAGAAACTAAGATGCTTCGGGCACGTGGTGCGGTGAATGACTGTGAAGAACTGCAACGTAATGTCTTCTTTTCGTGTTGGATGTAAAACTGCCAATGCGACATATGGTCTTTTGCTGGGGAGGGGGAGGGGGTGAAATTCTCGTTAGTAAGAGTAATCAACGCTTCGAAGTTTCCTGTTGTTAGACCTTTGCCCATAGTACAAATGCAAATAAAGTACGACTCTTGTTTAGACTTTCAAATTGTGTTAGTTTACACTTTATAATTTGTTTACTTATCACTTTTAGGTTTATACTCTTTTTTCTTTTTCACCAATAGATCTTTAGGGCACACCTTTGTCGTCTCTTTATGTTCCTTACATTTTTCATCGATTTTCTGCTGTTTCTAAAATGATCAACACCTATACAAATCAATTTCAAAAAAATAAAATTCATACTTCAAACGCTTCAATGTTCGTTTTATAATTATCCTCTTCCTTTTTTGTAAAACGATATTCGGAGTACGTAAAAGGTCGACTGTATCCCGTAATTCCTCTCGAACAATTAGAACAGGTCGGAAAACCGTAATCGGATAATTTAATTGGAAACTGAAATTACGATTATAATAATCGAACCGTGTGGTATAGGAAGATGCTCACGTTGTGAGTTTTTATGTAAGATTCTATGGATTGAATATCGGATTCTTCGGGTTCTTCCCAACGTTTTGCAAAAAGAAGGGCGCTCGTGTGATACTTTTTGGTGATTTTCATTTCGGCAGTAGGTGGTATAATTTTTTTTGGGCACGTATTGCATTCGGTCCGTTTTATTGGCTTTAGTGACGAACGACACACATCACTGAAGGAATCGATAGGAGCCTCTTGTTTTTTGCACTTTTTACGCTTGAAGAAGTAGAAATACAAACAATTGTTAAACAAACAAACAAAAACTTTAATATTAGGTGGAAAAAGTAGTTACATTACGACCCCAGACTCACTTTAAAAGTTGATTTACATGTGGGCGATTCAGCTTTGGGGCAATCGTCATTATTAACCACTTTTTTACATGTTTTGTTATGTTGTTTGTCGTCATTACAATCTGTGCTGTAATAACGCTGCTGTCCCGCTGGATATTGAGGTAACTGCGCCAGCGATTGCATTTGATTCGCCTTGTCTTGATCAGATACTACATCGGACTCGATCATCTTCACGGGATCGGGAAAGGGACTTGCCAATCGTGATTTCTTAAACGGTAATTTAATACACTGGTAAGTTGATGATTTCTCAAACGGCCTACAATACTGTATAAGATTAATGTTGAAACAATGACAAACATCAACACCTGTATGTGAACTCCTGATCCGGTTTTTGTACTGATCCACGATCAATTTTGACATCATCTTCAGGTTGTTCAACTTCAACATGTTGCGAATATAACATTTTTCTGTACTGTGGTCTTCGCACCAATAATGTGTAATTTGTACTAACTTTGCTCCACGCGTAACAATTAATTTTAGTAATAAGCTGTAGAGCCATTATAATGAAAAATGTAAAGGAGAATTTTTTTAATTTGAATGTGACGTATACCAAAAATTTTTGCAAAAATAACTGAAAAAGCAAAGCAAGAGTCTTTTCCCTTTAAATTAAATTGAATGATACTAAATTGAAGAGTGCCATGTTTTCTAGAATTACAAGCTTAATTTTACTCATAACAATGTTGATCATCGCTGTCGGCGTCGAATAAAGCATCAAACATTTTGAAGAAACCCTCCCCATAGTAGTCCTCTATAAGTTCAATAGTTTTTAGTATAGTAGCGCCGGTTTCAACATAAAAGTCACTAGATCTAGGGACCTTTCTAGTGACTTTTTGTGTTGAAACCGGCCCTATATTTTATCGTCGTTTTAGCTGTTGCGTAGAACTTCTTGTAGGACAAACACGTGACGGAGAAAGAACAGGTAACAGACAGGACAGTTTTGTACAAACGGATATAGCCTTTCGCCCCTTCATTAAGGATATCACCGTTGTGTTCAAGGCGGTTTACAGCAGAAAAGATTTTCGCCAATTACAGGGGAAATGACAGCGAAACCTAGAGAATCTATGGAGACTCTCTGGAACCAAGCAAGGGTTGGAAGTCAATGGCGACGAGAACGGGTCATTTCACGAAAGTGCTAGAGGTAAACCCCAGTTATTAAAGAAGAACTTTGCAAAATGGAACATCTTTATTGTGGGGAAAGCAGTGATATACTTAGGCCACCTATTCGGACCCTTTGTGCTACTTCCCTGATTAGAGAGTCGCCCTACCCCGCAATGTCACACAAGCCATCTCACACGTGAGATAACCCTGAGGATGCTGGAAGGGGATAAGCGCCTCTAATCTTAGCCATGGTCGGCCAGAATTCCCCCAACATGGATACCATCTGAATTGGACAAGTACGGAACACTCGCAAAATATGTTGTGCACCGTCTCGTCGTCTGTGTAGCATCCTCGATGGTGATTCGACCAAGCCAAGTTAATTATATCTACCGTATATTCCATAATAAAAAAAAGCAAGAAAGAAGGTCTAAAGTAGGTAACTTAATGGATGACGTGAGTGGTAATGGCGAAATGCTTTCAGGGAGAGATTGATCAGACTATGGGTACGGAATCCAGGAACTGTTTGATTCTAAGGCAGTGTTAACGCGTACGGGGGTAGAACTTGAACTTAGACTTAGGTTACTCGTCGGATTGGCCCACAGTAAGGGGAGGTGTTTGATAGAGGGAGGAAGGCGGAGTGCTTCACAATGGTAATGAAGAAGACACTGTGGAAAAGGAAGTCGAGGGTGGATTTTAATTGGCAGAAAGGATTTTTAACGGGTTATGTCGGAATGGAAGAGAGAAGAATGTTTATACCATGATGGCGCGAGCTCTAAGAGTATACGTCTACGCAAGTAACAAGATTCGGGAAAAAGAGCAATATTTAGTTTTCTAAAAGGGCAAGTTGAAGTTGAAGCGACCGTGGTGATGTCAACAACTGGGGGGGGGGGGGGGGGGGTTGAGAGGTGAAGTACAAGGAGAGAAAATGCGTAGGGTTTACGACAACGTCTATAGGCAGTAGGTAGGTTGGTCGGGCGCCGGAGGGTAAACTGGTTCTGGAATACAGGCTGACGGGTCGATGTAGACGGACTGGTCGGTGTTGGCTGCTTTCGTTGGCGGTTATGACTTCTGACTGACTTCTGTGGGTAACAGCGTTCGCTTATAAAGGATTCTGGCCGATGTCGATGCGTTGTCATCGGCCAATGGAAATCAATCATTGCTCTTCGGTATGTAAGCGACTGTGTAGCAGGATCATGTGGTGGCCACATTACTCCCCCTCCAGCGTAGCGGTATTGAAGTCGGCGAACCTTACGGGCAATTTTATGGGTCGCCCGCGTCTCGTTTGTCGATGTGAAGTGGGTGGATCTTCTTCGACGGGAGCTGGAGGTTGCGGTGCTGCTGGAGTGGGCTATGGATTCACGTGACTTGCAGTAAATGCAGGCTTGAGGCGGTCGATCGACACTTTGGAGGAGCGGCCGTTGAGGTCTATGTCAAAGTGTTTATCATGTCTGTCTATTACTTGGAATGGGCCTTCGTACGGGTGTTGGAACGACTTCTTCGGACCTTCTACTCGTACGAAAACGTGTGAGCAGTTGTGTAGCTAGGGATGGACAAAAACTTTTGCTGTTCCATACGTCCTTGGGGGGTGCGGTCGGAAATGTTGAAGTGACGTCCTGAGTTCTTGCGCGATCAGGGTTGTGCGCCGCTGACCAACATTTCGCCGGGTAGTCGAAGTCCTGAGCTGTAGACCAAGGATGCGGGTGCGAAATCGGTACGTAAGCGCGACTGTGTAGCAGGATCATCTGGTCGCCACAGCTTGGATCACGCCACGAAGCAGAAACTGGTGCCCCCCAAAGGAATGGTCGACAACTGCCCACAGGTTAAACAAAGGAAATGTGATCACTTTCCCTAAACGTTGTACACAATTAAAATATAAGGTACTTACAATTAAAGGAGTGGTTCCAAATGGTTCCTATTCTGGATTCTGTATTTTACGATAGTAGGATGGACATTAAGTCCACTTAGGCCGTGCCCTTTGTACTACCTCCTTGACTAGAGTCAATCGATCCCGCGACGTCACTCAAGCCATCTCACACGTGAGACGAACCTGAGGATGCTGGAAGGGGATGCGGCTCGAATCGTATAGCCATATCCGGTCAAGATTCCCCAAACCAGGGATTCTCAATTGGACAAGTACGAGACACTCGCAAAGGAGGTTGTGCGCCGTCTCGTCGTCTGTGTAGCAGTACTCAGTAGCATCCCCTACAGGATGGTGATTTGACCAACCCCATGCGGTACTGTTAATTTACAGTGCCCAGAAAATGTCTATACACAGTAGCCGTAGGTTCTTCCTTGATAGGTCTGTGCAGAATCGCGCCAGGATGCGAGATGGTCCTCTGAGTGAGGGCCTCTCTCGCATGACGACAATCTAACATCAAATCCCACATAGCCTTGTGCTGGGCCAACACCACCTGTATTGTGGGTGGTGTTAGCGGAGTTTGGCTGTCTTGATTTAGTAACTTGTTTACAGTTGATTGTTGATGCTGTAAGTGGATGAGCTCGAGAGTGTATTGATGTTTGTCACTTGCTCTAGTACTTGGTGACATTCGAAAACCATCCTAGAGGTGATTTTGCATTGACCCAGTGCTCTGCTGTCGCTGGAAAGTCTGAAATCCATCCGTAAAGATGGATATATCTGGTTGGAATGCCACTTCGGCATCAAATAAGATGTGGTAGTTTTTTCCTAGTATAAATTGAGGGATGAGTTAGTCAAATCACCGTTCTTGGATAGGCAGCTAGTCGCCTAATTGCCTCGCCCAGAATTCGAGAATGTTTCTGCAGAAGTTGTAATTAGTACGACGTTGCCATTTTTACTTATTTAATTTTTTCGATAATGGCAATAACGCACTTTACGTTTTTTTTAGGTTATAACGAAATCATAACAAGATGAAACTTACTGCATTATTTTCAATGTAAATTTACAACAAAATCCAACAATTTCAATGTCTTTTCAGGCAGAAATAGAGACTGAAATTTTTTAAAATGAAACCTAGATCATTATTGAGCGATTATTTATTCAAAAATTGGCTTCTTATCGGTATTTTTGTATGTATATTTCTGGCCAGTATTTATCCTTCGTTAGGAGCTAAAGAAGGTACGTTCCGTGTATAATTTTCGTACTTATTTACATTGTTTGTATATTATTCGTAGGTCCTCTCAAACCGGAATATACCGTAAAGTACGGTGCGGTATCCGTAATTTTTTTTATAAGCGGATTATCGCTTAAGACGGATAGCGTTTATTATACGCTACAACAACATTGGTTGCATTTATTTATACAATCTTTACATTCATTTTCGTTCCTATTTTCGTACAGTCGCTCATTATTTTTTTAAATATTTTTAGAGTAGATAAATGGATATTGAAGGGGTAAATGGGTTATAAAAATATCTTTTTTTAGGTGTGACGAGGGTTTGTTTCAGTCTGATAACCGTAGCCTGCATGCCTCCTCCCGTCTCAAGTGCTGTTATATTAACGAAAGCTTCTCAGGGTAACGAAACTGCTGCAATTTTCAATTCAGTATTAGGTAGTTTTTTCGGTATTCTAATTACGCCGTTATTGCTTTTATTTAATGTACGTTAACCGAATCGGTTACTCCGATAATTAATTATTAATATTTTAGTTAGGTTTTACGACAGTTGTTCCCGTGATGGGAATTGTACTTCAGTTGTCTGTGTCTGTGTTACTGCCTTTGTGTGCGGGTCAACTTATCAGGTGTTATACCGAATTTAGGGGCCACCGATTACCGCTTAATACTATAAGCCAATCTGCTTTACTTTTTATTATATATACAACGTTTTGTGATACTTTTAATATGCCAGAATCGGGATTAATAGCGACCGATATTTTGCTAACAATGTTTATAGGTATAACTTACTTCTTTGTATTGAAAAATCGCTTTTAACGCTTCAATTATAGTGCTGGTAGTACAAATAGTGTTGCTCACCTTGAGCTTTATCATGGCTAAATCTATACAATATTTTAGTCCAGCCGATGTTGTGTGCGCAATGTTCTGTTCAACTCACAAATCGTTAACATTAGGTAAGTATATTGTGATCGTACACGATTTTACATTCAACTCTAATATTGAAGGTATTCCTATTTTACGCATTATGTTTCACGGTTTGTCACATTTAACTCAAATAAGTTTACCGTTACTTGTTTATCATCCCACACAAATGATTCTCGGTGGATTATTAGTAACAAATCTAAAAGAATGGATGTATTCGCAAAATAGCAAAAAATTACCATTGTAAATGAGTATTTTCCTGTATTTTCGTATCGATGTTGAATGTTATACATATTTATATAAGTGTTTTATGTATTTATGATAATAAAAAGATATTTGTGTTGCTATGTTAACATTACACAGCAATATTGTATGACGTGCCTACCTATTTACAGCTTGTCAAACGAGAAGTTGCACTTGAGTGCAGGTTGCGCACTAGTAAATTTATGTTTATTTAAATAATTTTAAATTTAAATAAAGTTCTGTAAATAATGTAAGAAAGTGGATGTACAGGGTGTACAACTATGTAATGAGGCCGGCCATAACTTGGAAACTATTTGAGATAGAACAGTGAAATAAAAAATCTTTTGATAAATCAGATAAATGTGGCCAAGAGAAAATGCTGGAAATTATTTTCAAGTTCCTACCATTGCCGCCAGAGGGCGTTTCACTGATTTCAATTTGAAATTCCCATTTTTTGGGCAATTTTCCTCAGTAAGGTATTTAAAAAAATATATTCATTGTAAACTATGATCAATATGCCGAACTTTGTTTAATGAATTTTTACGATTGCTGTCAAAATAAAGGGAGGGGGGAACTAAATTACGTGTTACTATAATAGAAAAAATCGTGTAACTTTGAAACTGTAGGATATATTATTAGAAAGTTGGCAACAACGTAAAAATGTCAGAACGTCACGGTCACGCTGTTAAACGCAGCATGTTATTTGTAGTTTATTAAAGTTGTGTTGTAATTAAATATTGTCAATTAAATGGTTCAAACGAAGTCTGTCATTAAAACCATCGAATACACAACAACTGGCGACGAGAATTGGTGAGAATTCCATATTTTTCATTAATTACGTTGAAGTTGAAGGTCAAGCGTTGCAAGTAATATAGTCCTACCGTCAAACAAAGTCGTGCTCATATAGTCATACCAGTCATCAAAAGGGGTGCAATTTTTTTTTAAATTAAGTCGCAAAAGTCGTGAAGTCATTCGTCATACAGTCAAAATGTCAATTATTGGGGCCATAGAACAATTAAATCTAAACAAAACCGATGTAGAGAGCTACTTAGAACGTATGGATCATCTGTTTCGTTGTAATAAGGTGGAGGAGTCGGAAAAAGTAGATTTGTTTGTTACATTAATTGGGGGTGATGCGTATAAATTATTAAAAACTATGGTAAAGCCGCAGTCGGTGTCGGAAAAAACATACGCAGAGCTGAAGAAAATTTTAAAAGATAGAATGGCACCAAAAAGGTCAGTTATTGTAGAAACGTACAAGTTTTACAAAATTAGTCAAGAGCTGGCATCAATTGCCGAATATATAGGTAAATTGAAAGAGCAAGCCGATTATGTGAGTTTGAAGAGTTTCATGATAGAGCTCTGAGAGATAAATTTGTATGTGGTCTGTCGAACAAGCGAATACAAGATCGTTTATTAACAGAAAAGGATCTTACATTCGATAAAGCGTGTCAAATTGCGCTTGCCCAAGAAATTGTTCAGGAAGAAAGCTTGGAGTTGCAACAAACTAATCAAGCAGTCAATAAATTTAAGGCAGTCTCAAAACATAAGATGGCGTCAAGGCAATCAACAGGAAATCAAGAACCGGGTCGATCAAACGATTCGACAAAGAAAAGTCAGTCGTCTTCAGTCAATACGAAGTATGGGTCGCGTTCACAGTGCTTTAGGTGCGGCAGGTATCACAATCCAAATGCGTGTCCAGCCAGAGAGTGGGAATGCTTTTCATGTAAAAGAAAGGGTCATACAAGTACAGTGTGTCGTAACAAGAAATTTAATGTAAGTAATGTCACGGAAAGCAGTAACGAAGATGGTCAGCAAGAAACGGAGGAAGAAATGTCTCACGAAAATGTCTACGAACTGGGTTGGTTGCAGTTAGCAACAATCACAGAAAATACGAATAAGCCGTTATTAATAGATGTCAAAGTACAAGATCAGTGGTTGGAAATGGAGGTCGATTCTGGAGCGAGTAAGTCAATAATCCATAGTAGTCTGTACAACAGTAAGTTTTCTGATTTAAAACTAGTCGATGTTAGTTTTAAGTTACGTGTGGTAACAGGTCAAACAGTAGAAGCAGTCGGTCAAATTATTGTAAATGTCACGTATGGTAAAAAATTATTTGTACTTCCACTAGTTGTAGTAAATAGTAGAAATAGTTTTACATCGTTATTAGGTAGGGATTGGCTTGATAAGTTAAATCCAAACTGGAAAAATTCAGTACTTCATAAAGAAAACATGTTACCGATATGTACCTTAGAGTCCACAAATCCATGTGGTCATTTTAGTAATGTAAAAGTCGATCTAGTATCTAGTTTAAAACAAAGGTATCCAAATGTTTTTGTGTTGGATGCAAAGTCTGTAATTTCCAAATTTAAAGTTGAATTGAAATTACAACCTAACTCAAAACCTGTATTTCATAGAGCATATGACATGCCCTACGCACTAAAACAGAAAGTCGAGTCTGAGCTAAATAAGTTGGTCGAGTCCAATATACTAACGAAAGTCACTTTTAGCAACTGGGCTAGTCCGATACTAGCAGTGCCAAAAAAGAACAATGAATTAAGAGTATGTGTAGATTTCAAAAAAACTGTGAACAGAGTCATAGATTCAGATCATTGCGTATTGCCTTTGCCCGAAGACATTTTTAGTTTGTTAAGTGGGAAACGATTTTTTACGGTAATAGATCTGAAGGGAGCTTATTTACAATTAGAAGTTGGTGAGCGGTCGAGAGAACTACTAACCATCAATACTCACCTAGGATTGTTTGTATACAATCGTCTTCCTTATGGAATAAGTTCAGCGCCAGGAATTTTCCAGTGCGTCATGGAAAATATTCTATCGGGTATCCAAAATGCAAAGTGCTATATCGACGATATCTTAATATTTGGGGAAAGTATAGAGAATTGTCATAGTACAGTTCTAGAAGTTTTCAGTCGATTAGATCAGTACAACGTTAAGGTTAACGTGGATAAATGTCGCTTTTATGAAGAATCTGTAGAATTCTTAGGTCACTTGATTGATGCAACGGGATTACATCCTGTACCAGAAAAAGTTAGTTGTATTAGAAATATTAACCCTCCGAGCAATGTCACACAATTAAAGTCATTCCTCGGGTTAATTAACTATTATGCGAAATTTGTGCCCATGTTGTCTGCTAATCTAAAACCTCTTTATAATTTATGTAGGACAAATGTTAAATTCAATTGGACACAAGAACACCAACAATGTTTTGTTTGGGGAAAAGATACATTAACATCAGACAAAGTTCTTACATTTTATAATCCAAAAGTGCCTATCTATGTAACGTGTGATGCAAGTAACTTCGGAATTGGAGCCATCCTAAGTCATAAAATTAACGGAATGGATCGCCCAGTATTATTTGTTTCACGCACTTTATCACCATCAGAAGTGAAGTACGCAAGTATTGAAAGAGAAGCACTAGCGATAGTGTTTGCAGTTCGTAAATTTCATAAGTATTTGTTCGGTCGCAGGTTCGTACTAATTAGCGATCATCAGCCATTACAATTCATTTTTAATCCTAACAAGGGATTACCTGTAGCATCAGCAGCCCGTATCACTCGTTGGGCAATAGAGTTAGCTGGTTACAACTATAGTATAGAATATAAGAAAGGATGTTCCATTGTGAACGCAGATGCACTTTCACGTCTACCGAATTTGTCAGAGTCGGAATGTGTCGAAGAAATACACTCATTTAATTTAAATTCCGATATACCTTTAAACTTTGAAGATATTCAAAGAGTATCTAAAAACGATCTAACTTATACTAAAGCGTTGGATCTTACCTTATCAGGTTGGCCAAGCACAGTAACCGATGAAAATTTGTTACAGTATTTTAGAAAGCGCCACGAACTATCTGTTGAAAATAATTGTCTACTCGTAGGATCAAGGATTATCATACCGATGAAGTTACGGGACGACGTCATGAAATTATTTCATGAACAGCATCTGGGCATCGTTAAGACAAAAATGCTTATTCGTTCATATTGTTGGTGGCCGGGAATCAACAATGATCTTGAGAAAGCCATCCACTCATGCTTGGTATGTCAGCAAACGCAAAACTTCAATAATGATGAAAAGGGAGCCGCATGGCCATTAGCACCAAATAGTTTCTTTAGAGTGAATGTAGATTTCTTCTTAGAGGGTCATACATTCCTCTTGCTAGTAGATAACAGAACGAAATGGTTGGAAGTTAAATTAATGAATAAAGGTACAGCAGCGAGGGAAACTATTATTAAACTGAAAGAAATGTTCAGTACCTTTGGTCTCCCTACGGAGATAGTTTCGG
The DNA here is from genome assembly GCA_036250285.1 of Pyrocoelia pectoralis. Classification (NCBI taxonomy): domain Eukaryota; kingdom Metazoa; phylum Arthropoda; class Insecta; order Coleoptera; family Lampyridae; genus Pyrocoelia; species Pyrocoelia pectoralis. The sequence goes on from CM070083.1 coordinate 6,574,722, forward strand.
ACAACGGTCCGCCATTCAATTCCAAAGAGTTCAACTTGTTTTGTCAAGCAAACGGTATAAAACCATTAAAAACGCCACCGTATCATCCTATGTCAAATGGAGCAGCGGAAAGGGCAGTACAGACAGTAAAAAAGGCACTAGAGAAGAACCTAGTACTACAACGAAAACCTGGGTTGAGTGTAGAAGAGGCGTTATTAAACTTTCTCTTTACTTACCGTAATGCACCGTCTAGCGTAACGGGTATGTCACCTGCTCAATGCATATTTAAAGTAAAACCTCGAACGCGTTTCGATGTGCTAAAACCCACCAATAGTAGTATATCTAAACCTAGGGAAACCGTTTTGATAGACAGAAAAATGTACTCCATAAATGACTCAGTATTTGTAAAAAACTTTATTACTAAGTTATGGGATTTAGGAAAAGTAGTAAAAGTATTAAGTCACAGCACTTATTTGGTTGAAGTAAACAATAGTATAAAGTTGGTTCATGCCGATAGTTTGAAACCAAATAGGTATTGTGAAAAAACACAAGGGAATATGGTAAACTATTCACCTCCCTCTGTGACGATTTTAAATGATAATGGAGAAACTTCATCAGCGTCACTTTCACAGTCACAGACGGAAATAAGCCCAACGTCACCTTCTGATGATGTAACTTTACCATCACCATTGTGTGAGGGAAGTAATGAAACAAACGTCACTGAAAAATTAACAGAAGAGGGCGTTATCACAACACGAAGTGGTCGTCAAATAAAACCACCACTCAGATTAGATTTGTAAGTTATATATTGTATTTTCACGAGTTGTATTCTTTTATTTAGTATGGGAGAAGTGTAGGATATATTATTAGAAAGTTGGCAACAACGTAAAAATGTCAGAACGTCACGGTCACGCTGTTAAACGCAGCATGTTATTTGTAGTTTATTAAAGTTGTGTTGTAATTAAATATTGTCAATTAAATGGTTCAAACGAAGTCTGTCATTAAAACCATCGAATACACAACAGAAACGAGTTGCTCGAATTTGTCAAGATTGGTCTCGATGTAAAGAGAATACTTGATATTACCAAAAAAAATTCAAAACCACAACAATTTCTTATCTCCGTCTACCAATAGAGCAGTGGCGTGTCGTGAGGTTTAAGTTTGGAAGGGCGCAAATCGAATAAGCGCGCTGTAGGCGCCGCGCCGGCGCCGCAGGCTAAAATTTTGGGGGTGCCACGCCGAAAAAAAAGTCAAAAGTTGCTCGTTTTAAATAAAAGTTCACCTACCTTTAAAATCTTTAAAGTCTAACTAAGGCACTGTCTGACGGCGGCTGCTCAACTATTAAAAGAGAACCTTATCAAAAGGAAAATCTTTATAGTGACAGACAGCAAAGCAGCGATTGCAGCAATAGACTCATATGTGGTAAATTCAGGGCTAGTCCTTGAATGCACACAAATGCTAAACGCACTAGGTAAGTGCAACTCAGTTACACTAGTGTGGGCACCTGGGCATGCGGGAATCGCAGGTAACCAGGTTGCTGACGAGCTTGCGAGAATGGCAAGCGCAAAACCATTCATAGGACCCGAACCGGCTTGTGGGATTACTTATAACACAGTCAAAAAGGAGATTCAAGCAATACTCACGAAAGAGCATTGCAGACATTGGTCGAAAACCCCAGGACAGAGTCATTCCAAGATCTTCCTGGAAACCCCAAACGGGGACCTAGCTACGTCCATCTTAAAATTAAGCAGGACGAAGATAAAACTTGCGACAGAAATGGTCACGGGCCACTGTCGCATGAACAAACACCTGCACAACATGGGACTGACTGAAAGCCCGACATGCAGGGGTTGTGGTGAGGCAGATGAAACGCCCTATCACGTCATTTGCCAATGTGAGGCATTCATAAAGGCAAGGGAACTCCTTCTTGGAAATGAAAAAATTACACAAGAGGAAGTAACGAAGATTCACCCTACTAAAATCCTGGACTTTGTAAAAGATACAGGTATTCTTGAAGGGTAGACAACACCGGGGAGCACAATAGACCAAAAGGTCGCAGTGCGGGAACCTATTGGGACCACCCCCAGAATAATAATAATAAGGCACTGTCTAAGTAGAAAAATGAAAGAACAAAATATTTACACAAATTAAACAAAATAAAATAAGTAGGTAAAAGACCTGTTTTCGGCTTTTCGTTCGCAACTTTGAGATAACTTTAAGTCTGGTAACGGTCTCCCTAGTTCTTTAATTTTAAGTTTATCGACTAACGGCAGCCTATCAACATTTATTTGAATAATATAATTTACCGTATTCATTATCACAGCCGCACGCAACAAACAAAACGAAAAACTCGGCATGATACATACAAACACAACGGCAAACGATAAGATACTGCCTCCGCCGCCGATATCTTGCGGCCTCATAGCACGTTACGATCGTGTATCATCCTGTGGCTTTCGGGCTGTTTCGTATGCTTTTCAAATGCTAAACTGCCGGGCGCTGGTTGCGGGCGCCGCGCCGAGACTTATTATTAGCAAAGTAATAATCCTCGTTGCGCGAAACTATTAGGTACCCAGCAAACAATGTTACGTTTTCATAATGTAACAGTATAACGAAACTGTGTTTCATGTAACGTTACAAGTAATGTATGTTTTACGTAACAAATACGCTGTAGTAACGTCATATGTCCGCCATATCCACTTACAAAAATAACGTAGCTGGTATGTATCTTTATTACATTTCAGTTACGTACCATTGACACGTAATTTGAACGAAATATAAATTTGTAAATTTTACTTACATCGTTACGTATTTTTTACACAACTTAGGTACACTTCATTTACATTACTATGTTTCGTTATTTTAATGAAACAATGGTTTGTAAATAAGACATACATTGTTACGTATTGTTTGCGTACTTATTACTTATTTTTTATGCAACTGATACGTATTTGCTATACTTTTCACACACGCAAAAATTCAAAACATAAAATGTTGGAATACATTTATTATAATAAATCGATACAAATGTATACAAACTATTGAATGTAACAATAAAAGCTAAAGATAAAAAACATAATTAATAGATAAATCCTAACAAATTATTTTGCGCCATCGGGATTTCGTTGCATTCTGCTATATCTTTGTTGTGCAAAACGGAACCAATCCATGCTCGCCTGCTCCATAGTCTGATCTTTAATATTCGGATATGAGTCCCGAGCTGCATCTATAATAACAATTCAGTTAGAAGAATACAAGTAAATAAGAAGATATATTCAAGATTATGCTTGAGATTATGTTACATTACATACATACATAAACTTAATTAACCCCATAAATGTATTAAAAATTCAATTGTGAATGCAGGGTAAATTTTAGCAAGGCAATTATTATTTTCATAGATACAATTCTGATAACATAACTAACACATGATTTTATAATCACAGAATAACATGGATTATGGATAACTCATTTCTACGTGTGTGAAGATAGCGACGGCCATTTCAGCGACGGTGTGACGTCATCCACCAGTATGCGTATAACGAAACATGCTATACAGAATTACATTGATGGATTTTTATTAATAATTTCGACTCTATTAGAGACAAAGCAATTTTAATAACAACCATGCAATGCACATAGCGCAGGCTTTCCTTTATTCAAGTATAAATCATTTTGATGCAGTAACATAAATGTTATCGCTATATAAAGACCGTACATACATCCCGAATGAGGCTGTCTTATATAACCATCGTTTTTAGGAAAACTATCGGTGCTTTAGCCATCGCTTATTTTCCCACACATTAACAAAAGTATGAAATATCTTAATGTAAAATTTCGATCGATTTCGTTAATAAATAAAAAGTTAGAGACCTAACAACGATCGATTGCGCGATTGCAGCTTGCGGCAGCGACATACATCGGTCGTTTTTGGGAAAACTATCGGTGCTTTCGCCGTTGCTTATTTTCCCACACATTAACAAAAGTAAGAAGTATCTTAATGTAAAATTTCGATCGATTTCGTTAATAAATAAAAAAGTTAGAGACCCAGCAACGATCGATTGCGCGATTGCAACTTGCGGGCAGCGACATACATCGATCGTTTTTGGGAAAACTATCGGTGCTTTCGCCGTTGCTTATTTTCCCACACATTAACAAAAGTAAGAAGTATCTTAATGTAAAATTTCGATCGATTTCGTTAATAAATAAAAAAGTTAGAGACCCAGCAACGATCGATTGCGTGATTGCAGCTTGCGGGCAGCGACATACATCGATCGTTTTTGGGAAAACTATCGGTGCTTTCGCCGTTGCTTATTTTCCCACACATTAACAAAAGTAAGAAGTATCTTAATGTAAAATTTCGATCGATTTCGTTAATAAATAAAAAAGTTAGAGACCCAGCAACGATCGATTGCGTGATTGCAGCTTGCGGGCAGCGACATACATCGATCGTTTTTGGGAAAACTATCGGTGCTTTCGCCGTTGCTTATTTTCCCACACATTAACAAAAGTAAGAAGTATCATAATGTAAAATTTGGATCGATTTCGTTAATAAATAAAAAAGTTAGAGACCCAGCAACGATCGATTGCGCGATTGCAGCTTGCGGGCAGCGACATACATCGATCGTTTTTGGGAAAACTATCGGTGCTTTCGCCGTTGCTTATTTTCCCACACATTAACAAAAGTAAGAAGTATCATAATGTAAAATTTGGATCGATTTCGTTAATAAATAAAAAAGTTAGAGACCCAGCAACGATCGATTGCGCGATTGCAGCTTGCGGGCAGCGACATACATCGATCGTTTTTGGGAAAACTATCGGTGCTTTCGCCGTTGCTTATTTTCCCACACATTAACAAAAGTAAGAAGTATCATAATGTAAAATTTCGATCGATTTCGTTAATAAATAAAAAAGTTAGAGATCCAGCAACGATCGATTGCGCGATTGCAGCTTGCGGGCAGCGACATACATCGATCGTTTTTGGGAAAACTATCGGTGCTTTCGCCGTTGCTTATTTTCCCACACATTAACAAAAGTAAGAAGTATCATAATGTAAAATTTGGATCGATTTCGTTAATAAATAAAAAAGTTAGAGACCCAGCAACGATCGATTGCGCGATTGCAGCTTGCGGGCAGCGACATACATCGATCGTTTTTGGGAAAACTATCGGTGCTTTCGCCGTTGCTTATTTTCCCACACATTAACAAAAGTAAGAAGTATCATAATGTAAAATTTCGATCGATTTCGTTAATAAATAAAAAAGTTAGAGATCCAGCAACGATCGATTGCGCGATTGCAGCTTGCGGGCAGCGACATACATCGATCGTTTTTGGGAAAACTATCGGTGCTTTCGCCGTTGCTTATTTTCCCACACATTAACAAAAGTAAGAAGTATCTTAATGTAAAATTTCGATCGATTTCGTTAATAAATAAAAAAGTTAGAGACCCAGCAACGATCGATTGCGCGATTGCAGCTTGCGGCAGCGACATACATCGGTCGTTTTTGGGAAAACTTCGGTGCTTTCGCCGTCGCTTATTTTCCCACACATGACCAAAAGTAAAACGTATCTTAATCTAAAATAATTCATTGCTGTTGTTGTAGCTGTATTAACTGACGGTTTAATGTGGTTCAACGTGTTCAAAATTTTCTTGAAAATTACTTGAAATATATTATTGAATGACGCATATCGGCATATGATTTACTTTTAGACCATAAAAATTTGGGCAATTATAATTTATTAATAATCTAATATGTCATTACATTACATTACAATTAATTAATTAATTAATTAATTACATTACAAAAAGGAGAAGCAATCATTGCATCTTTGTTGTTGAACAATAAATGATCAAATTAATCTTTAATTGAAATGTCATTCATTTTCGTCTAAAAATATAGGTAAGCGTTTCTAAACTTTCAACTCTAATTACGAATGCGATCACTTTTAAGCTATTATTTTTCTTTGCTATTACTTAGGTATATTTTAATTGTCCAATTGTCCTTTAAAAGATTCGAAAATCAACATAACTTTACACAGCGTAAATAGTCGAATTGCAAGGATACCAAATGTACCTATACCTATTATTGTCTCCCTTGCTAACAACGCCACCATGTGATTTTAATAGTACGCGATGGTACGACTTATTTATGATATTGAGGTCATCTAGATGTATTGGCTCATAAATCCTCGTCATAACTTATTTTCCTTCAAACTTTTTGTTTGTTGTAAAGTTGCCGCAAAAACAGGAAGTGTTAATAATTTTCAGGATAAGCTTTTCAAACCTGCATTCCGCTAGAATCAAGCTTGTTTTATGTAAAACTAAAATAGTCATTTGGAGAAAACATTATAATAGTAATGCTCTAATCTCTAATGTAATGTTGAAGTTGGAATTATATTGGTAAATTATAGTTGATTGTTGATTTTGATTACAAATATCGTCTAGTTCTAGTCAAGATGTTTTGGGATTCTATAGAAAAGCGCCTATATTTTCTCATAAACGCGATTTATTAAATTATGAAACACGTCTTTGCTATAAGGAACAAATAGCAGGAAGGTAGGTACTTGTTACCTACCTGTCCCTAATCCTAATTTTGAAAACAAGTTTCTTACAATAAAACGACATTCTTCTAACTGTACAAAGTAACTGTACAGCCAAATATTTTCAGGGACTAGATAATGTAACTAAACAAGAAAAAGAACCATGAAATTTTATTTAATGTTAATTTTTGTAAAGATTTGATAATAGGTAATAAAATTTTTGAATAGACAATGAAGAGACCTACAAGCTCTATTTCAAAATTGTGGGGTTGCAACCCTCACTCCACGGGAGTTAAATTTAGAGATGAAATTTTAATTAAAATATAAAATTCATACTTCATACTTTTGTGAATGCGTGAGAATGTAATTATTATTGATTGCAGAGACACTGATAGATTTCGTATAAACCAACGAGGTAAAAGAAAGAGGAGGGAATATAACAGTATAAAGCATGAGAGATCAAAGTGGCTTCTGAACATGGCCGATTTTCGTTATAAATTTGATAAATACAGTCACTAAACACTATTGTACAATTAAATGTTAACTTAAATTTGTGCTAATACTAAAAATAACTATTTTTTAACTAAAAACGTTAATGAAGAAAAGTGGCTCTTCAATTTCACACATGAATTGATGACGTAATGTGGCTTCTCGATGTGCCGACTTCCGTCTAAATTCAATTAACTCCCTATCACGCTAATATTCCCTCCTCTTTCTTTTACCTCGTTGGTATAAACGGAGGTTGCATATTGCCGTCTGCACACAATGAACACGTCTTTGATCATCGTTAGATCTCTAACGCTTTTATTTATTAACGAAATCGATCGAAATTTTACATTAAGATACTTTTTACTTTTGGTCATGTGTGGGAAAATAAGCGACGGCGAAAGCACCGATAGTTTTCCCAAAAACGACCGATGTATGTCGCTGCCGCAAGCTGCAATCGCGCAATCGATCGTTGCTGGGGCTCTATTTTTTTTATTTATTAACGAAATCGATCGAAATTTTACATTAGATATTTCATACTTTTGGTCATGTGTGGGAAAATAAGCAACGGCTAAAGCACCGATAGTTTTCCCAAAAACGATCGATGTATGTCGCTGCCCGCAAGCTGCAATCGCGCAATCGATCGTTGCTGAGTCTCTAACTTTTTTATTTATTAACGAAATCGATCGAAATTTTACATTATGATACTTCTTACTTTTGTTAATGTGTGGGAAAATAAGCAACGGCGAAAGCACCGATAGTTTTCCCAAAAACGATCGATGTATGTCGCTGCCCGCAAGCTGCAATCGCGCAATCGATCATTGCTAGGTCTCTAACTTTTTTATTTATTAACGAAATCGATCGAAATTTTACATTAAGATACTTCATGCTTTCGGTCATGTGTGGGAAAATAAGCAACGGCGAAAGCACCGATAGTTTTCCCAAAAACGACCGATGTATGTCGCTGCCGCAAGCTGCAATCGCGCAATCGATCGTTGTTAGGTCTCTAACTTTTTTATTTTTTAACGAAATCGATCGAAATTTTACATTAAGATACTTCATACTTTTGTTAATGTGTGGGAAAATAAGCGATGGCTAAAGCACCGATAGTTTTCCCAAAAACGATGGTTATATAAGGCAGCCTCATTCGGGATGTAAGTACGGTCTTTATATAGCGATAACATTTATGTTACTGCATCAAAATGATTTATACTTGACTAAAGGAAAGCCTGCGCTATGTGCATTGCATGGTTGTTATTAAAATTGCTTTGTCTCAAATAGCGTCGAAATTATTAATAAAAATCCAACAATGTAATTCTGTATAGCATGTTTCGTTATACGCATACTGGTGGATGACGTCACACCGTCGCTGAAATGGCCGTCGCTATCTTCACACACGTCTCATTTCTTACGTTTAAAGAGTACATGTTCAATCAGAAGTCACAATGTCACAATATTATGGTAAAAACATAAATAAAATATAATACTTACAGACATTTTCAAAGAAGTAGGGTGTAGGACTGTAGGTACAACAATAATGGAGCTAGTGTCCCATAAACAAAAACACGAAATAAAAATTAGTAAATAACACACAACAATAAAATATAGGTAGATTTACTTATAATTAAGATAAAAGCAGCAATACATACAACGGCTGTATAAGAATCGGAAGATAAAATGAATCGTTATTTTATTTGTTAGGTTAGCTTACGTTAACCACAAAACTACTGTGTCAGGTGATACCATGCGCAAAGCAGGTGGAAGGGTGAATTCTATACTTAACTTGTTTGGAGTAGTTTGCTCCACTTGATTTCTACCAATCACTTCACTTGGCGCGTAATTGTCAAAGTCAAGAATGTTGGCCGTTAATATTCAATAGGTAATTAGAATTGGGATTTACGCTTTCACCAAATTGAATAGAAAGCTTTGTCAAGAAACCATCTAGAAATATGTAATCCAGCTATACAAATTCATTGATGGTCATTGTCATATACCTAAATCATAAAGATTATTTTTGCATTCAAAATTGTATTTTATTTATCTATATTATAAGTATACACAATTTTAAAAATAACGTTTTGAAAAAGTTTTAAACTTTCCATCGTGTTAAAATTTCCAAATTATTACTCGAGAGAATAAAATTTTCAAATAGCACGCGCATCCTTTTTTCTTACAATTATTATTTTGGTTATAATTTTCGTTTCTCTTATACGTAACCATCGTCTCGCCAAACAAAGAAATAAATACGTAACTTTCTTTCGTAAGCGCAATGTTTTAAATAGTAGGTATCAACTACGTAACTATAAATAGCTGATGTTACATAAAACAGCTATAGCAACTAACACATAACTGTTACGTAGCTGTTACATCTCTAATAAATGTTACCAGAGTTGCATATCGGTGACAAATTGAAACGTAACGGATATGTTGCATGTTTGCTGGGTATTAGATGAATGAGATGATAGAAGTAGACTAGATATTTAGTTTTTTGTTGAAATTTAGAAATTTTATTTGGTTTAGTTAGTATGTATGTATCAATTTGGAAACATTTAAATTGTGGTACGTTATTAACAATCCTTAGGAGGGGCGCGCGGCCAAGCGGCCTTATATAGCAACCGGCCAACCGCCACTGCAATAGAGGGCGCAACTTGTTGAAGGAACCTACAGTGACTGTATTACAAACAGTGACGACAAGCGTGGTATCGATTTTGATTGGCCGTGGTATATTTTGCATCTTAATGGCGGCCTGACTGTGTTTACCTTTGATCAGCGTGTCATTTTTATTTTGATTTAGAACGTTGCTAGGATACCACCGTTGAGTTCATATAAACCCGCCCACAATTTTGCCTCTTAATGGCGGATAATCGCCGCTTGTCGTCACTGTTTGTAATACAGTCACTGTAAAGGAACCTAAAAGGAACAAAACTGTCGACTTTTCTAAAAAAATTCAAATGGTACCAAATATTTTTTTCACTGCTATTGGAAGGAAAATTAATAATGGAGTAATTAAAAAAAAAATTATGGCAACAGCTCTCATAGTACCAAAGTTATAGTAAAAAATGCGGTAATATAAGAGACAATGTGAGGTATAAACAAATGAGAACGCTTAAAATGAAAACTTTATGCATAGAAAAAGAACAAGAGTTAACTTTATGTCAAATTCAAAATAGGTTTATTGTATTTTCTTACATAATAATCAAATAAATACAAGATTCTATTCCCCATCGTACAACTACTCCCGCCTGTCCTCTCTACTTTCCACCTTTTCCCTCCTTTCTAACACTTCCTTCATCCATCCCAACCCTTCCCCCTCGCTCCTAGTATCTCCTTTCTTACCCTTCTCTCTTCTCTCATCTCCTCGCATTCCCTTAACATATGTGCCATGTTCTCCCTCCCCTCCCTACACATTCTGCACACTCTCTCCTCCTCCTCCCGCCAATATCTATTCTCTCTCTCCTCGTTTCCACACCTAAACCTCGCTACAATTCTTTTTTCCTTCAGACTCATCTCCCCTGTCAGGTACTTGGCCTTGCCCTCTACACCATGATCTCTCCATATCCCTCATTATATCTCCCTCCGGCTATCTTCTCTCTCCTTTCCTGCCCTTGCACATCCCTATCCCTCATGGCCACCTCCTCCACCATCTCTCTTCCTTCCTCCCTCCCTTCTTCTTTCTACCTCCTCCCTCGCATACCCCACCCTCTCGTAATATAGTCTCCTGTCCTCTTGCCCATACTTTATCCGCTTCCCCCTCATCTCCTTCATACATTCATTGACCATTTTTATTTCTGCCTTCTTCCTGACCTCCTTCTCGTACTTCACTGCCCTCCTTCCCACCTGCACTCTCAATTTTTCCACTTTCGCCTCTTCCCCCACAATGTACCCCGGTGCCTCCCTGTCCAAACCCAGCGTCCATCTCCAATACTTCTCTTGCACCTTTTCCAAACTCTCCCACTCCTTCCACCCCCATATCTCCGCCCCGTATCCCATCACGCTCCTCACCAACTTATCAAATAACCATCTCCTCTTTTCCATGTCTTTCCCGAACACTCTTTCCCCTATCCCCCACACACTCCCCACTACCCTATTTCCTCTCTTGGCCAGTTTCCTTATGTGTCCCTCATCCTTATTATCATATCTGACTACATATCCCAAATACTTCCACTCCTTTACACTTTCTATCTCCTCCTCCCCCCACCACCACTTTGACTTCCCTCCCCTCCCTCTTCTCTTCTGGAATACCATTATCTTCGTCTTGGCCCCGTACGTTTACCCCTAAGTCTTTTTTCCCCAAGTACCCCTTTATCACACCCATTATTGCCCCCCTCATTTCGTTCTCACTGTCTGCTACCACCACTACATCATCTGCGTACGCGAGCGCCCACACTTTCACCCTCCCTATCACTACCCCTCCTCTTTGGTGTCTCCGCAACTCCTCCTCCAAATCCCCTATGTATAGCGCGAATAAACTCGGGCTCAACGGGCATCCCTGCCTCAGGCCTTTTGTCGTCCAAAACCTTCTTCCTTCCTCTCCCTTCTCTCCGGTCACACACCTTGTTTCCTCGTACAATTCCTCTATCGCCATCACCAGCTCTTCTCCTATCTCATATCTCCTCAACATTCCCCACATTTTCTCCCTGTTTACATTATCAAAGGCTGCTTTTATATCCATATAAACAGCCCATACATCTTCCCCCCTCTTCTCTCCATCGCCTTATTTACCAACTGCTTCAGCACATAAATATTATCCACCGCCCTCCTTCCCTCTCTGAATCCCGCCTGCCAGTTCTGTACCAACTTTTTATCGATCACTTCCCTCTCCAATCTTGCTCGCAGCATCTCCGCATATATCTTGTACCCCGCACTTATAATGCTTATTCCCCTATTTACATCAAATAAAAATTGCGTAGGTATTTACAAAAAATGCTCGAAATGTTTTCCTTCTTTTTCAATACATAAATTGAAACGTCGTCCAATGGAGTGAATAGATCGAAGGATCTACCGCTACTTGATATTTGGGCAAAAATAACATCGAGTGTAAACATTCGCATGCGCTACTAGATTCAAATGTTTAAAGAATTGGAAGAAGCAGCTAAAAGAAAAGGGCTTTGGGTAAATGAAAAGAAGACGAAATACTTATATGAGAATTAAGTAACAGAAACAAATCGCGTATGAGACAAAACCTGTTCATTGAAGGTAAAACTTTCGAAGAGGTGGACAGCTTTGTTTACCTAGGCGTACTCAGCTAGACAATAACGGTAACAGAGAAGAAGAAATAAAAAGATAGGCAACAAAAGGCATATTACGCAAACAAAGCTAAGTTAACGGACAAGAATAGCAGTTAAGGCAAAAAAAGTTAAAGATATACAGGACCTTGATAAGGCCTGCTTTGACTGACTTATGCTGCGGAGACACTGTGCTTATCACAGTGTGAGGCCGACAAAATGAGAGTTTTCGAGAGAAAAGTATTGCGAACCATTTTTGGCCCAAGGTCTGAAAACGGAGAAACAAGAACAAGAACGAATCACGTAATATCGCAAATGTGTAGAGGAGAAGATGTGGTGAAATTTGTGGAATCACAGCGAATAAGCGAGGCGGAAAAGATATGGTGAAGAGACCAACGGGTGACAGAGGTAGAGGGCGCCCAAGGATCAGATGGTGGGATCAGAGGTTACTGGGGATCTGGAAAGACTTAGAGCTAGTGATTGGAGATCCAAAGTTCACGACAGACAAGATTGGAAGGAGATTGTGAGAAAGGCGGCGAGACATCACAGGGTGATGAGAAAACAGGATAAGAAAGAAGAGAAGAAAATCTCGACAGTACATTTAGGTTAGTGTGTTTTTAGTTTAACGCTGTCTGCTCTCTCACTCACGCTGCATGTGTAAAGCGTTACGAAAAGGACAGGAATGACCCTTGCGCGATATCTCTCTCGGCTCGCGAAGTTTCTATGTCAGAGACCGGCAGTGAGCGTTCCAGTATAATTTTAGAGCTCAGTGGGCCAGACAATGGCGGCCTCTGTCGATTGTATTTATGGTCTAGTCTACAGCAGAGAAATGTTATAGCTACTGCGGACACTGCGGTATAACATTTCTCTGGTCTACAGCAGAGGGATAACATTTCTCTGGTCTACAGTAACTTTATTATACAGTGACTCTATTACAAACAGTGGCGACAAGCGATGTATCGATTTTTATTGGCCGTGGTATATTTTGCATCTTAATGGCGGCCTGACTGTGTTTACCTTTGATCAGCGTGTGATTTTTATTTGGATTTAGAACGTTGCTAGTAGGATACCACCGTTGAGTTCATAGAAACCCGCCCAAAATTTTGCCTCCTAATGGCGGATGGGTGGAGCTAATCGCTGCTTGTCGTCACTGTTTGCAATAGAGTCACTGTACTTTATTAGAGACCGTGGCGACAATAGAGCGTTAAGTCCCGCCTCCCCGCCATGTTGCGACTAAATTCAAACAATATTAGCAAAGGATTAAATAGATAATTTTTTTAATTAAACATCAACTACGAGTATATAATATTATTAAACATTATTTATATACATACAGTTCTTAATTTTAAGTTAAATAAATAAAATGGAGTAGGTGGGAAATAAAAAAACAGCAGATATTTAATTTTTCTTCTAATCTAAGTTAAACCTTAAAAAAGTCCAAACAAGTGATAAAACATGAACACCGCCTAGCACTTAAAACCACGTCATTATATTGTCTAGATTTTAAAACTAAACCGACACTATAAGAATATGTAATGCAAAATATTCAAATTTTAGTCGCAACATGGCCAGGATCACAACCTTTAAAAAATGAGACACCCATTGTCGCCACTGTCTCTGTATAAAGTCACTGCAGTCTAGTCTTCTTCCTCGGAGGAAATCTGGCGCGAGTTTTCTCTATATAGTCTTCTATGGATGTTTCACTGTCCAAGATTGTAGTGTGATGCGAATTGACATTTGTTAATGTTAGTATTAAATTTCTTGATTGTCGTGACTCCAAGTTCTTGGTGTAGTTTCTTCCACAATTTATATCTTTCGCCATTTTTCCCATTTAGTTTAACCCCTTTCCAAGTCGAATTTCCTTATTCCTTTGATCCCTCTCACACTTGGTCGCGTTTTCTCTTGCCTGTTTTCTAGTATCTTTTTTTGGAATAAAATATATTGCAGTGATTATAGCTTTGTCTGCGGGTTTGTTCATTTAATTTTTCTAAAAATGTGATATCCTTTTTATCCTAAAGGGTCTCGATTGTCTCGAATGTGGAGTGAGTTAATATTAACTCTCCCGTAACGTCCGCACAATCTCCTATCTTCCGCCATTGTTTTTGTTCTTCCCCTCATCTTATCCCAAGCTGGCTTCTTGTACTCCTTTAATCCATTTCTTCCTTAGTCGTGACACTCATGACTTTCTTTTCTTCTCCTCTTCAAGTTAGTCACTGGGAATTCACAATTTGATACGTTTTATAAGAGAGTAGGTACATCTACAATTGAATAATTAGGTATGACTAAAATATATATAATTTCTATAAGTAGGAGGTAGGTATACAATTACATGTAGATACTTTTATTAAATACAATAACCGATACACAGCAAAATTATCAATATAAGTAAAATCTATTACTCACTCATATCAGACGTCATAATGACATCTCATAAGTGACGTTAAAAAGTGGTCAGCTTTAAGACGTCATTATATCGTCAGTAATAGGTCGAGTGACTTTAACGACCAATGAGACCTGTAAAAGACGTCAAAATAACGTGCCTCTGTTTGCTGAGCAATAGTTCATTATACCCTTTTAAACTTCAATGTCAAATTTAAACCTTATCATTGTTAAATTGAATTAAGAAAACACACAATATTTATGTAGGTAAGTGTTTTATGTATTTATGATAATAAAAAGATATTTCTTGCTAATTGTATCATGTCTATCTACCTAAGTATTTATTTTAAAATTGTAAATCAAATTAAAAAAATATATATAATGAACATTTTTACATACTTAGCTGCAGTTATAACAAGACCAATTGTGTGGAAAAGCCAGGTAATTGCTTTCATATATTTGTCGTAAATATTTTTTAATTCAAAATGTATTAATTTAATCAGAAAGTTAAGTACTTATACTTACTAATTATTGAAGTATTAACTGAAATGGCTTCATCTTAGTTCGTCAATTGCTCTAAAAATGAGACACGTAGAGTGTAGACATATGGTGCCGTATGTGGTATGTGGGATGAGTTCATCTTAATTTTCCATTTCCAGTAACTTGTATGTACTCCGTTAGCTTGCTCATTTGATTAAAAAAAAATGAAATATTCTTGTCGACGTACGTGGTTTGGGAACTGGGATCGGGATTTCACGACACCGCATAGTATAAGATAAAAAAATTGTAAAAGAACCTAGCTTCTCTAAAGAAAAACAATTGACCTGTTCGCGCCTTTTTTAGTTTTTAAATGCATCAAAGTCTCCTCATTTTCTTATTTTTGAGCAACTTTAATTTTTTTGTTAAAAATAAAAAAACTAGTGCACTGAATTCAGAAAAGAAAGACGTTTCAAAGGACATATCACAGCGGTGTATATAGACAACATTTTTGGGACGGGCCAAGACCAATTTGGGTAATCTATAGTAGTTACACCCAATGTTTAAATTAGATTCTGGCAAAGTATGCATTACAATAAATCACATTAGTTCATTTTTGTTACATTTTCTCATTTCGGAGGGTGCCCAGGCGCCTGGGCCCCCCACTTATATACGCCCTTGACATATCACATATTCACTTGCCACATCATCCCTATTTAAATTTTAGGAGTTGTTCTCACGGCGCTAAGGGATGAAATTATTTTAGGTTGAAAATCATGACAAAAGTTATCCCCTTTGATATAAAATTTGAAGTGTTACTGCATTACTCAAAGAAACATTTTTTTCTATCCAGAAACCCGTCTGTTACCTTTTCGTTGGGTCGTCACCCTATATATTTTGCATTTTTTAAACAGAATATCTGCCAATTTTTTAATGATTTGGTAACAAAAGTCGAATAATGTACAGTGGCGTATATAAGGCGGGGGGTTAGGGGGTTTGAGTTTGACCCCCCCCCCCCCCCCCCGAAATAGGTTAACATTCTTCACTAAATTCTAAATCACATGATCAGCCGTAAATTTTGGGATAGTTGACTCGACCTGACGAAGTGACGAACTCACATACAGGAACCCCCCTTCCCCGAAAATTATCTATAGCTACGCCCATGATATTGTAACTACTACTACTACTACTACCTTCAGTAGTGGTAATTGATGATTACATCAGCGACAATTTAGCTAGGTATGGTTTGATTCAAATTAAAGTGACCCATTCTTAAAATTACACGAACTAAGATTTAGGCGACGTAAGTGACGTAAGTCTTGATTAAACAGCAAAGTATTTTTAGTTAATATTTTTATCGACAGATGTCTCGACATAAATTTCCATAAAATGTCAAAGAACGTGCAAAATTATTGCATGTTTTTTATATTTTAAAGTAGAAAAATTATGCATTCTAGCGAACCTATATGTTAACTAGCGCGGCTCTAACGGGCCTTTCGACGTCGTGTACGCATGGCACGTCGTTTTGTGATTCTATCCACTTATTTTATTGACAGAGTCAAAACTGTTTTTTAAAAAAACGCATAAACAATAATATGAATAGTACAGCAGATTTATGTTTTTATAGCCACCTTTCTCTAATACATGTAGTTCAGAGAGATACATAAAATACGTAATTTTATTATTATTTACATCGATGAGTCATACTCAACTTTATTTGAATCAAACTATATAATAGGTAGAAAAGAGATTTTTGCGATTTTATTTTGTTTAAACTACCCGCACGATTTTAGAGCAACTATGGAGTTTTGCAAATTGGTTTTACTGTCCTTGATCGGCATAACTGTTGTGTGTGATAACGTACTTGTTGATTATTACGAAAGTCTAATTCAGGAAGAAATTCGACGGGCAGCTACGTATACTTTTCCAAAAGATGCGGGCAACTATCGGCCCTTCAATGAAAAACCAATAGGTAAGCTTTTTTGAATTCAAGACTAGTATTTTATATAATTTTTTGTAGTGTTTGGGGTTATTGACTTCGTAGTCATTGGTTCTGGTTCTAGTGGGTCCGTTGTTGCAAGCAGATTATCAGAAAATGGAAACTGGACAGTTCTTCTTCTAGAGGCAGGTGGCGAGGAAAGTAATTTTAATGAGATTCCCGCTATGTATAATTACGTTGCCAGTCTTGAATACAACTGGGGATTTAACAGTACTCCCCAAGTCGCTTGCTGTTTAGGTGAGTCATATTTGCTGTTGTTTTTTTGAACCAACTAAGTTTTTTCAGCAATGAACGGAATATGCCCGTTTCCTAGAGGTAAATCGCTTGGAGGTAGCACCGCAATCAACGCAATGACTTACGCTCGAGGAAATGAATTGGACTACGATAAATGGTCGGAAGAGAATCCGGGATGGTCATACCAGGACGTTCTGCCATACTTCATCAAGTCGGAAAATTCACACATAGACGATGGTGATGAAGGCTATCACGGATATGGAGGCTATCTAAACGTCGAACACCATGTGCCCACTAGTAAGAAAGTGTACACTTTCCTCCAAGCAAACGAAGAACTGGGCAAGCCAATTATCGATTACAACGGTTACAATCAACTAGGTGCCAGTCGAAGCCAATTTAATACAATACATGGCCGACGTCAGAGTTCATCGAAGGCGTTCCTTGCACCTGATGTACGTTCTCGTCGCAACCTCAAAATTTCAACGCACAGCTATGTAACAAAAATTCTGATTAACGACACTACCAAAACAGCTTACGCCGTCCAATTTTCCCACAACAACATCCAGTACGTCGCAAAAATAAAAAAGGAAATCGTCCTTTCCGCGGGCGTAGTGGGATCTCCAACAATTCTAATGCACTCAGGTATCGGTCCCAAACAGCACCTCAAAGAGTTGAATATTCCCATCGTGAAGGATCTGGAAGTGGGAGAACACATGCACGATCACCTCACGTTTTACAGCATCCAGTTCACCTCCTCCATATTCGATCCCGTATACACTCTGCGCGAGTCCATCACACAGTATTTGAACGGATTTGGTCCACTTACTACAGCGGTAAACACGCAAGGTATAGCCTTCTTTCAATTATCAACGAGAAATACAACTGTACCAGATCTCGAGGTACTCTTCATTCCCACCGTTCCGGCAAATACGTCCGGATATGTTCACGTTGGCGAAAGAATGTGGAGAAGATCATATGATACGCAAGTTTCGCAAATAATACTGGTGCTCCTTCATCCGAAGACACGCGGTCGAATATTTCTGAACTCCAACGACCCCTTCGTGTATCCGCTAATCGATTCGAAATGTCTAAGCGACGAGGGGAACGAGGATGTTGAAAGTATTTACCGCGGCATCGAAAAGGTGATGGAACTCTTCGATACGAAGGCTTTTAGACGTATTAATGCCACCTTACTTCCCGATCCGTTATGTACGGATCGTACGTTTAGATCTCGTGCGTATTGGATGTGTTTAATTCGTTTAACGGCACTGAACGCTTACCATGGTGGCGGGACTTGTCAAATGGGACCCCATCCAAGTATGGGTGCCGTTGTTGACAACAAGTTAAAAGTTTATGGCATTAAGAATTTGAGGGTTGCCGACACAAGCATCATACCAGTTACTCTTTCAGGTCACATGAGCGCACCCGCAATGATGGTTGGTGAACGGGTATCCGATTTTATTAAAAAAGATCATGGTTTCATACACTGAAGATTATAAACGATTGAATTACGTCTCCATTGTAGTTTTAAATTACATAGTGTAATGTAAGGATACATGCATGTTGTGTTGCATACCGCGACATTAGGAAGTTAGTCAATAGATGTTCATACTGTGTAGACGTGTTTCTAAATCACCTCCACCTAAACCTAAATGAAATAAATACAAAAAGACATAACATGTAAAAAGGTCAAAAATGATAATTTTCTTTACCTGCTTACCTCTTTAGAATCTACTTTTTGAAGTCGAAATAGGTACCTACCTACTCTGATTGTTTCTCACCATTCGCCTTCCTGTTTACCATTCGCCGTTGCTGATCATCGCCATACCATCATTTTTGATTTCGATCCTCCACACGATCTTTTACTTGGGTTTCGAAAATACAGGCATGTGTATCTATGGTTTTTGGAAAGTGTTCGATTTCAACAAATCGAAGACACTCGGTAAATTTTCGGTAAACGGGGTGTCAATTTTGTCTGGGATCCATACAGGTTTGAAGTTTTTATATTTCCTCTTCCGATAGGGTTTTCTCCGACCCTTCATAAACAATAACCTGTCGCGACCTTCCTGAAAGTTTTGGTGCTCCCAAATTTTAACCTTAACCTTTTTGGAGCTTCTTTGTGTCGCTTTTGCTTTGACACCGCCTTTGTAGGCGAGGCACTTGGTTGCTTAACGCTTCTAGGTTTCCTCAATATAGAATGTGAGAAGTCTGATTGGCTAGAGCCCTCTGATTTCTGCCCCATGTTTTTTAATCTAGAACGCGCTGATCCGAACCGAAGACTTTTTAGTCCCTCCAGTACCAAGTGGCCCAAACGTGGTTGTTGGTTGGCTTAGTTTCTTTATCCTTCTACATGGCTCAGGGTGGCACAGAGTAACACCAGTATGGTGGAAGGAACATCCATACGCGCAGTGCCTCCTGCACACATGTGTAAGATGACAATACAGTGGAGAGGAAACAGTAATATATCTGCAACAGGTACCCTTAATATGACTTGATAAAGCCGGCAACTTCATCGAAAATTATCTACCATACTTCGATCCGCATAGGCGTAGTTATCACTAAACTGACATTCCAGACACTCCACGAAGATGTATGCCTTCTTAACGTCCCCACAGCGATAGTGATTTCCAGATTCACATTCAGAAACTCGTCCAGGTCTTCGGGCAATACCTACTACTGATTATCGGCGGTGCGAGCCGAACTCTCCCCGCGTTTTCCCGACCGTGGGACGGGTTGTGATCGGTACTGCACCGATTTCTCGCTTGGAGGTGGATCATGAGCATGACTGTGGACGAGTAGGTTTTCCCGATCTTGCTTGATGTGACGTTTGGGGAGCCTCTGACTGACCGATTGGGGAACGTAGGACATCACTGGTAACTTGCGGTGTGCTCCCCTCCGCAGTTTGTTATAATATTACAGCTAAGATTAGGGTCTTTTAGTATTCCGAGGGCTGAGAATTGTTCTAAGATCCATGCCCAAACCACGTTTTCCTTTAAGGGGTTGGTGTGCATTTTTTCGAAATTGGGCGTAAAAAGTTTATACCATTAGACGTTTCTAGCTACTTATCGATCCCGGCAATTTGTGTTTCCGTATTTCCGTTGCCTGGAGGAATAAGAGGAAGAGTGGAGTGGCGGACCACCACTCTTATAGGTGACATTGAAATCCTAAAGATTATCCGGATGACAAACTTGCCCCGCACAAGCAATTTCAGCGAAATTATGCAAACCCAAGACAGCTATTGTCAGGATATCAGCCTTCAAACGGATCTGCAAGTACCTACTTTCGACATTATTTTTATGTAACCTACCAAGTAACCTACGAACCGTTCTACGTAAATGTCGAGATGAAAGATCGTTTAGTTGATTAAATCCATTAAAGAAGAAGTATTGGATTTCGACAGGAGATTCAAAATCGATCGAGTAGATGTAGACGATAAAGGAAGAAAAAGGACTCATCAACAAATGAGTTTGGAACCAAAACAAGCGAGTCAGGATTCTTCTTCAAAGGAAAGCCGACTTCTAGATTCCCTGGTGAATACTGCAAGTTACGAGCCCATATGAAAAAAGACTGTTGTAAGCTATACATCTCGAGAAACATTCTAATAAGAAAATTCAAGAAAAATATAATGGATAGTGGTTCATTATCTTATATGACCTACGAGGGGATAGCATCTTCAGCACATTTGAAGAATTGAATTGAAAGCAACTGAAAAGATGTTCACAGCAACTTGGCAAGGAACAGAAGACGAAGAAGTCCTACTCGTACCAGTAACCTATTTTCAATGATCAAAACAAATGAGAACTACAGCGTAATTATTGAAGATGTGCTGCGGATCTCCATAAGGAATAAGGAAGCTGGAAGATCTATCATCATCCAAGGATGAACCTTTGTACCTGTTAGGTAGTAGTATAAGAAATGTTTAGTATAGCGTATAACACTTTGCATAAGATAGGCATTAGTTGCTTTGCCCTTGCTTTGAGGTCAAGGATTAATAAAGGAGTCTTAGTTCGGTTGTTGCTTGATTGACATCTATACCCAACAGTACCAAACAGGAAAAAGGACCAAGATGAATTGTGGTACATTGGGATATCAAAGCTATAATTACAGAAGAATTGGTCAATGGAATATCTAAGCTAAACTCAGAAAATATTCAGTGTGTGAAATACCTACAGCTACACGGTGTCACAAGGACAATTTTTACTTCCGCAAAACTCGAAATGTCTACGTGGAGACCAATACAAAAATTATTTTTGCAACTTCAACCTTGTATGTTTGTGTGGTAGCAACCCCTCAACCCCATTCAAACTTTTAAATAGAACATGGGGTTAAATGCTCCTTAAGTTTGAGGGGTTTTTCATTACTTATCTATACTATAAATTTCTTTGTCCCAATTTTTTTTGAATTTTTTATTGAGCCTACCTTGGGGACAATCAAATAGTACTAAAAGTTGCGTCCAAACATGTCTGTCTGTCTTGTCAGTCTGATGAATATGCCTGAAAGAACTAGCTAGGCTAGAGTCTAATATTTTGCAGGGACATATGCTAGGTACAACATGGGGTGGTTAATGACCAATGACCTGATGCAGGTCACATCCGGTTTTCCCGTGGTCAAGGGTCATCAAGTAAAAAATTAAATTTTTGGAACAAGGTTTACGATATAGTGTGCTAACTTCTGATTGATGTTATAACTCCAGCTCAGTCTTGTGTCAAGAAACACCCCTAGATATTTAACTGCTAAATCTTTTGATGTCCATGGTATAACTTTTAAAACTTTTTTTCAGTCCTTTTTGTTCTCGCTAGTTGAGATTTCCTTCTGGCGATAAACGATTTGCGTCGGTGAAGAGTATTTAGGTATCACCCTTTCCACAATCGACCCTTTTGATATACTTAAGTATGTAATGCAAGTAGCTTATTTATTGCACCAAACAAGTTTTCAATTAATCTTCTACTGACTTCGACTTTGTACTCTGATGGCGACTCTTCCACCATCGTTCCATTTGATTTAACATCTTCTTTCTTTTCAAACCGACTTGTATTGTTCCTCTTCCTTTGTTGCATCTTCCCTTTCTTCTCCTGCCGATTTCTATAGTAGGTACTTATCTTCTTTTGGAGTAGGTAAAATAGTGCAGACCTTCCTTCCAAGCTTATTTCCTATACTCTCTCAATATGTCGCTCTTCTTTTCAGTGCATTTTCTCTCTTTAACTCAAATAAGTTTACCGTTAGGTAGGTACTTGTTTATCATCCCGCACAAATGATTCTTGGTGGATTATTAGTACCTAACAAATCTAAAAGAATGGATGTATTCGCAAAATAGCGAAAAATTACCTTTGTAAATGACTATTTTCGTATGGATGTTGAAAGTTACACATATTTTATATACCTAAGTGTTAGCCATTGTGTGATATATCTACTTATCAGTATTTATTTTAAAATTGTAAATCAAATTAAAAAAACAGATAATGAACATTTTTTCATACCTACTTAACTCCAGTTATAACAAGGCCAGTTGTGTAGAAAAACCAGGTAATTGCTTTCATATATTTGTCGTAATTATTTTTTAATTCAAAATGTATTAATTTAATCAGAAAGTTAAGTACTACTATATCTACCAAAGACAAAAGGATCGTCTTTGGTTTATAATAAATTATTAAAGTATTAACTGAAATGGTTTTATCTTAGTTCGTCAATTGCTCTAAAAATGAGACACGTAGACATGGTGCCGTATGTGAGATGAGTTCGTCTTCTTTCCAGTAACTTGTATGTACCTACTCCGTTAGCTTGCTTATTTGATTAAAAAAAAATGAAATATTCTTGTCGACGTACGTGGTTTGCATTGAATAAAGAATAGAGAGGAAGGAGAGTATCGTATCATTGCTGCATAAAAATTGGTGACGGAAGTTCAGCCATTTGTACACCACTGTTGAGTCATCTTTGTTTACATTTTGGTCGTGTTGACAATTCACCATAACCTGCAAAATTTGAAATATTCATTTGTTGATTGTTACAGTCACTGAACTCCTAATAATCTGCATCTGCAAACATAACCTTTACTGCCTAAATGATCTAACCTTTACTTGTTTAAAAAATTTATTTTGTTCGATCGATATTTCATTCAAGTGGATCGCAGCCCTTAAAAGAAGCGATAACTGAATTAAAACTTAAATAACGGTCGTGTATGTTTGAGACATTTTATAGCAGGTACATTTATGAGATCATAAATCATAATGTTCTCATAAAATAAAATCCTGAACGTTAAAGGGCCCCATTCATGTTGAGATAGGTATCGATACATGTCGCAAGTATCAGTATCGCAGTCGAGTAATCCGCTTGTCTAGTTGTTTGTCGCACTGTACTGCGACCGTGTATGTACTGGTATCATATTAGGTGTCGTAAAACACAGTAGTTTTGCATTTAGTTATTGCAAGGGTATTGCAGAAAATCGTGAATTTTGGGAGGACTTCCTCAATGCTTATAAACATCTTCGGCATCAAACAATAATAATTTTGTCCATACTCTCTTTCGCCGACGATTTTCTTATAAGCACTCTATTAATACTACTGACGAAGCTACTATTACAGCTTCAGGAGGAACCCTTTCACTTCTATATGAAAAACACAAAATATGTATGCACATTTCGAAAACTAGTATCATTACAAATCTGTGTGAATGGAGCTCTCCGTTTGAGACAAATCTCTGATACATGTATCGCTGCATGTCGCGATACACGTATTGATACCAATCTCAATGTGAATGGGGCCCTTAAAACTGCACCATAATAAGTATGTGGTTACCTTTCTTTCTTTTTGGTAACATGTCATGACGACTTGCTACTTGTTAATTACCACAATCGATACTCGAGTGTTATCGGTGTTGCACTGTTGGCACTTAGATTTAGTTGCAATCATACAACAGTATCTAGGATATTTCGTAGAATTTTAGAAATACTATATGAGAAGTTGCAGGTAATTTAAATTAGGATATAATAATATTCTACCATTGAGTAAATAAATTCTACTTTATCACTACAATCAATTAATTTTATTGAATAAGGATCAATCTTTACAACACTTATTTTACTTAAATAACGACTGAAATGTTCACTATCTAATGTCATATAATAATCACTGTAATTATCCATGATGAGTACCAAAAAAACACTATACTGCTTTATGCTTTATTACAAATGTTTGTTTACTTGCTATTTTAGGTTATTTTGTTGTACTTCAGGCGAAATTCATGACGTCACATGCAGTTGTTTCTGTCAATTTCTATTTAACATAAAGGTGTTAGTAGCCATTTTGCCACCACTTTGATTTCAAGGTCGAGGGCATATACTCCTTCCTCTCTATTCTTTATTCAATGGTGGTTTGGGAACTGGGATCGAGATTTGACAACACCGCATGGTATAAGATAAAAAAATTGTAAAAGAACCATATATGTACGTATAAACAAAATATAATACGTAGGTATATGAAAAGAACCTACTATAGCATCTCTAAAGAAAAACAATTGACCTGTTCGCGCCTTTTCAACGAACTTCGTTCGTTACTGAAATCAATATTCCGTCCGTGCGTCCGTGCGTTGCAGGGCCGGATTAACACCTTCAGGTGCCCTAAGCACTTAAAAACATTAGTGCCCCACTGCAGATATTAATAAATTACCGTTTTGGAGACTATGTCTAAAGTCTTTGTCTGTTTCTCTTTGGACAGTTTTCGTTTTTGCGCACCACTTAACTGAACGCGTTTCATCTCGTTCTAAAAGAAATGAGAAATATTTTCTTTTGCACTCTACCTCCGTGGCAATTTGCGAGTAAATATATTAGGTGTACCGGAAAGTTGTCTCCGTTTCTATTACAACAAGTTTGAAACATTTTAATTAAAACATAATAATAATGGCAATTATTCAATAAAGTTTATTGATGGTAAGAAAATTTATATTTTGTTTTATTCCATAAACGGACAGAACTTTCTGGTAGCCCCGATATAAATTGTAGGTTATTAAAATATTCTAATAATAGCACACCTGATAGAGAGTGCGAATGTTCAAACCGCCAACACAAAAGTACACCTAATGACGAAACACAGAAGAAGTTGTATGGTGATGACTGATGAGAGTCACTGTCTACGATCTGAGGCCTGTTACACAACATTCTCAGGTGCCCCTTTGTCCCTGGTGCCCTAAGCACGTGCTTATTGTGCTTAATGGTTAATCCACCACTGGTGCGTTGCAAGAGATGCGTATTGTCTACAACCGAGTTAAGATATGGATCTTATGTGAAATTTTATGCTGATTCAAGATCCGGTCCCAATTTTTCGATATCTCAAATACTTTTCGAGATATTCGATTTTAAAGTTGAAATGTCAAAATTATCAAATACCATTTTAATGTTGAATTTTTTAATTGTTTTCTATTTGGAAATGTTTTGATTAGAATTTTACAATACTTTTACAATTCTTCTTCAATTTAATTGCATTACATATACTTTAATAGGCGAAAGTTGCTGTAGTAAATCTGTAAGGAAATTTATAAATAAAAATATTTCTTATCATATACTTATTTTACCTTTATTGGAAATTATAAAAGAATGGCTTGAAAGGCTCGTAGATGGTTTGTTTGTGGTGTAGAGTGCAAAATCATAGATCTGAAAATTGGCGTAATTACAATCGTACACTGATGGAAAATATGTTCTCATTCTAACCTCAATTCTTTAATAATCATCGGTTAAGAGAGATGAAACGAAATCCAAACACAATTTATATTAACGCCTACAATCCATTATGGTTGAAATTGAATTACTATAGTTCTCGACCACTTGATAAGAAAATAATATCAACAATTTGTTCGGCAGAATTTGCAGTATCTTATACCTTTTCAAAAATGAAGTTAATTAAAGTTGAATGTGAATTTGATTTAGATTCTGATACTGCAATACGTATATTCTTCTTATATTCTTAAATTTAATTTCATTAAATTTACTTTAGTAGTTTTGTTACAAAATCTGTAAGGAAATTTATAAATAAAAATAGTTCTTATCATGTTATTTTACACTGACCTGTATCATAAAGGACTGAGCATTCTTCAATACAACATTGAAGCAAACAAGCCCCACCTAAATATTAGTTACTTCAGGTGCCAACTAGTGCGTTAGTTATATAATGATGGTAGCTCGGTGTTTATAATGTGTTGGTAGTACTGGTATCAGCTGTTACAGTTTAGCTTGTTCTAATCTATATGCTTAATATCTGGTGAAAAGTAGTATAATTACAGGCTCATAATTATTTAAAAACGTAAATTATTAAAAATTGTATTTTATTGCAATGCATAACGTAGTTTATACTACGTATGAAACAAGGTTATGTTTATGTAAATAAAAACACAGTGAACTCTATATATAACTGGAAGGCTAACGCCGCGTATAAAAATTGACCTGTTCTGTTAGAGTAGAATGGAAGTTGGAAGGGGCATCGCTATCTTCATCTTACTTCAATTCTCTTATGGATATTAAAAATAATGTTTGGTTATGACACTTATTTCATGATTAATTTTTAAATGTACAATTATAACATAAGTGTACGATAATTATATATGCAAGAGTGAAATTCTTAATATTTTGTGTTTATTTCTCATTATTAAGTATTAGCCACGCCTTTCGCACGTTTATACAAATACGTTAGAAAGAAATAGGGATCCACTCACGCAGTAGCGGTGCTTGTCTAACAGTCGAGGACAAATTACGAAAGCATTTGCAGTAACCGTTATCCTTCCAGTTATATATAGAGTTCACTGTAAAAACATTAGTTACAGTGTTACCAATAATCACCAACACAACAAACCTAAATTACTAATTGGCACCTTAAAACACCGGTTTTCAATTTGCTTCAAAAATAGTGGAGGGGATCATTAGAATGCTCAGTCCTTTAAGATACAGGTCAGTGGTTATTTTACCTTTATTGGAAATTACAGTGTTGTCTCTGGAAATTATAAAAGACTGGCTTGAAAGTCTCGAAGATGGTTTGTGACAGGATTTGTGGTGTAGTGCAAAAGCATACCTCTGAAAATTGGTGTAATTACAATCGTACACTATGCGTACAATAGAAAATATTATTACTCATTCTAACCTCAATTCTTTAATTACCTTGTCTTTTATTAATTTTGCGTACATAGTAGCTATATTAATTACACTAACTTAAACTTATAACTAAAGCATACTTACTCGATACTTGATGTTCTAAACCATTCATAGAAAAAAAACAAGAAACCACTCTCTAAAAAGAAAAACTGTAATAAAAATAGAGCAGAAGGTAGAAACAGTCAGCAAATGTTATTCTATGACACTAATCACTAATCACTTTATTCTGTGCTTTAGGAAACGTTTATTTACGAACGATGAACGATAGAGTCCCTATATAGAGAGAGTACCGCGAAGGTCGGCCATATTGTATCCAAAATGAGGCGCCAAATTCAAATTTCTAAAAAAGATTCTGACAAAATTATCAATCTTAAAGGTGGCGCCCTAAAACGTCAAAATAAGCAATCATTGCTCTTGTACCTTGTTTCCCATAGTTAGGAAGGCCAAAAAAAAACTTTGTGGGAATCAAACGAAAACATTTATTTACAACACAAATATTACCCAATGAACAAATTATATGACTTATGGTGTCACCTAGTTTTATAAGAAATATATAGCTGCGCTGTAGTTATATAAAGTGGAAATGAAGTGTTATAAGGGTTCTAATGGCAACCTTTGTTTTGTAAAGGTGATATTGCACTCCTAGAAGTAAATAGTTCCCATGTTTTATAATTGTAGTGCTGTAAACGTGTTGGAAACTATCTTTTAAACCTTTTGGTAATAGTGACTTTAAGTGATGTAGTGAAGTTTTGTAATGGTGTATATCACTTTGCTTATATCACTATCAGTGTTGAATTTTTATTAGTATTACTCAAGATACTTCAATAAAACTATAGTGCTATTAGCAATTTGTGACTCTTTTACATAACATAAAGTGATGTAGCATTACTATAAGTTCTATAAGTCATATTGACGCTCTTACAGTTTTATTGCGGTTATTTAAGAAGGGTTTGGGCATTTAAAGATTACCATTATCATTACCTTTCCGAAAAAATGGATTCCATCTTATACATGAACGTCAGAGGCGGCGGCGAAAAAAGTTCTAGACAATAAACGCCATGGTGGGAACGAGTAAACAATTGTTTACAATGTTTGAAAACAAACTTTTATGCAAACAAATGTAGTTCTTTACAAAGAAATAGATTCGGTTTTTATATTACTTCAATAAGTTTGGTCACGCTAAAAGTGCCACGCCGCTGGTAAAAACGGGCCAGAGTAAATGTATTTAATTGCTTGTGAAATGCAATACATTATAATGGCGCTTAAATTTTTTCGAAGTATAATAACATTTGAGTCGACAAAGTGGCGATGGCATATTAATTTGGATCCAAGGAATCCAACAAACGAACTTCCAATTTTATAACATAAACACTTTCAGCAAAGCAACTATACAATAACAATAAGTATTTGTGAAGCAGGGCCGCTGTCAAAGAAAAACGGCATGCACACATATTTTATTCATAATACTCTGTGAGAGCGAAAGAGAAAAGTGTACATTGTACACTGGCATACTAAGACTGCGCATGATTTCATTTACGTTACTGCTACAGCTACAGCACCACTATAAAACTGTTATATAAAAGTAATACAAACACTTACATCACTTTTTATTTCATCGTAAACAGTAACGCCGCTTTCTAGGAGGTTTGTAAGGTTGTGGTATAACGGTTCTCAATATACTTACGTTACCACTGTTTATATAACTTGAATTTATATAGAGGTGTTCAAAAAATGTCGTGGAAACCGTTATAGAAACAGCCATTTAAGCTCTTTAAGGGGGTTATATAGGTGATATAGATATTTCAAGCAATGTTTTATATAACTCCATGTTTTATTATTTGGTAACGGTGACGTATTACCGACCCTTATAAAACGCAAAATGTTCATTGGGTAATGACACTAATCGATTACAAAAGTAGTAATAATCAATTAACTATTTACAATGGCTACATTATAATAATTGTTAATAAAAAATGGAAAAGTTACTTCAGAAATCCAGGCGCTTTCTTGTATACAATCTCGATTAATCAATTGCAGCATTTAAGCTTGTCTTCGAGCTTCATTCCGTTGGTCTGTGGGTATACGTAATAAACGATAACCATTTTCGGCATTTTCACTGCGTTTTTTGTAATCGGGAACACAACATGAATTTTTTTCGATTTCTCTCACAACAACAGGTCAATATAACAGACGCGGAACACGTTGAAACACAAATAATTCACTTTTACTTATGCGTTGAAACTGAACCACGACCATAAAATAATACCCTTTATTTTATGACCAGGAACAACGAAACACAAATGACATTTTAACCCGTCAGCTGATCAGCTCAACTGTCAATTATAACGCAAGCTGACAACTCATAATTTAAAATACAAAATGTAACTAGTGATCCGCCATATTGTATCCAATTTATATGGACATACCAATCGCGGTACTCTGTTATATAGGGACTCTAATGAACGACACTTTGCAGCTCCATCTTTGAATTGTTCGACGAATTTTATCTTCCTTTGTGCCACGGTATAAGAATATTAGGTAGGAGCACGAGCCCACAATTCCAACGTTTTAAGTGTTCAAATTGTAGGCAACACATCATACAATATGGCCGCCATAGGTGTTGGTTGATAATTATTTTCCATATAAGCACGTGTTAACATTGAGTCATTTTGGCGCCAAGGTAATGCATTTATGTCACTTTTCGGTTATTACAATTATTAACATAACCTTCACTGCTGTAGTGTGTGCATTTACATAGATGACAATTTATGTAAAGCGTAAAAATAAACGTTATTGTAAATTCGGTTAAGCTGTTTTAATATCAATTGTATTTGAATTTTTTAAACAATAATGGGAAGAAACACCACTTGTTTTGCACCTGGTTGTAAAACAGGCTACAACAAGAAAGATTCAAAGGGAATTAGTCTTTTTAAAGCTCCAAACGATGTTGCAGAAAGAAAAAAGTGGGCGCTTAGAATTCCTCGAAAAGACAGAGATTTACAACAAAACGATGTACTTTGTGAAAAACATTTTCACCCAGAAGAAATTATTCGCTACGTTGAAATTAATAACGTAAGCACATACCTATAATACTAAATTTGCTTAAATTGAATTTATTTACCTATATGTAGTGGTAAATATACCTACGTAGGTATAGGAACCTATACGAGTTTAGGCACTACCCACATCTCAAAGTTCAAAATTTGTATCGAGAAATGTGTTTAGAACGATATTGTGTCCATTCACATTTTCACGTAAAATGCAGGTTTAAATGTTTCATTATGAACACTATTTTGTGTGGCTAAGAATGACGCAGTATACAAACACGGAAAATAAAAAATTCAGTAAACTTTCTAGTGAAAAGCGTAAATTATCCAGGCTGAACAAAACATAATGTGTTAATACAATAAATAAAGTAAATTTTGACCAAAACAAATACTTATGCTTTATCACCTGAACCTGACTAATACCCTACATTTTTCTACTGAAAATTGTATTTTCCATTGAAGTTAATGTATTAATGTCTTCATTGTAATATCAATTTAAAGTACGCAGAAAATTATTATAGGAAACAGCATAATATAAATGTTATTGTTAAATGTATTGAAAACTTCCATAAGACGCTTAATAAAACTCAACTCCTACGGTAAGCGCCATCTAGGGCGAAACGGTGGAAATAGTACACTTTAGCGGCAATAGACACCGTATGTAAACAGCAAGCCGTGCTCCTACCTAATATTCTTATACCGTGCTTTGTGCTGTACGTTTGCGCAAGTCAAACTTCCTGCGTTAAATTTAAAATTTGCAAAATATAATTAATTTTTAACCATTTGCTTCCCTTCAAAAAAATTTATTTTTTTGTTCAAATTAAAATAGTAAGTATTTCATAACAAAAAGTTTTGTTCATCTAATTTGCATTATTAGCCTAACATGTAAGAGGATCAAATATTTAGACGCTGCTATTTTCTAATTTTCAACATTTTATACCTTACCTATTCTTCAACGAAACGGTAAATATAATCTGGAATTGAAAGTAGTTGATCCGTTATTTTTTTTAATATCCGTAAGTTAGATGAAATACACACATCGACACAATTAGAGGAACACAAAAAAAAAGGTTGAATTTTTTGTTTATACTTTCGTTACTGTGGTATTCGAAGTTCGTTCTGTAATCCGGGGATTTCAACTAGTTTAGTTTTTAAATGCATCAAACTCTCCTCATTTTCTATTATCGGCAACTTCAATTTTTTTGTTAAAAAAAAAACTATTTTAGTGCACTGAATTCAGAAAAGAAAGACGTTTCAAATGACATATATGACTTATTCACTTGCCACATCATCCCTATTTAAATTTTAGGGGTGGTTCTCACGGCGATAAGGGATGAAATTATTTTAGGTTGAAAATCATGACAAAAGTTGTCCCCTTTGATATAAAATTTGAAGTGCTCTGCATTGCTCAAAGAAACATTCTTCTTCATTTTTTAAATTTTCTCATTACTGCATTTGGGATAGTTGACTCGATCTGACGAACTCTCATGCAGCCCCCCCCCCCCCCCCCCCCCCCCCAATTATCTATAGCTACGCCCATGATGTAACTTGATTGAACGAACTACCTTCAGTGATGATCACATCAGAGACAATTTTAGCTAGGTATGGTTTGATTCAAATTAAGTGACTCATTCTTAAAATTACACGAACTAAGATTAGGCGACGTAAGTCTCGACACAAATTTCCATAAAATGTCAAAGAAAGTGGAAAATTATGCATGTTTTTTATATTTTAAACTAGAAAAATTATGCATTCTATCCACTTATTTTATTGATTTGATAGAGTCAAAACTGATTTTATAAATAACGCGTAAACAATAATTTCAAAGAATAATAGGAGTGATAGAGATGCTGCTTATCGCGACACACGTTTATTGGGCTAATGTGAATAGTACAGCAGATTTATGTTTTTATAGCTATCCTTCTCTAATACATGTAGTTGAGAGAGAGATATAAAAATATTATGTAATTTTATTACATCGATGAGTCATACCCAACTTAATTTGAATCAAGCTATACAGTGTGTCCCCGGATAGGTGAAACGACTCTTGTGAAAGATAAAAAATTTTCGATATAAAATTTCATTGTTTGGGGTTCGGTCCTGCTTAGTTAAAGACTAATTTCTGGCATAATTTTAGTTTTCTAAAATGATGTATGCCTTGGATATTTTCAAAAATCTGATTTTTGGTTCTAGTAAACTACCTTTGTTAGTGAAGATATAACAAAATTTGATTAACAAAAGTTGTTTAGAATCATGAAAGAGTACTACTTCTAGAATTTCAAGCACCTAGGCCAACGTTGATGTTTTGGCAATTTACAATAATTTTTTTCCACTACTAGCTGTGAAGTTGACAATTATTGCGTATCCTAGACAACTGAGAAGTTTAATTTCTCTACCTAGTGGTCAATAATCTATTATATTATTCACCTAGGTTAATAATGGGAATTTGCATTCCTATGCTACCTACCTACTTGATTTTTACAAGAAATTTTTTTATTTTTAATTTGTGTCTTAAATTTGACTAGTAGTGGAAAAAATTGTATATACACCACGGTGGTGAAGCCATTTATAGAACTCGCACCTTATTCCGCTCGGGGCAAAGCCCCTCGCGAAATAATCTTGGTGCTCGGTCAATAATAACAGTCTTCACCACCTTGGTGTATAATATACTATTATCTCATAGTTTAATATTGTTTATCCCCGGATAGGTGATATGACTCTTGTTAAAGAAATTCTTTTATTTATTTTGTTTATTTAGAATTTTATCGCTTTTACAAGAGTCATATCACCTGTCCGGGGATAAACAATATTAAACTATGAAATAAAAATTATTGTAAATTGCCAAAACATCAACGTTGGCCTAGGTGCTTGAAATTCTAGAAGTAGTAAGTACTCTTTCATGATTCTAAACAACTTTTGTTAAATTTTAGAAAACTAAAATTATGCCAGAAATTAGTCTTTAACTAAGCAGGGCTGAACCCCAAACAATGAAATTTTATATCGAAAATTTTTTATCTTTCACAAGAGTCGTTTCACCTATCCGGGGACACACTGTATAATAGCAAAGAGCATATTTGGTTAGAAAAGAGATTTTTGTGATTTTATTTCTTTTAAACTACCTGCAGGATTTTAGAACAACTATGGAGTTTTGCAAATTGGTTTTACTGTCCTTGATCGGCATAACTGTTGTATGTGATAACGTACTTGTTGATTATTACGAAGGTCTAATTAAGGAAGAAATTCAACGCGCAGCTACGTATACTTTTCCAAAAGATGCGGGGAACTATCGGCCCTTCAATGAAAATGAAAAACCAAGAGGTAAGCTTTTTTGAATCCAAGACTAGTATTTTACATAATTTTTTTTGTAGTGTTTGGGGTCGTTGACTTCGTAGTGATTGGTTCTGGTTCCAGTGGGTCGGTTGTTGCAAGTAGATTATCAGAAAATGGAAACTGGACAGTTCTTCTTCTAGAGGCGGGTGGCGAGGAAAGTAATTTTACTGACATTCCAGCTATGTCTAATTACGCTGCCAGTCTTGAATACAACTGGGGATTTAACAGTACTCCCCAAGACACTTGCTGTTTAGGTGAGTCACCTTTGCTGTTGTATCTTGAACTAACTAAGTCCTTTCAGCATTGAACGGAATATGCCCGTTTCCTAGAGGTAAATCGCTTGGAGGTAGCACCGCAATCAACGGACTGGGTTACGTTCGAGGAAACATGTTGGAATACGATAAATGGTCAAAAGAGAGTCCGGGATGGTCATACCAAGACGTTCTGCCATACTTCATCAAGTCGGAAAATTCACACTTAGACGGTGCTGACGAAGGCTATCACGGATATGGAGGCTATCTAAACGTCAAACACCATGTCCCGACTAGTAAGAAAGTGTACGCTTTCCTCCGAGCAAACGAAGAACTGGGCAAGCCAATTATCGATTACAACGGTTACAATCAACTAGGTGCCAGTCGAACCCAATTTAATACAATACATGGCCGACGTCAGAGTTCATCGAAGGCCTTCCTCGCACCTGTACGTTCTCGTCGCAACCTCAAAATTTTAACGCACAGCTATGTAACCAAAATTCTTATCAACAACACTACCAAAGCAGCTTACGGCGTCCAATTTTCCCACAACAACATCCAGTACCTCGTAAAAATTAAGAAGGAAATCGTCCTTTCCGCGGGCGTAGTGGGATCTCCAACAATTCTAATGCACTCAGGTATCGGTCCCAAACACCACCTCAAAGAGTTGAAGATTCCAATAGTGAAGGACCTGGAAGTGGGAAAACACATGCATGATCACCTCACGTTTTACAGCATCCAGTTCACCTCCTCCATATCCGATCCCGTATACACTCTGCGCGAATCCATCACACAATATTTGAACGGATTTGGCCCACTTACTACAGCGACCAACACGCAAGGTATAGCCTTCTTTCAATTATCAACGAGAAATACAACTCTACCAGATCTCGAGGTACTCTTGATTCCCACCGTTCCGGCAAATACGTTCGGATTTGGTCACGCTGCCGAAAGAATGTGGAGAAGATCCTATGATACGCAAGTTTCGCAAATAGTACTAGTGCTCCTTCATCCGAAGACACGCGGTCGAATATTTCTGAACTCCAACGACCCCTTCGTGTATCCGCTAATCGATTCGAAATGTCTAAGCGATGAGGGGAACGAGGATGTTGAAAGTATTTACCTCGGCATCGAAAAGGTGATGGAACTCTTCGATACGGAGGTTTTTAGAGGTATTAACGCCACCTTACTTCCCGATCCGAGGTGTACGGATCGTACGTTTAGATCTCGTGCGTATTGGATGTGTTTAATTCGTTTAACGGCAGTAAACGCTTCCCATGGTGGCGGGACTTGTCAAATGGGACCCTATCCAAGTATGGGTGCCGTTGTTGACAACAAGTTAAAAGTTTATGGCATTAAGAATTTGAGAGTTGCCGACACAAGCATCATACCAGTTACTATTTCAGGTCACATGAGCGCACCCGCAATGATGGTTGGTGAACGGGTATCCGATTTTATTAAAAAAGATCATGGTTTTATGCATCAAAAGTAATAAAACGATTGAATTACGTCTCCATTGTAGTTTTAAATTAGTGTAGACTATTTAAACTATGGTGTAATGTAAGGATACATGTATATTGTGTTGCGTTGCGTCGGCGCAAGTATCATATGAGTTGTTACGGAAAGAATTGGTCGCAACGAAATTTACGAAGAGCGATAGCCGCAGTAGCTCAGTGCTAGTAGGCAGGTGGTCGTAGGTTAGCTACAATGAGCGAAATAACGTTAAAATTTGGGTAGAAAAATAGGTAAAGTTAAGTAAAGCCAAAGGGCGCCACGTAATTCTTCGAGAAAATAGGACTGCTAATCCGAATTACGAAGGTATTAACAGGTAGGTATAGTAGTAGCGGTGTTAATGCTGAAAGAGGACGGAGTAGTTTAGCAATAAATAGAAAAAAAAGAAATAAGTTTGATGTGGTTATAATGAATAAAAAGAATTCAAATAATAGTATATTACATAACAAGTATGGAAAGTGATAAATAACGCACAAGCGGGAAAGTTGCGCACGAGGCGTCAGCCGAGTGCCGGCAATCCCGCGAGTGAGTTAGACACTTTCCTACGAGTTTTGTACACTATTTTTCCCACGACCATAACAAAAATAAATAAACTACTTGCTAACAAAATTAGTGACAGCGCGAATAAATTCAAACTGTCATTTTAGTTGTTTGATCCAGCCGCCTATTCGAGTGTGTCAGTGTGAACTGTGCGTTATATTTCTAACACACAGCGCGAAACCAAATCGCACAGGTTTTTTTACCTCGGACGATATCGTCAATTTTCGCTCATACGTAATTGTCAGTGAACTCAGAGTTCAATGGTAATTGTGCGCATATATTTATGATTGTGCGTTAGGAGTTGGTTTCGTATATGGTCGTGGGAAAAACATCTAACAAAATGGCGGGTTTATAAATACAAAAAAAGAGGTGTTTATACAAACAAATATTGAATTCTATAGCACAAAATACGGGATCTCAATTACCTTTAAGTGAATCAAAATAGCAAGTAAAATGATTTACTAAGGTAAAGTTACGTTATAGCAAGAGCAAATAAAGCAAATTTAAAATGTCAAAAATGTAGAATTAAAGTTAAAATTCACGTAGTTGTAAATGTAGGAAATTAATAAATTATGAGCAGTAATTGTAGAAAAGAAAATTGGTGTTAGATTCACTTAGCGACGGCGGCGTGATAGAATTTGTTTAATCCAGGATCCGTCGGAAGCCGGAGTAGCGTCGATCGGAGATAGAGCGGTGGTTTTCCACGATCTTCACGTCGCGTCGGAGTGATGAAGGAAATGAAAAGTACAGATGTAGATATGGCGATGTTTTATCTTCACCAGAAAAGCATGGAGTTCTGTAGAAAATAAGAGAAACTTTGGTAGGTACGAAAAAGTGCTGAAGATAATTATTCCATCGTTTAGCGAACTAAGTACACTCTTTTTCCTGTGTCAGAGCCGTAAAAATTCGATTTTAGTAGATATTCAGGAAAAGCAGAAGTTCCACAATATCACTAATTTGGTCGATAAAACACTTAAAGACGAAAATATCGATTTTTAGTAACAGCGTTTTACCATTTACAGAAAAAATTAAGTAACTCGTACAAAAGCGGGTATTAAACTGAAGACAAAAGGTACATTTTGTATTCAAGAAAACTATTGAGAAGGGGAAGATTTCCATTCATACGCTTCGGCTAAATCGGCGAAAAAGAAACTATCGCGTTATCAACGGATATGACGCAAATCAGAACAAAGCAGCATTCATTAAAAATAGCGCACATGCATGGGAATAGATAGGCAGACACTAAAACTGTCGACTTGCGCCCGCAATTTTGCTTGGTGAACGGGTATTCGATTTTATTAAAAAAAAGATCGTCATTATTGTATACATCAAAAATAATAAACGATTGAATTACATTTCCATTGTAGTTTTAATATTTCTAACAAAATTGAAAGTGGGCGAGTTTTAGTACTGCAGCTCTTTGAGCACCCTGTTCTTAATGCCATCCTTCCGGGTGTTTTCATGAAATTGGTACCACTAATGGGCATGAGGACCCCCACCACGTTATTGAAAATTGTCTACCATCTTCCTTCGCTCGTCGTAGGATCTCCAGACCTTGCGATTGATATGGCGTCTATCCGCATCCAGGAACTCTTCTAGCTGTTCGGGCAATACTACCGATTTCTTGCTGGGGGACAGATCATAACTGTGGGCGAGTCTCGCTGGCAACTTGGGGAACGTAAGGCATCTCTGGTAACTTGCGGTGTGTTCCTCTCCGCAGTTTGTCGTAATATTACAGCTAACATTAGGGCGTTTTTAGTATTCCGAGGGCTGAGAATTGATTGGAGATTTTTTTCGAAATTTGGCTTAAAAAGATTATACAATTAAACGGTTCCAGCTAATTGGTAATTTTTTGAACACGTTAATTTGTGTGTCCTCACTTCCAATGTCTGGAGGAATAAGAGGAAGAGAAGAGTGGCGCACCACCACTGACCTCCAAAGACTAAAGGTTATATAGACACCTGAGACCGGAATAAATCTTCAATAAAAATCCGCAAGACATACTCACAGAAGACCCAGATAACACAAATACATCTTAAAGATATATTTAAGATGTACATTCCAAGACATAACAGCCATCTTTAATATATCTTCTATTTTCGGAAAGATCTCTTTAAGACGTCTACAAGATATCTTTTGTTACAAATAACACAAAACAAAAAAAACTTGCCTGTATTGGGATTTGAACCAACAACCTTCTGACTTGACGCAAGGGGATAACCGCTAGACCAAATATTTACTTGTATAATACAGTTGTTAATAAGTCTTAACTGTACCTAGGTATTTGAGATAGACAAGCGTCTTGAAGAACTGTACCAGATAGAAATTTAACTAATAGTATCATTATATTTAGCGGGGTCGGATGCCGCTAATAGATTTCTAGATGGTTTGCAATAAGTTAGAAATTGCCAAGGATTATAATACAAATCCTTGAGAAATTCATTCTCCTCTCTTTTTCATCAGCGTATTGCCTATTATCAGAATTGACGGATTACTTTACAATTAAAAATGTTTGACCTAAAAATACGTAAAAAAGATATCTTTAATATGTACACTGATGTACATCTTGCGGATATCTTGTTAAAGATATCTTTAAGATATCTTATTAACGTCGTATGACATTCAGACGTTAAAACGATGTAAAGGATATCTCTAAGACGTTTTGTGTTATCTGGGAGAAGAAATGGATTAAATCACGACTTTGATTCTCAAAGGAATCGATAGAATTGAGGAAGGGTGCGGTCACACTACGTTTCACACCGAGAGTAAAATGGTCGGACAGGTACGTTTTTTCCATATTCCATGCCAAAGACTTTCCCAAACTCGTTAAGGCAATGATCTCAGTATCGCAACCCATATAGGGCCCAAACCCATACGTGATTATCAAATACTGGAGAGCCGTGGATGGATCATCTATGAATTATTGGATAGCGGTGCATCATACTATATGACCTATGACGAGGGAAGCTTCTTCAGCAGATTTGAAGAATTGAATTTAAAGCAAGTGAAAAGATGATCACAGCAACTTGGCAAGGAACAGTAGAAGTTGAAGCTATTACTTGTGGAAGTGAAACAATTATATTTAAAGAGGTCCTACTCGTACCAGGAATATCCAATAACCTATTTCCAATGATCAAGGCAAATGAGAACAACAGCATAATTGTTGAAGATGTGCGGACCCCCGTAAGGAATAAGGAAACTGGAAGATCTATCATTCAAGGATGAACCTTTGTGCCAAACAGGAAAAAGGACCAAGATGAATTGTGGTACAGGTGATTGGGACATCAAAGCCATAATTACAGAAGGAATGGTCAATGGGATATCTAAGCTAAATTCAGAAAATACTCAGTGTGACACGGTGTCACAAGGAAAATTTTAACTTCCGCAAAACTCGAAACCTCGATTTTTAAATCAATTCAGACCAATACAAAATTTTTTTGCAACTTCAAGGTTGTGTGTGAGGTAGCAACCCTTCAACCCCATCCAAACGCTTAAATAGAAGAAGAGGTTAAAAGTTTGAAGGGTTTTTCATTACTTCTCTACTCTACTCTATCTATACTACTTATAAATTTCTTTGTCACAATATTTTTTATTGCAGTTATTGAACCTATGATCCTTGGGGTCAATTAATACGGTACTAAAAGCTGTGTCCGCACACGTCTGTATGTCTGTCAGTGTGATGAATATACCTGGAAGAACTAGCTTAGAAGTCTAATATTTTGCAGGGAGATATGTTAGGTAGGTACACGGGATGGTTAATGACCATCAATGACCTGATGCAGGTCACATTCGGTTTTCACGTGGTCAAGGGTCCACGTGAAAACCGAATGTGCGCTTGTTTCATGGGGCCAGGCAATGGCGACCTCTGTCGATTGTATTGATGGTCTAGTCTTCTTCCTCGGAGAAAATCTTGCGGGAGTTTTCTCTATGGATGTTTCACTGTCCAAAATTGTAGTGTGATGCGAATTTACATTTGTTAATGTTAGTAATAAATTTCCTGACCGTCGTGACTCCAAGTTCTTGGTGTGGTATGCCCCTTAAGTTTGAGGGAGTTTTTATTACTTAT
Source organism: Pyrocoelia pectoralis (assembly GCA_036250285.1). NCBI lineage: Eukaryota > Metazoa > Arthropoda > Insecta > Coleoptera > Lampyridae > Pyrocoelia > Pyrocoelia pectoralis. Next base: position 6,614,916 of record CM070083.1, read on the forward strand.
CTATAGGTACTATAAATTTCTCATTCACAATTTTTTTTTGAATTTTTTTATTGAACCTACCTTGGGGTCAATTAAATGATACTAAAAGTTGCGTCCGCACATACCTGTCAGTCTGATGAATATGCCTGGAAGAACTAGTTACATACAAGTCTAATATTTTGCAGGGAGATATGCTATGTACATGGGGTGGTTAATAAGTAATGACCAATGACCTGATGCAGGTCACATCCGGTTTTCCCGTGGCCAAGGGTCATCAAGTTAAAAATTGGATTTTTGGAACAGGGTTTACGCATATCCGATAGTGTGCTAACTTCTGATTTATGTTATAACTCCAGCTCAGTCTTGTGTCCTTTTTGTTCTCGCTAGTTGAGATTTCCTTCTGGCGATAAACGATTTGCGTCGGTGAAGAGTATTTAGGTATCACCCTTTCCACAATCGACCCTTTGATATAAAAGTATGTAATGCAAGTAACTTTTATTGCACCAAACAAGTTTTCAATTAATTCAATTCAATTAATCAATCACACGATGTGGGTCAAGTTACTTCTTCCACAATTTATATTTTTCGCCATTTTTCCCATTTAGTTTAACCCCTTTCCAAGCCGAATTTCCTTATTCCTTTGATCCCTGTCACCCTTTGGTCGCGTTTTCTGCTGCCTGTTTTCCAGTATCTTTTTTTTGAATAAAATATTGCAGTGATTATTATAGTCTTGTCTGGGTTTGTTCATTTAATTTTTCTAAAAATATGATATCCTTTTTATCCTGAAGGGTCTCGATTGTCTCGAATGTTGAATGAGTTAATATTAACTCTCCCGCAACGTCCACATTCTTCTATCTTCCGCCATTATTGTTGTTCTTCCCCTCATCTCATCCCAAGCTGGCTTCTTGTACTCCTTTAATCCATTTCTTCCTTAGTCGTGACTTTCTTTTCTTCTCTTCAAGTTTCTTCTTCTGTAATAAGTTACTGTAGTAATTTAAATGGCATTGTCTTAGTTTGTTCAATTAAATTTTCAAAAAATGAGACACCCTTCTTATCATGTGGGGTGGTTCAACAATTTTCTTTCATCCACCATCGTTCCATTTGATTTAACATCTTCTTTCTTTTAAAACCGATTTGTATTGTTCCTATTCCTTTGTTGCATCTTCCCTTCCTCCTCCTGCCGATTTCTATAGTATAGGTACTTATCTTCTTTTGGAGTAGGTAAAATAGTGCAGACCTTCTTTCCAAGCTTATTTCCTATACTCTCTCAATCTGTCTCTTCCTTTTCAGTGCATTTTCTTTCTTTAACTCAAATAAGTTTACCGTTAGGTACTTGTTTATTATTCCGTACAAATGATTCTTGGTGAATTATTAGTAACAAATCTAAAAGAATGGATGTATTCGCAAAATAGCGAAAAATTACCTTTGTAAATGAAGTATTTTCGTATTGAGGTTGAATGTTATACATATTTATATAAGTGTTTTATGTATTTATGATAATAAAATGATATTTGTTTGCTATGTTACGTAAATTGTGAATCAAATTTAAAAAAACAGATAATGAACATTTTTTCATACTTAATTCCAGTTTATATCAAGGCCAGTTGTGTGAAAAAGCCAGGTAATTGCTTTCATATATTTGTCGTAATTATTTTTTAATTCAAAATGTATTAATTTAAATAATTTAATCAGAAAGTTAAGTAGGTACTACTGCCAATGACAAGGATCGTCTTTGGTACCTATGTAGGTACTACTAAATTATTGAAGTATTAACTGAAATGGTTTTATCTTAGTTCGTCAATTGCTCTAAAAATGAGACACGTACACATGCTACCGTATACAGTGACTCTTTACAAACAGTGGCGACAAGCGATGTATCGATTTTTATTGGCCGTGGTATATTTTGCATCTTAATGGCGGCCTGACTGTGTTTTACCTTTGATCAGCGTGTGATTTTTATTTGGATTTAGGACGTTGCTAGGATACCACCGTTGAGTTCATAGAAACCCGCCCAAAATTTTGCCTCCTAATGGCGGATGGGTGGACCTAATCGCTGCTTGTCGTCACTGTTTGTAATAGAGTCACTGTACTGCCGTATAGGTAGTCGGTTTATTCTTAAATATACTATGGATAGGGAACTCCTTAAAATTGCTGTAGCCAATGATAAAATGGGTTTCACTTGCAAATAAAAGAATAAATGTCATAATATACAAAACGTTTCAAGCGAAAGTAGTACATATGACTACAGCATTATGATGGAATTTCCTTTACACTCCCTGATTACCTGCAATTCTATTGTATTCCTAAACCCTGGCAGAATAAAGCAGAAGTTCTACAACATTTTTTTAAATTTACGTTATTCCATAAACGTATTATGTCTTGAAATACGAAAAAAATGTAGAACTTCTGCTTTATTCGGTTTGGGTTTAGGAATTGAATAAACATGCAGGTAAACAAGTGAGACACAATTTACCATTGGCTACAGCAATTTGAAGGCGTTTCTTGTCCGTAGTAATTTAAAAATAAACCGACTATATGTGGGATGAGTTCATCTTAATTTTTCAGTAACTTCTATGTGTTCCGTTAGCTTGCTCATTTGATTAAAATAAAAGAAATATTCTTGTCGACGTACGTGGTTTGGGAACTGGGATCGAGATTTAACAACACCGCATGGTATAAGATAAAAAATTGTAAAAGAACCTATACTACCTATACATCAAATTATAGCCCCTAGAACACATAGTACCGACACGCTGGAGCAAACCTGACATCAACATTGACATACAACAAATCCCTAAGGCAATTGACGCTAATTTCAAATGTTATGATTTATTATTTGAGGTTAATTTTTCATAACTAATGTGATTAATTGAACCATTCATTGAATATTATTCAATAATTAAACTGTGAATTAAACCTAGAAAATTAATGAAAAATGTTGAACGGCCGTTTTCAGACTAACCGGCCCCTCTCATTACCTTTCGTTAAAGCCTCAATAGTTCAGCGTCATAAATTGCAAATTATACAATTTGAATGCGAGCAATTCACATTACTTTAAAGGATGCATTTAATTTAATTACCTAAATTACGGTAAGTAATTAAGTATATTCTTGGTAATGAGGGGAAAATGAGGTTAACCATGTTTTTGTCCTACTAAGGTTCGCAGGGATTCTAAATAAACTTTGTCCTTTTTGCCACTGCTGGTGCAACCTCTTGTAAAGCAACCTGGCACTTATAATAATTTACAATTTACATGTTATTTACGGAAATTTTCAGATGGAAAGATTGCAATGTAAACAAATAGAGAAAACAGCAAAGCGAAAAAACACAAGTGGCGCTTGCGCTGTTGCGCTTTCTATCACTCACTTCATCCGTTTAGGGAATTTTTTAGTGTTACCATTGTTACCAACCAATTTTGCTCCAGTCGGCAAGATCAAACGTTGTCGGTACTATGTGTTTCTAGGGGCTATACATCAAATAAGAGTAAAGTAGAGGGCGCTTTCATTCAAGTTACATAGTTACATCAATGAACTGTATCTATACTACATCTATACTACGTAGTATACAGTTCATTGCGTTACATTTACTCCACTAAATTTTCAAATCCCGCGAATAATTTAAACACTTTCATTTATTTTTTTCAAGAATTTATCCAGAAATGAGAAATTACTTACAAGGTGTAATTTTACCATAGGTACAAACAAATAGGTACTTAATAATTTAGTTGGCAGTTTAACGACTCAAATTGCTAGGGGCAGATTTTCATGAAACAATCCAAATTTATTTATAGTAACATACAAATGTCTTACACAACAATAATTAACTAAAAAAAACTAGAGCATTGAATTCAGAAAAGAAAGACGTTTCAAATGACATAGGTATATCACATTCACTTGCCACATAATCCCTATTTAAATTTTAGGGGTTGTTCTCACGGCGCTACGGGATGAAATTATTTTAGGTTGAAAATCATGACAAAAGTTGTCCCCTTTGATATAAAATTTGAAGTGTTCTGCATTGCTTAAAGAAACATTCTTTCTCTCCAGAAACCCGTCTGCTACCATTTCGTTGGGTCACCCTATATATTTGCATTTTTAAACAGAATATCTGCCAATTTTTTAATGATTTGGTAACAAAAGTCGAATAATGTACAGTGGCGTATATAAGGGGGGAGGATGACCCCCTCCGCCCCGAAATAAGTTAACATTCTGACAATTCTGCACTAAATTCTAAATCACATGATCAGCCGTGAGCCGTAAATTTCCTCATTACTGAATTGGGGATAGTTGAGTCGACCTGACGAACTCTCATGCAGCCCCCCCCCCCTCCGCCCCCCGGCGAAAATTATCTACAGCTACGCCAATGATATTGTAATTTGAAATGATCACATCAGAGACTGGTTTGATTCAAATAAAGTGACTCATTCTTAAAATTACACGAACTAAGATTTACGCTACGTAAAGTCTTGATTAAACAGCAAAGTATCTTTTAGTTAATATTTTTATCGGCAGATGTCTCCACATAAATTTAAAGAAATAGTGAAAAATTATGCATGTTTTTAATATTTTAAACTAGAAAAATTACCTATGCATTCTATCCACTTATTTTATTCATGAGTCAAAACTTATTTTATAAATAACGCATAAACAATAATTTCAAAGAATGATAGGAGTGCTAGATGCTGATGCTGCTTAATCACGACACACGTTTATTGCGCTAATATGAATAGTACAGCAGATTTGTGTTTTTATAGCCATCCTTCTCTAATACATGTAGTTGAGAGAGATACCTATATAAAAATATGTAATTTTATTATAGTCTTACATCGATGAGTCATACCCAACTTTATTTGAATCAAACTATACACTGTGTCCAAGATAAGGAGGGCCACTATGGGGATTTCGGAAACGGTAAGAGATAGAGTTTCGGTTAAATGGGAGAAAAGTTGGGCAATTTTGAGTTTAGTACAATGAAATTTTTAAACTGACGAAATTCCGAACCGTTCCGAAGTTATGCGACAAAAAGCGAATTTTCAGGATTTCGTTTTTAACAAATTGTTACTTTGTCGTTGATGATAACTAAAAAGTAAAAGAACCTTCTACAGGTACTTTTTAACGTTCTTTAACATGGCATACAGCAAATTGGAATCCGACGTTTCGTTTTCGAGTAACCATCATCAACTTTATTTTTTAAATAGGGTCCTGATTTTTTTATGCACAATATTAGAAGAGCTTTTTATTCTGCATTCAAGCATGTATCACACTTTATGGTTTAATTGCGATTTCATACTTACTTTACGATTAGCAGAAAAAATCCTAAGTACGAACCTGTATCCCCCCTCAATAACATTCAAACTGAATTTTATTTATAAATGGACTTTTGCTAACTGTGCTTTCCTCATCAAATTAATGAAATGACACAGAATTTTCAATTTTGAACACAAATTTTCTAACCAAGTACATAATTACAAACAATCAACAACACATCATAAATGAACAGAAAACATTTGATGAAACGAAAATTTAAACATGACATATCAATAATGAGAAAAAAATTATAATAAATGCTCGCAAAGCCCTCTTTCGTACTCCAATCGTCAATAGCATCTTCTAACTGTAGTATCCAAAGCATTCTTTAACATTGCAGGTGTTACAGTTTGGAATGTGTTAAGTACAAACTTTCGGAGTTCTTCTATTCCAAAGGTATCTTTGTAAACATAATTTCTTATGTACCCCCAAAGAAAAAAATTCGGCGGGGTTATTTCGGAAGAATGAGCTGGCCAGGGTGTTTCAGAATTGATGCTTAAAACTCTTTCGGCAAACCTATTTGAAAGGTAATCCTTAACCACCCGTGAATTGTGCGCAAGTGCACCATCCTGCTGAAACCAACAATTGCGTATTACGGCTTAGGGTAAAATATCAAGAGCATCTTCCAAAGTAGAATCTAGTAAATTTAAGTACAATAGTAAAATAAGTATAAAATCGCAATTAAACCATAAAGTATGATACATGCTTGAATGCAGAATAAAGAGCTCTTCTAATATTATGCATAAAAAAATCAGGACCGTATTTAAAAAAACAAAGTTGATGATGGTTGCTCGAAAACGAAACGTCGGATTCCAATTTGCTGTATGCCAGGTTAAAGAACGTTAAAAAGTACCTGTAGAAGGTTCTTTTACTTTTTAGTTAACATCCACGACAAAGTAACAATTTGTCAAAAACGAAATCCTGAAAATTCGCTTTTTGTCGCATAACTTCGGAACGGTTCGGAATTTCTTCAGTTTAAAAATTTCATTGTACTAAACTCAAAATTGTCCAACTTTTCTCCCATTTAACCGAAACTCTATCTCTTACCGTTTCCGAAATCCCCATAGTGGCCCTCCTTATCTTGGACACAGTGTATAATAGGTAGATAAGAGATTTTTGCAATTTTATTTTGTATTAACTACCTGCACGATTTTAGAGTAACTATGGAGATTAGCAGATTGGTTTTACTGTCCTTGATCGGCATAACTGTTGTGTGTGATAACGTACTTGTTGATTATTACGAAAGTCTAATTATGGAAGAAATTCGACGGGCAGCTACGTATACTTTTCCAAAAGATGCGGGCAACTATCGGCCCTTCAATGAAAAACCATTAAGTAAGCATTTTTGAATCCAAGACTAGTATTTTATATAATTTTTTGTAGTGTTTGGGGTTGTTGACTTCGTAGTGATTGGTTCTGGTTCCAGTGGGTCCGTTGTTGCAAGTAGATTATCAGAAAATGGAAACTGGACAGTTCTTCTTCTAGAGGCGGGTGGCGAGGAAAGTAATTTTACTGACATTCCAGCTATGTCTAGTTACGCTGCCAGTCTTGAATACAACTGGGGATTTAACAGTACTCTTCAAGTCGCTTGCTGTTTAGGTGAGTCATCTTTGCTGTTGTATCTTGAACCAACTAAGCCCTTTCAGCATTGAACGGAACATGCCCGTTTCCTAGAGGTAAATCGCTTGGAGGTAGCTCCGCAATCAACGCACTGGTTTACGTTCGAGGAAACGAATTGGACTACGATAAATGGTCAAAAGAGAATCCGGGATGGTCATACCAAGACGTTCTGCCATACTTCATCAAGTCGGAAAATTCGCACATAGACGGTGGTGACGAAGGCTATCACGGATATCGAGGCTATCTAAACGTCGAACGCTATGTCCCCACTAGTAAGAAAGTGTACGCTTTCCTCCAAGCAAACGAAGAACTGGGCAAGCCAATTATCGATTACAACGGTTACAACCAACTAGGTGCCAGTCGAAGCCAATTTAATACAATACATGGCCGACGTCAGAGTTCATCGAAGGCCTTCCTTGCACCTGTACGTTCCCGTCGCAACCTCAAAATTTCAACGCACAGTTATGTAACCAAAATTCTTATCAACAACACTACCAAAGCAGCTTACTGCGTCCAATTTTCCCACAACAACATCCAGTACGTTGCAAAAATAAAAAAGGAAATCGTGCTTTCTGCGGGCGTAGTGGGATCTCCAACAATTCTAATGCACTCAGGTATCGGTCCCAAACAGCACCTCAAAGAGTTGAAGATTCCAATCGTGAAGGACCTGGAAGTGGGAAAACACATGCACGATCACCTCTCGTTTTACATCTTCTTCACCTCCTCCATATCCGATCCCGTATACACTCTCCGCGAGTCCATCACAGAATATTTGAACGGATTTGGGCCACTTACTACAGCGTTAAACACTCAAGGTTTAGCCTTCTTTCAATTATCAACGAGAAATGCAACTGTACCGGATATCGAGGTAGCCTTCATTCCCACCATTCCGGCAAATACCTTCGGATTTGTTCACGCTGCCGATACGCAAGTTTCGGAAATAATATTACTGCTCCTTCATCCGAAGACACGCGGTCGAATATTTCTGAACTCCAACGACCCCTTTGTGTATCCACTAATCGATTCGAAATGTCTAAGCGATGAGGGGAACGAGGATGTTGAAAGTATTTACCGCGGCATCGAAAAGGTGATGGAACTCTTCGATACGGAGGCTTTTAGAGGTATTAACGCCACCTTACTTCCCGATCCAAGATGTACGGATCGTACGTTTAGATCTCGTGCGTATTGGATGTGTTTAATTCGTTTAATGGCAGTGAACTCTTACCATGGTGGCGGGACTTGTCAAATGGGACCCCATCCATGTAAGGGTGCCGTTGTTGACAACAAGTTGAAAGTTTATGGCATTAAGAATTTGAGAGTTGCCGACACAAGCATCATACCAGTTACTCTTTCAGGTCACATGAGCGCACCCGCAATGATGGTTGGTGAACGGGTATCCGATTTTATTAAAAAAGATCATGGTTTTATGCATCAAAAGTAAAAAACGATTGAATTACGTCTTCATTGTAGTTTTAAATTAGTGTACATAATGTAAGGATGTTGTGTTGCAAACCGCGACATTAACAATGTAAAGAGAATTGGAAGTTAGTCAATAAATGATGATTATGTTATACTACCTTATTATTTCACCATAACAACTCTGAAACAAGAAGCATTAATGACTAAATAACGCCTCTTTACATGACAACCGGATTTTTGATAGCAACGGGCGTTATTTTTTATAACACCCGCTTATAACGCCCGCAAATTTAAAATTATTATGCCTCATCACCGTCAAGGATGTTAAATGTGAGTCTATACTGATTTTATTGCTATCATCTGTTTTAATCATCTTAATCAACTTCTTGCACGTTCCTGAACGTTTTGGTGCTCTCAAATTTTAACCTTTCTGAGTTATTTCCTTGTGTCGCTTTTGCTTTGACACCGCCTTTGTAGGCGAGGCACTTGATTGCTTAACGCTTCTCAATATAGAATGTGACAAGTCTGATTGCCTAGAGCCCTCTGATTTCTGCCCCATGTTTTTTAATCTAGAACGCGCTGATCCGAAGACTTTTTAGTCCCTCCAGTACCAAGTGGCCCAAACGTGGTTGTTTGTTGGCTTAGTTTCTTTATCTTTCTACGTGGCACAGGGTGGCACAGAGTAACACCAGTATGGTGGAAGGTACATTCATACGCGCAGTGCCTCCTGCACACATGTGTAAGATGACAATACAGTGTAGTGGCGCTCTCTGTGCTTCGATGTTGGGACCCGCTCGCGCGGTTGGGTTGGATTATTTTGAATTTCTCTGGGGCGCTTGTCGTTGGTTCTCTTCGTAGTTATCCAGTTCCTGCACCATCTGCTTTGCATGGTCTTGAATTGCATTGTGCTCAACGTCCTAATTGCTACTTCTCTCATGTACTTCAGGATTGTGTTGGATGACCTGCAGTCTCCCGACGTGTATTGCAGCGGCGTTGCTACGCACGCAGGAATCGTAGATTCGTCTATACAATAGCTTTGTTTTTCTTGGCGACTCCTTAACGGGTGAAATGTACAGCGGTTTCAACTCAGACGGCGGCTCAGATCGACTAAACTACTCGTCGCTCCGCTTGATCGTGTGAATAAATTCTTCGGCCACCTTGATGATCGCGGATAGGGTGGTATTTATAAGTGCGGGAGTTTTGTACTGCAGCTCTTTGGGCACCCTGTTCTTAATGCCATCCGCTCGGGAAATTGGTTCCAAGCCGAATTTCTCTGTTCCTTCTATCCATCTCTCCCTTGGTCGCGCTTTCTCCTGCCCGTTTTCTAGTATCTTTTTTTGGAATAAAATATTGCAGTGATATTGGCACGGCCTTGTCTGGGTTTGTTCATTTAATTTTTCTAAAATTTCTATATCCTTTTTATCCTGAAGGGTTTCGAATGTGGAGTAAGTTAATCTTATCTATCCATCTACCTCCACAATCTTCCGCCATCGTTCCCATTTGATATCATCCCTCTTTTCGAACCGATTTGCATTGTTCCTATTCCTTAGTTGCATCTTCTCTTTCTTCTCCTATCGGTTTCTATAGTATCTTCTTTTGGAGTAAAATAGTGCAGGCCTTCTTTCCCAGCCTACTTTAAATCTGTTTCTTTCTTCATTGCAGTTTCTCTCTTCTCTCTTCAACTCAAATAGGTACCTACCTAAGTTTACCTACCGTTAGGTACTTGTTTATCATCCCACGTAAAGTGATTTTTCGTGAATGATTAGTAACAAATCTAAAAAAATGGATGTATTCGCAAAATAGCAAAACAATGACTTTGTAAATGACTATAATTTCGTATTGATGTTGAAGGTTATACTACCTACATATTTTTGTGTTTTATGTATTTATGATAAGAAAAAGATATAAACCAAAGAGTATAATACTCTGATATAATAAATTATTACAGCAATTGTGCGACATACCTATTTATTTTAAAATTGTAAATCAAATTAAAAAAAACAGATAATGAACATTTTTTGCATGCTGTAGTTACTACAAGGCCAATTGTGGGGAAAAGCCAGGTAGGTACTTACCTAATTGTTTTCATTATATTTATCGTAATTAGTTTTTAATTAAAAATATAATACCTAATTTAATCAGAAAGTTAAGTACAATACTGCAGTAACTAAAATGGTTTTATTTGAGTCAATTGCTCTAAAAATGAGTCGAGACATAGTGACATAAACATTATGGTGTTGCATGTGGAACGAGTCGATTTAAATTTTCTAGTAACTTCTACTCCTTAAAATGGCATTAGCTTGTTAATTTAATTTAAAAAAATAAAACACTTTTCTCGGCGTACGCGGTATTGTGATCGAGATTTGGCAACACAGCATGGTATACAAAATATGTTATGGTATACGTAGGTACGTCATGAATTGAGAAAAGGACATACTTAATATGTTACATTGATTTTGAAATTATTGTGTAATTAAATAGGGGTTGTTCGGGTTGTTGTGCCGATTTGTCATTTAATACGGTAGAATTTTCCCCATAAATTTGACCCACTGAAAGAGGTCCCATAAAGACATGAACAGTGTTGCATTGTGAAGTGATATGGCATATATATTTGGTGGACATTTTTGTGTAGGCCTTCTTTCCAATCCTACTTCTTCTACTCTTTCAATCTGTCTCTTCCTATGATTGCGCATATTCTCTTTCTTGTCCTGCTTGTTTCTAGTGTCTCCTTTTGCAGTAAGGTGTTGCAGTGATTAAAAGGGCAGCCGTACTGGCAGAAAACAAGTATTAAACCAACAAAGGAAGATACAGGTAAAGAAAAGACTGTATCAGATCCGAGCGTTGGAGAAGAATGAAAAAGGATGACCAAGGTGAATATGGAATGGGGAAGAGTTAAAAAACGTGCCAAGATAAAAAGCGATGCAAGGAAAAGTGCAAAAAGCTCAATTCCACTCCTCAAGAGGGAAAAACATAGGATTAAGAAGTAGATTCAGCCTTATGTGACTGAAAGGTTTAATTAACAAAATAGCTGAGTGTTAGCTCCGATCAAGCTGACAAAACTGAAACGGGCGTTATCTTCGTATATGAAGCTAAACATAGACACGCTTGTCGACACGTGAAAGGTGAATGGAACTCACTGAGTTAAGCTTTCAAAAGCCGCATATTTTTTAAATTTGAGGTCGTCTACAGCGAAAGTACGGGTAACAATTTTTAATGTTCTTCACTTTTCGTACAAATGTCACCATTTTAAGATGATTTTGAAAATCTTACCCAATTTCAAAACATCGGATGCTTATACAGGGTGTCTCACGGTGACCGTCAGTTAGAAGTATATCAAGAACTGTAAAAGCTAGAAATTTGAAATTTTGCACATGCGACATGGAGTGTTTAATCTATTAAATAAAAATATTTTCCAAATGGCAGCACTTCCGGAAATACCGGAAGTGAGCATCAACATCTTTATTTTAAATACAAACCAGGCAATTTTTTTTCACATTCTGATGTGTCATAAAATGTTTAGTAGGTATGCTTAAAATAGTTGGCGTATCAATTTTGATTGTTGAGAAAAAAAATTCTTTTCACTGAAAAATGTCAAAATCTTGTTTAGGAAATAAAATTGAAAGTCGAAAGTGGTAAAAGTTAGGGAAATGGGATTTTAGGTTCTCAATGTCAAAAGATTGAGACACAATTGTCTGTAATGGATAATAAAAAATTGCCCGCGGTTAAGTATCTATTTGACGTTATTTCCAGACTTATGAAAAACTTTAAAAAGTCTCTTTTTTTAAATGGAATGCCTATTTAATTATAGGCCCATTCGATGCAGAAATAAATTTCCTTTAAATTGATATACCATGTTCCTATACCTAAAGTCAATTATTACAGAGCTATTTACATTTTTCTAATTAAATTTATAATTACATACTTTACAAAATATGGTTGGCTTTGAATATTTTCAAAAAATTTTTATTCAAATGTTTCTTATGCTTTTATGATTATTTAAAATTCTATCTATGCAACTTCTTGACTATCCAAGGTCTCTTTCCGCCGAACGAACAGGACTTTCAGGGAAAACATTAAAATATCCCAATACACTGGTTTCTGCAGCGTCATTGGGGACACTTGGCTTTGCCAAATTTCGTGGCGCATTTACTTCGCCCAAATTTAGAAAATTCTTTTCAATCATCCTGATTTTTCGTTCTGTCATTGTAGGTAAATGCGGACATCTTTCGTTAAAGTGTTGAGTGATTCTTAATTCAATAGTTATAGGTTCTGCAGGTCCAAAAAGTAATACGAGCAGACTCGCCATGAATGTAAAACAAATTTAGAATATTAGCGTTTGTGTATTCCATATTTCCCAATTAAAAATAAAAATTAAGCGCAAAAATTAAAATTCAAACAGATAACACTGATAACAAACGTAAATGTAGCGTAAACTTTCAAACTGATAGCTAACTGATAACTGTCATCATAAGAAACAATTGAATAAAAATTTTTTGAAAATTTTCAAAGCCAACCATGTTTTGTAAAATATGTAATTATAAATTTAATTAGAAAAATGTAAATAACTCTGTAATCATTGATTTTAGGTATAGGAACATGGTACATATATCAATTTAAAGGAAATTTATTTCTGCATCATACAGGCTGATAATTAAATAGGCATTCCATTTAAAAAAAGAGACTTTTTAATGTTTTTCTTAGGTCTGGAAATAACGTCAAATAGATACGTAACCGCGGGCAATTTTTTATAATCCATGACAGACAATTGTGTCTCAATCTTTTGACATTGAGAACCTAAAATCCCATTTCCCTAACTTTTACCACTTTCGACTTTCAATTTTATTTCCTAAACAAGATTTTGACATTTTTCAGTGGAAAAATTTTTTTTTCTCAACAATCAAAATTGATACGACAATTATTTTAAGCATAGGTACCTACTAAACATTTTATGACACATCAGAATGTGAAAAAAAATTACCTGGTTTGTATTTAAAATAAAGATGTTGATGCTCACTTCCGGTATTTCCGGAAGTGCTGCCATTTGGAAAATATTTTTATTTAATAGATTAAACACTCCATGTCGCATGTGTAAAATTTCAAATTTCTAGCTTTTACAGTTCTTGATATACTTCTAACCGACGGACACCCTGTATAGAGAGTGTTAATACTAGGTTATTGTAACACCCGAAAACGACATTGAAGTAAACAACTTCTCTTAGTTGAAATGTTTGATTTGGCGTTTTTTTGTAATTCGAAAAATCGTCATTACTCCCTTATTTTAAGGAATATTTAAAAAATACAAAAACTTTCAACATTTACTTTCGGTTTCGGTTCTCTCAAACATTTGTAGTCACAATTACTTTCTATTTTATCAAATAACAAAATGGCGACCGATCAAAAATTTCAAAACAAGATATTTTGAAAACCACTGCTCGATTTTTGAAAATAAAACATTTATAAAATTCTTAAACTATCTATTATATTATTTGTGTGATACATTTGTTTCGATCTGTCCACAAAAAGTTTTTGTTCAAATTGAATATGTTGTTGTTTCATTGTTCATTATTGTTTTATTTTTCTTGTGTGTTATTTGTTTTTCTTGTTTAATTTTATTGCTTAATGACTAATGACAGCAAGCCTACTTTGTCTTAAATGATTGTTGCTGTTGCAGTCTGTTGTAGTTCAATTTACATAAAAATTTTTTTTGGACAGATCGAAAAAAATGTGTCAGACAAATATTATAATAGATAGTTTAAGGATTTTATAAATGTTTTATTTTCAAAAATCGATCGAGTGGTTTTCCAAAATATTATGTTGTTTTGAAATTTTTAATCGGTCGCCATTTTGTTATTTGACAAAATAGATAATAATTGCAACTACAATGTTTTAGGGGACCGAAAGCAAATGCTGAAAGTTTTTGTATTTTTTAAATATTTCTTAAAATAAGGGAGTAATGACGATTTTTTGAAAAACAAAAAAAAAGGCAATTAACTATGAACTGGGGCTCCAAATCAAAAATTTGAACTAAGTTATTTGTTTCAATGAGTTGAGTTCTAACTGCCGTTTTCGCGTGTTACAACTTAGTATAATCTAATACTGTATAGTTGGTCATGGTCATGCGTTTCAGTTGTTTTTGACAGACTTAGTTGCTAATGATTGAAAATCTAGGACAGGAAGCGGAAGGTTGATGATTATAAAGGTTGATTTGTTTAATGTTGGATGGATATTAGGTACAACAATCTGAACAATCCTAATTGGTTTCATAAATTTTGCTCCTAACAGTGCGTAGTGAGGACATTAAGGAAAGTCGATATTCAAACAATTATTGTAATAATCTTATCACCTTTGGTTTTTAATTACTAATCAATTTCACTGCCAATGTATCAGATTAAAGGGCCACTTTAAATTAATTTTAAGTATATCTAAGGCGCATTAATACGTTTAAGCGCTGAAATATCAACTAATTACGAGGTGAACGAACTTAATAAATACGTATTTTGCATTATTAAAACATATTATCTGCAGATTTTATAATGATTTGGTAAAAAAATCGAATAATGATCCTAAGTTGAACGAACTACCTTCAGTAGTGATAACTGATGGTGACGTCAAGGATAATTTAGGTATAAATGAGAGTTTTTGCGATTATTTTGTTTAAACTACCTGCACGATTTTAGAGCAAATATGGAATTGTGCAAATTGGTTTTACTGTCCTTGATCGCCATAACTGTTGTGTGTGATAACGTTGTTGATTATTACGAAGGTCTAATTAAGGAAGAAATTCAACGCGCAGCTACGTATACTTTTCCAAAAGATGCGGGGAACTATCGGCCCTTCAATGAAAAACCAATAGGTAAGCTTTTTTGAATTCAAGACTAGTATTTTGTATAATTTTTTTGTAGTGTTTGGGGTCGTTGACTTCGTAGTCATTGGTTCTGGTTCCAGTGGGTCCGTTGTTGCAAGTAGATTATCAGAAAATGGAAACTGGACAGTTCTTCTTCTAGAGGCAGGTGGCAAGGAAAGTAATTTTACTGAGATTCCCGCTATGTCTAATTACGCTGCCAGTCTTGAATACAACTGGGGATTTAACAGTACTCCCCAAGACACTTGCTGTTTAGGTGAGTCATCTTTGCTGTTGTTTCTTGAACCAACTATGTTTTTTCAGCAATGAACGGAATATGCCCGTTTCCTAGAGGTAAATCGTTGGGAGGTACCACCGCAATCAACGTACTGGTTTACGCTCGGGGAAATGAATTGGACTACGATAAATGGTCGGAAGAGAATCCGGGATGGTCATACCAAGACGTTCTGCCATACTTTATCAAGTCGGAAAGTTCTCACATAGACGGTGCTGACGAAGGCTATCACGGATATCGAGGCTATCTAAACGTCGAACGCCATGTCCCCACTAGTAAGAAAGTGTACGCTTTCCTCCAAGCAAACGAAGAACTGGGTCAGCCAATTATCGACTTCAACGGTTACAATCAACTAGGTGCCAGTCGAAACCAATTTAATACAATACATGGCCGACGTCAGAGGTCATCGAAGGCGTTTCTTGCACCTGTACGTTCCCGTCGCAACCTCAAAATTTCAACGCACAGCTATGTAACCAAAATTCTTATCAACAACACTACCAAAGCAGCTTACGGCATCCAATTTTCCCACAACAACATCCAGTACGTCGCAAAAATAAAAAAGGAAATCGTCCTTTCTGCGGGCGTAGTGGGATCTCCAACAATTCTAATGCACTCAGGTATCGGTCCCAAACACCACCTCAAAGAGTTGAATATTCCCATCGTGAAGGATCTGGAAGTGGGAGAACACATGCACGATCATCTCACGTTTTACAACATCTACTTCACCTCCTCCATATCCGATCCCGTATACACTCTCCGCGAGTCCATCACTCAATATTTAAACGGATTTGGCCCACTTACTATAGCGACCAACCCGCAAGGTATAGCCTTTTTTCAATTATCAACGAGAAATGCAACTGTACCGGATATCGAGGTAGTCTTCATTCCCACCGTTCCGGCGAATACGTCCGGATTTGTTCACGTTGCCGAAGATCGCGCCACCATAAGAATGTGGAGAAGATCGTATGATATGGAAGTTTCTCAAATAGCAGTAGTGCTCCTTCATCCGAAGACACGCGGTCGAATATTTCTAAACTCCAACGATCCCTTTGTGTATCCGCTAATCGATTCGAAATGTCTAAGCGATGAGGGGAACGAGGATGTTGAAAGTATTTACCGCGGCATCGAAAAGGTGATGGAACTCTTCGATACGGAGGTTTTTAGAAATATTAACGCCACCTTACTTCCCGATCCGAGATGTACGGATCGTACGTTTAGATCTCGTGCGTATTGGATGTGTTTAATTCGTTTAACGGCACTGAACGCTTACCATGGTGGCGGGACTTGTCGAATGGGACCCGATTCAAGTAAGGGTGCCGTTGTTGACAACAAGTTAAAAGTTTATGGCATTAAGAATTTGAGGGTTGCCGACACAAGCATCATACCAGTTACTCTTTCAGGTCACATGAGCGCACCCGCAATGATGGTTGGTGAACGGGTATCCGATTTTATTAAAAAAGATTATGGTTTTATGAATTAAAAGTAATAAACGATTGAATTACGTCTCCATTGTAGTTTTAAATTAGTGTACATAATGTAAGGGTACATGTATGTTGTGTTGCATACCGCGACATTAAGATGGTAAAGAGACAGGAAAAGGGAAGTAAATAAGACACGAAGCCTCCACTTGTAACAATGTAATAAAATTTAAAGTCGAAACGTTGAAAAAATTTAATTTGTTAACACGATGAGACGATGAAGATGAAATTTAAAATTTTTTTTTTTTTTTTTTTTTCATGATTATCATGATTCTTTTGTTTAAGTCAATTTGTTAGATCGTTTAAGTGTGTTTTCGCTTGATAATGAAGCCAGTATGGCTTTGAAACATGTCGCGTCATAATTTTCAAAAAAAAAAAAAAAAAAAAATTTAAATTTCATCTTCATCGTCTCATCGTGTTAACAAATTAAATTTTTTCAACGTTTCGACTTTAAATTTTATTACATTGTTACAAGTGGAGGCTTCGTGTCTTATTTACTTCCCTTTTCCTGTATCATCACCACTTGTTTTGAGATGAACCTTCGCATCAAGAATCATGGTAAAGAGAGTAGGAAGTTAGTCAATAGATATTCATATTATTGTGTAGACGTTTTCTAAACGGCTTTCACCCAAACCAAAATGAAATAAATACAAAAAAACATAACATGTATGTAAAGAGGTCAAAAATGATAATTTTCTTTACCTCCTGCTTACCTCAGAATCTACTTTGAAGTCGAAGTATGATTGTTTCTCACCATTCGCCTTCCTGTTTACCATTCGCCGTTGCTGATTGCCATACCATCATTTTGGGTTTCGATCCTTCACACGATCTTTTACTTGGGTTTCGAAAATACAGGCATGTGTACCAATCTATGGTTTTTGGAAAGTGTTCGATTTCAACAACTCGAAGACACTCGGTAAATTTGATGATACCCAACAATAAACGGGGTGTCAGTTTTGTCTGGAATCGATACAGGTTTGAAGCTTTTATATTTCCTCTTCCGATAGCGTTTTCTCCGGCCCTTTATAAACAATAACCTCTGTCGCGATCATCCTGAAAGTTTTGGTGCTCCCAAATTTTAACCTTTTTGGAGGTATTTCCTTGTGTCGCTTTTGCTTTGACACCGCCTTTGTAGGCGAAGCACTTGGTTGCTTAACGCTTCTTCTAGCTTTCCTCAATATAGAATGTGATAAGTCTGATTGGCTAGAGCCCTCTTGCCGTTCCCAACACAAACAATTTAGACAATACACACGCAGAGAAACACGGCAAATACACTGATATAGCTCAGGAACTTAAAGCGCAATGGAGAATGGGAACTGCTCTTACAGTACCCATTATTCTTAGTGCAACCGGAGTTATACCAAAAACAATACATTACAGTTTACACATTTTAGGCTTAGAGATAAGAACATATACATACAATTACAAAAGGCAGACACTTGCCACATAGTTAGAAAATTTCTAAACATAACGGAAGATACCGCACATCACTCAGAACCACATCACACACTTTCAACTAATACCATTCAAACACAAAATGAAACACAACACTCAATCCTCACTTCACAAATTGAAACTCTGTTGCATACACAACATAACATTACAGAAAGTCCATTACCAACACACAACACTTCCACAATCACTCATGTCACACCTCTAACTCGTTCACATACACCCAAACGGAAACACACAATAAATTCACAATTAGCACAAAACACAAATAATACATTACCTACTCGAGTGCAACCTATGCGTCAAGCTAAACAACTAACATTTACACAATAAACAATATAAACATAATACTATTTCAAAACTGCTACTTCAAATTTATTTTATATACGTATATGTATTACTAGAACTAATCGTTACTTGATTCCGATCCGTGCGGTTAGTTAACCAGGCTCAGCCTGAGTATCGATAAGAACCAAAGTACCATAATAGGTAATATTTATTCTTCCTCTTGGTTTTGTATATAAAAAACATAGGATACGTCAATAAAAATACAATTGCAGATAAAACTCTAAATCCAATACATACATATTATACAATACAATAACATAGAGACTATACAACATTCATATACCTATACTCTTCGATGGAGTAAAACGCATTTTTTTATTAAAAAACGTTTTGTGGCGGTTTTAAATAATTTTTTGTCTTTTATAGACCTTATTTCTGAACTTAATGCATTGTATGGTTTTGCTCCTGTATAAAATGGGGTTGATTTATAAAATTGAAGGTTGTGCACTTTGTATTGCAACTCAATAACAAAATGGCGACCGATCAAAAATTTCAAAACAAGATATTTTGAAAACCACTGCTTGATTTTTGAAAATAAAATATTTATAAATTCCTTAAACTATCTATTATAATATTATTTTGTCTGACACATTTTTTTCGATCTGTCCAAAAAAAGTTTCTGTTCAAATTGAATATTTTGTTGTTTCATTGTTCATTGTTTTATTTTTCTTGTTTAATGTTATTGCTTAATGAGTCATGACAGCAAGCCTACTTTGTCTTAAATGATTGTTGCTGTTGCAGTCTGTTAAAATTTACCTTGTAGTTCAATTTACATACAATTTTTTTTAGACGGATCGAAAAAATGTTTCAGACAAAATATGATTATATGTAGATAGTTTAAGGATTTTATAAATGTTTTATTTTTTATTTGACAAAATAGAAAATAATTGCAACTACAAATGTTTTAGGGGATTGAAAGCAAATGCTGAAAGTTTTCGTATTTTTTAAATACTTAGGTATATAAAATAAGGGAGTAATGACGATTTTTTGAAAAACAAAAAAACACAAATAACTATGAACTGGGGCTTCAAATCAAAAATTTGAACTAAGTTATTTGTTTCAATGAGTTCTAACTGCCGTTTTCGGGTGTTACAACTTAGTGTTATCTAATACTGTATAGTTGGTCATAGGTCATGCGTTTAATTTGTTTTTGACATACTTATTTGCTAATTGTTGAAAATCTAGGACAGGAAACAGAAGGTTGATGATTATAAAGGTTGATTTGTTTAGTGTTGGATATTAACAACAATCCTAATTGGTTTTATAAATTTTGCTCCTAACAGTGCGTAGTGTGGACATTAAGGAAAGTCGATATTCAAACCAGGCGCGTACGAAGGGGGGAAGGGGGGTTCTTGGGTTAAAATGCCCCCCGAAATTTTCATTAAAGGCTCAATCACTGTTTCTAAACACAAAAAATAAGAATAATAATGTTAATTTTGAGATTACAGCTGTCATGAATGGACTGAGTGCCGATTTTTGCCTATACACCGTGTTCAAGATAAGAATGCACAGCATGGGGATCTTGAAAACGGTAGAAGATACAGGGTGGCTTAAATTAGAAAAAAGTTGCGCTATTTAGAGTATGTTCACATGCTGGCCGCAAAAGTTCATTATTGTTTATCGTTTTCAAAATTCTCAAAAAAATGTGATTTTTTGGATTTTCGTTTCTTTTCATTTTTTTATTTATTTTAACTGATATTAAAAAACTACCGGCACTTTCTCATTGCCACTTTTTAAGCTCTACAAAATGGCGTGTTCAAATTTTTAATCCGACGTTTCGTATCCGAGAAACCATCATCAACTTTATTTTTTTATATGGCCACAAACAAAGAGACACTCTGTATTCGGTAGCATTATTCATTACAAATTCAACGATGTATCACACATTATGGTTTTGAAGCCAAAAAATGGGAAAAACGTGAGTTATAAGGTTTTTTATTTTTTAAATTAGTAGGCATTGGAATAATCGCAATATTTATGTTTTATCTCTCACATTATTGTTGAAAACGTAATTTGGTGTTGTGTAAGTTCTACTTCCACTCAAATGGTTTAATCCTTTTGAGCTTTCTTACTAATCTATTGTTATCCAAGAGCTGGAGAGCCCCAATATTTTCATGACGATGACAACGATTTTGCTGACTCTCGGTGTATTTCTTGTGACAGTTTCCATGCCTAGGTTCTAATGGAAGTCTCTATTTTTTTATATACCATGAGGTCATCATTAGTGCTTAGTATCTTGACCTTAGATTATAAAAGGCACAGATATCCCTTTCCATATACGAACGTCATTAAAACATGAAGCCAACACTGACGAGAGTTTGATATGTTGACGTGTTACATCTTGTGCCGCAAAAATTGTGTAGCTGCTGAACATATGTACTCTGATAATTATCCTGAACGAAGACAACCTGAAAATCCATTTTTAGACGTTTGGTATCTAATTTAAAGGAATTTGGCTCATTTAAAAAACCTGTTGTATCTCGTAAAAAACAATCCAACGAAGAAAAGGCGACTACTGTTTTACAAATGGTTGTTGAAAATCCTGAAATATCAACAAGACTAATTGAACTTCGAACTGGAGTAGCTAGATCTACAGCCCATTTCGTTTTACAAAAGAATAAATTTCTTCCCTATAAATTTAGAATTTGCCAGGGTCTTAGACCTGGTGACGAGAGAAGGCGAGCAAGTTTTTGTGAATGGTATACCAGAAAATGTGAAGAAGATCAAAGTTTCCTTTTAAAGTAATTTGGTCTGATGAGAGCATGATAACCAACAATGGCATTTTCAACCGGCGTAACAAACATTATTGGGCAACAGACAATCCTCATTTAATAAAAGAAGCAAGGCATCAACATCGATTTGGATTTAATCTGTGGGTAGGCATTTTGGGTGGCAGAATAATAGGACCTTTTATTTATCACAACAATTTAAATTCCGAACGATATCTCGACCTACTGCAGATTGATTTGGAGAATGCCTTGGATGAATTACCATTACTTATGGTTAACAACTGCTGGTTTCAGCAAGATGGTGCCCCAGCGCATAATTCAAGAAATGTGCGAGAATATTTGTCCCAGAGGTTTCCTGGAAAATGCATTGGAACTCACAGTGAAGTAGCCTGGCCAGCCCGATCACCTGACTTAACCCCATTGGATTTTTTCCTGTGGGGTTATTTAAAAAACCAAGTGTATGACGCCATTTTTGAAAATGAAGAACAGTTATTGGCATTGGTTTTAGCAGCAGTTAATACAATCACACCAGAAATGTTAGACCATGTTTTGAATTCTTCTGTAGACAGAGCATACTTGTGTCTAGAAAATAATGGCAACCTATTTGAGCAATTATTATAATTTTTTGACATTGTGTTTCTGTTATTGTACCAGCGCCTACTAATTTAAAAAATAAAAAACCTTATAACTCACGTTTTTCCCATTTTTTGGCTTCAAAACCATAATGTGTGATACATCGTTGAATTTGTAATGAATAATGCTACCGAATACAGAGTGTCTCTTTGTTTGAGGCCATATAAAAAAATAAAGTTGATGATGGTTTCTCGGATACGAAACGTCGGATTAAAAATTTGAACACGCCATTTTGTAGAGCTTAAAAAGTGGCAATGAGAAAGTGCCGGTAGTTTTTTAATATCAGTTAAAATAAATAAAAAAATGAAACGAAACGAAAATCCAAAAAATCACATTTTTTTGAGAATTTTGAAAACGATAAACAATAATGAACTTTTGCGGCTAGCATGTGAACATACTCTAAATAGCGCAACTTTTTTCTAATTTAAGCCACCCTGTATCTTCTACCGTTTTCAAGATCCCCATGCTGTGCATTCTTATCTTGGACACGGTGTATCTGGCTAGCGCGTAGTCCTATATCTGAATATACGTCCAAATAATAAATACCCTAAAGGCCTAAAGTAAAACTTCAGGATGTAATGATGTATACGGGTCGATATATACAGAAACTAGGTAATAAAAATGATTACACAGTTCGAACGTCCGTAATAAACCGGCACCCATAAAGATAATAGTTTTATATTACATCATATATATCTAATAATTGCGAATGAATGGGTGTCCTGTCCGTCCGTAACAAATTCGCATTAAAGTAGATATACTTTAATCTTATGCATTAAAGTAGACATGAGATTAAAGTAGATATACATGTACATGTGAACTGCTGGTTTCTCGGGTGTTGATCCGCGTGGCACTTCTGGTCTTCAAAAGACCGTCAAAAAATAAAGATAATAGTTTTATATTACATCATATATATCTAATAATTGCGAATGAATGGGTGTCCTGTCCGTCCGTAACAAATTCGCATTAAAGTAGATATACTTTAATCTTATGCATTAAAGTAGACATGAGATTAAAGTAGATATACATGTACATGTGAACTGCTGGTTTCTCGGGTGTTGATCCGCGTGGCACTTCTCGTCTTCAAAAGACCGTCAAAAGACGGTCTTTTGAAGACCAGAAGTGCCACGCGGATCAACACCCGAGAAACCAGCAGTTCATACAGCAGCCGCGAAAACCAAAAAACCAATAACATGTACATGTATATCTACTTTAATGCATGCGCTTCGAAATTGTGTACGCTCAGTCACTACAGTAGTAGATGTTTACTGATACCAAAGCGCGAACCGCCAAAGAACCACTGACGCGCATTCGCGCGCGAAGCCTTCTTGTAGTTTGAATAAGCGGAATTAAAATCTAATAATTTCTTTACAAGTGTCAGCATTTCGGTAAATTTTATTTAAGCTTATCAACTTATCAACTTAATTGTTAAGCATGTCGCTTGTCTTATAATAGGTCCATTAAAATCAATAGATCAATTAAAATGGATCCCGAAGGATCAATCGTCTTGCGCGTTCATCTAGAATTCTAGACGTCTTAACTTTGTTATTTAGATTATTATTATTTAAAAAAAATTGTTCTTTTTTGTATGTTGTTTGTACCCCCCCCCCCCCCCCCCCCCCCAAACGAAAATCCTGCGTATGCTCCTGCACTGTGGTCCAGGATCTCGACAAAGCGGAACTAGTGTTGCGAATGATCTAATTGGGCTGTCATATTAACAACACTTTTAGGCAAATATCCAAGGTAGCTGGTGATATATTGTTTCTTCAAAAAATTCCATAGTATTAAAGTTATGACTGTGTGAAGTTACATTAGTTATAATTGTACACTAGTTAATATACTTAATATGCATGCATTAATTGCAAGAGATAAATTTTATGGGCATATGACACTACGCCGAATGCCCACAACGCCGACACGCTTTTTTGATGGTCCATATCGCCGACTAGGGACACTACGCCGACGGACACTACGCCGACAGTGCCCACATCGTCGACAAGTGTACAAGGGACACTTCGCCGAATTTTTCTCTGTGGACACAACGCCGGCAATTTTAATTGCAATTACCTAACGTAATATCATTATTTTTAAACTTATTTGCGTAATTAAATGTTGAACTTGACTATGAAAATGTATCAATTGAAAAAAAATATACTAAACCTGCAAATAACCTAGGCGTTTTAATGGCAATCAACGTTTAAGTTTTGCATTTTGCATTCTGCAATTAAAATAAAAATTCGGCGAAGTGTCCCTTGTATACTTGTCGACGATGTGGGCACAGTCGGCGTAGTGTCCGTCGGCGTAGCGTCCCTAGTCGGCGATATGGGCCATCAAAAAATCGTGTCGGCGTTGTGGGCATTCGGCGTAGTGTCCCGGCCCCAATTTTATCTCTTGCATTTTCTAGAAATAGGAAAATGCAAGGTAGTCAGTAATAGGTAACGTAGGTAACGTTAGTTTTAAGTTAGTTAAGTTTTTGCTTTTGACGCTGAAGGCTAAACCTCCGTTTTTTAGCCTATTTTAATAAAATAATTTCTTTTTTTAAAAAGGCAGTTTTTCGTGAAAAAAACTAAATTCACTCGTGTATAGCAAACGTGTGGTTTTTATAGTAGGTACAGTTTCAGTAAGTGTTGCGAATACCTACTTGAATTTGTTTAATTAATAGGTATCGGTCTCAGAAGTTTGTCGTGATTATATAGATTATATCTCATTAGTAAATGAAGACTTTAGTCATTTCAGTTTCTTAAATAACAAAGTTTTGTGAACAACATTTAACTGAGGTTTAATGAAATTAACTAGTGGAGGCAATTTTTTTCGAATATTCGAATGTATATTCGAATACTTAACAATACCACTATTCGAATTAGAATAAAAACGAATAGAACGAATGAAACGAATAAAACGAATAAAACGAATGAAACGAATAAAACGAATGAAACGAATAAAACGTATAAAACGAATAATGGCCAGAACAAAGAAAATTGTCAAATTAAGAAAAAAGAGAACTTCGTTGGTTTATTATTGAGAGATGACAGACGGTAGGTAGGCCTACTACCTACTTTTCATTTCATGGAATTATTTCTCATTTACAAATTTCTTTCGACCGACAATATTTTATGAATAGTAGATAAAACGTTGTAGGTACGATATTCGTATTGTAAATAGCTATTTCAGCATTTCTTTTCTGTCAGCTTAAAGTCATTCACTATTCAATAACACCCTTTTACAAGTCGTAATGAACTGTAATTTATTGTTTGTTAGTGTAAAAGGTTTTCGGTAAATCAGTGAACACGTTTCTCTAAACATTACCTACAATAATCCTCAACCACGCAGGGTGATTTTAACTGGAATTATTTTCATGGTAGGTATTGTGAAGCTTGGACTTTGTTTATTTAAGTTTATGCTTTTTACCCGCCTTTGATGATAATTTATTCCTTTAAAGGATTATCTAAGCATTTAAATATAAATTTTTAATTTAGTTCAAATTATTTCTCACCCTAGACGACTACATTGTTGTGATTTATGAGTAAAGTGTGGTAATATTTCGTGAAGAATACGAGTGATGCGGTAGTTACTTTGCAAAATTTGCAATAAGTGTCTTAAATTTAATGGAGCAACAACAAGTAATTTACTATTCAAATGTTTATGCTTAAATGAAACTTCCATTGGAGAATGCTCTACTAGGTAGGTAGTATAAAAGTAGTCCAACGAATAAAAGGAGTAAAACGATAAAACGAATAAAACGAATAAAACGAATATAACGTATAAAACGAATACAACGAATAAAACGAATACAACGAATAAAACGAATTTTTTTCTGACTATTATTCGAATTCGAATAATTCTATATTCGAATATATTTTTAACGAATATTCGAATACGAAAAAAATTAAATTTGCCACCACTAAAATTAACCAACTTCTTGTAGAGTTACAAAAAAAGCCCCAACGAACCCCGCTATGAAATAATTTTTCTAAGATAGCCTCATCCTTCTGTACTAACATATAAAAAATCGTAGGTGCATCTTAGTGCCTTTTTGAGATATACCAACATTTTCATTAGAAGAGTAGCCCCTTCGCTGGCACGTTAAATTTTACTACTCATGTGGACAGAAAAAAATGATGAGAATTTAATTAAAACTCGGTAAGTCGGTATGCAGGGGTTTTTGGGGTTGCTGAATATAATATATAGGTCAGCTTTCAGAGGAAGCGCAGGAGTCCAGAAATAAAAATTTGAACATTTTTAGAGAGTTTCACACCAGAAAATGTTCACGAATTTGTACCAATCAGGATTTGCTGAACAGATTATTTATATCTTCCGATCCATTAATATCATCGCTTAGAAAACTTCCTCAAAAACAGTTTTCCTCCTTTCCTTTTGAAGTTATAAATTTACTTTGTGATCCAGAACTTAAAATAACTTCTTCAGACACAAGAAAAAGAACGATTCTGATAACTCCAGTTTTGGCATTTCATCCCGTTCTAATACAGATTTTGATAAATTAATTTACTACTTTTGGTATTATTTTTGTTTATTATGTAATTAATTTATGTTTTTTTTGCTTTGCAACCTGCCACAATTCCTAATAAAACATAGATTTATGCAATTATAATCTTTATTAAACAAGTTTAGCATGTATTCATGTTGTCATTCTTATAAAAAATGAAATGTGTATTTGTATAAAAATAACAAATTGTAATTTATTGACAAGATAAAATCAAAATAAATATACATACTAATTAGAATTTTTTCAATATTTTTCCAAAACTTTTTATATCATTTTAAATCGATTAAGATCATTTCCTGAATTATTTCCGCTTTTTCGTAATCTTAGACCACAGTGCCCTGATTCAAACAATTATTGTAATAATCTTATCACCTTTGGTTTTTAATTACTACTTAATCAATTTCACTGCAAATGTATCAGATTAAAGGGCCGCTTTAAATTAATTAGGTGGGGCAAGGGGGGGGGCCAATGACCCCCCCCCCCCCGGCCGCAAAACGAATTGTACTAAATATTAAAATTTATTACTGGTCATATAATTTGAGGAGAAATTAAGCATTTCCTGGCCATTCTTCTAAATAAATAGTATTTGTACCCAAGGGGAATTGTATGATGCTTAAATGTATTGAAAAGGATTGTGGGGTAATAACATAGGCAATAAATATTAAACACGTTTCCAAACAATTTTATTTTTTGGTCCCCCCCGCCCTAGCCAAAAAGCTGCGTACGCCCTTGGCTGACTTTATCGAACTACCTTCAGTAGTGATAACTGATGGTCACGTGAAGGACAATAATTTAGGTATAAATGAGAGTTTTTGCGATTATTTTGTTTAAACTACCTGCACGATTTTAGAGCAAATATGGAATTTTGCAAGTTGGTTTTACCGGCCTTGATCGCCATAACTGTTGTGTGTGATAACGTTGTTGATTATTACGAAGGTCTAATTAAGGAAGAAATTCAACGCGCAACAACCTATACTTTTCCAAAGGATGCGGGGAACTATCGGCCCTTCAATGAAAAACCAATAGGTAAGCTTTTTTCAATTCAAGACTAGTAGTAGTAGTAGTAGTTTATTTCGTGACCAGTGGTATGGAAAATATTGTAAATATACATATATGCATAAAATAAAAGTAATATAGACATAAAAAATACAAAAAAAAATTTAACAAAAACAAGATAATAATAAATTATTTTAGTTGTAAATATAAAAGTATGTAAAAATAAGTAAGCAATTAGATATTAAATATATAAAATATAGGCTGACTAGATTTTGATAGTGTTTATAAACAAAAACATGAAAATATAGCATTTTAAATATATTATTGTTCAAGGTACTCATTAATTGAATAAAAACAAAATTTTGTCAAGTTTCCTTTAGCACTTTTTAAAATTCTTTTTTTACCTCAATAACACGTATTAAGGGCGGTAGTTTATTATACAGCTTAATAGAATGAAATATATACATTACAATCTATGGTATATTGCACTTTTACTTAAATCAGTTCTAAAGTTTGATTTTCGAGAAGGTGCGTGTACGTCATAGACATTTTACATAGTTACAATTGTTGTCAACAATATAATAACAATGGTAACTAAGAAAAGTGCCTGTGACGTACACGCACCTTCTCAAAAATCAAACTTTATATAAATTATTTCTAGTATTGTATGAGTGGAAATCAGAGTTTTTGAGGTAACTGCTTTTATTACTAGCCATAAATAGGCAGCATTCATAGATTAGTAGATTGTAAACTGTCATAATATTGTGTTTCAAGAAAAAAGGCCGACAACTATCCCGCTTAGTTAGGCCAAACAAAATTCTTATCGCTTTTTTTCGGATTTTTAAAATGTTAACCAAGGAGTGTGTATGCCCCCAAAAAATTAAACAATATCGAAATGTGGATTCAAAATAAGCGTAATAAACATTCAATAAAGTTTCAAAATTGGAGATTGGCTTTAATCTACGTAAACAAAAAAGTGCTTTATTTAATTTATTTACAATTTGTTCGATCTGAAGACCCCATTGAAATTGATTGTCAATAATAACTCCTAAGAGCCTTGTTGACACAACATAATTTATTTTCATACTGTTTGCAAAATTTTGCACAAATTCTGCATGCTGTGTATTATTTAGAAATGAAATAAGATTAGATTTATTTAGATTCAGAACTAAACCGTTTGCAGAAAAGCAATTTCGCAATTTGAGTATTGTTTGTTCGGTGTTGAGTGCTAATTCTGAAACAGAATCAGCAATTATATTGATGCTAATGTCATCAGCATACATTGTAGTAGGGTAGTATATGATGTTGGGAAGATCATTCATAAAAATTACAAATAGTAGTGGCCCAAGTATAGAACCCTGGGGTACTCCGTGACTGATTGTAATTTCCTTAGATTGACAACGTCCAATTTCATTATTCTTTGAGTAATCTATTTCAATAACTTGTGTACGGTCTGCCAAATAAGATCTGAAAAGTGCCAAAGTGTTTGAGCGAATGCCATAATAATATTCCATTTTTTCCAACAATAAATCAGGATCGATGAGAGGTGAAAAGCTTTCGATAGATCTAAATTTATGCTAACAACCAATTGTTTTTTATTTAAAGCATTTAATATTGTACTAAGAGCAGAGCTGGGAAAGATACTTTTAAAAAGTATTTAAATATTAAATACAAAATACTTTTACTATCAATAAAGTATTTAAATATTAAATACTTTTTTGAGAGAAAAGTATTTAAAGAAAAGATCCAAAAGTATTTAAATACTGTTTGAAAAATAAATACTTTCTGAAAGTATTTAAATACTAAAAATATTTAAATACTTAGTTAAAGTATTTAAATACTTAGTTAAAGTATTTAAATACTTAGTTAAATTATTTAAATACTAAAAGTATTTAAATATGACAAGTATTTAAATATCAAAAGTATTAAATACCACTATTGAAATATTTTTAATATATTTTTTTGGCCTTGGATGAGATGAGGTCATGTAATGTCATTAAAGTATTTAAATATTTTAAAAGTATTTAAATACTTCCAAAAGTATTTAAATATTTTAAAAGTATTTAAATACTTCCAAAAGTATTTAAATATTTTAGAAGTATTTAAATATTTTTTTTTAATACAAGATACTAAATACTTTTCAAAAGTATTCAAAATTTCAAATATAAATACTATTTTCAAAAAGTATCTTAAATATAAGTAGGTATTTAAATACTTTTTAGTATTTAAATACTTGAAAGTATTTAAATTTTGAAATACTAAGAGTATTGTGCAAAGCAGTACTTGTTGATCTATTGTTTAAAAATCCGTGTTGGCTATCTGTAAATAAATTACGTTTTTCAAAATAGGTTAATATTCTTTGTTTAATGGCGGTTTCAATAATTTTGCTAAATGTTGTCGGAATTGATATTGGCCTAAAATTTTGAAATTATCCTTCTCTTTGTTTTTATAAAGTGGAATCACATTTGCTTTTTTAAACTCTTTAGGAAAGTATCCAGCATCAAAGCAAGAATTAATGAGATTTGACACGACTCCAGAAATGATATTTGAGCATGCCTTTATTGTTGGAACTGGAATATCATCAATACCAGTACATGACGTATTTTTCAATTTTTTAACTATACTCGCTATTTCGTCTGAAGTAGTAGGTGTAAGGTAAAAAGAATTTAAATTATTAATTTTTAGTGAGGTTAAGTACTTGAGCGCTGAATCATAAGAGGGTAACGGACTAATCAAAGTTGTCGCAATTGTAGAAAAATAGTTATTAAATTCTTCTACAATAACTTTAGAGTTAAAATTCCATGAACTTTTACCGCAAAATTTCTTTGTTTGTCTGTAGATTTATTTAATTCTTTTTTTATAACGTTCCAAGTCGTTTTTGGAATATTTGATGACTGTGCTATATTTATATCAACGTTAAGTTTTTTGGCAGCTTTACAAATTTTTTTTAATATTTCAGAGTACTTTAAATAATACTTATGCGGTACGACATTTGGAAAAAATTTTAAAAGTTCATAAATTTCTCTTTTTGTTTTTGATGATTTTTTAATGCCATTTGTGATCCAACTTTTTGACGGTTTAATAGCAACTTTTTTTAACGGATGTATTTCGTAGTGCAATTTTGAAAAGGTATCAAAAAACGTTTTTATTTTCTTACTAATCACTATATAATAACCGAGACGTGTGTATATGTTTGTGTTGCTGTGCACTTTTCCGACAGTCGCCGAATCCCGACGAATGCGGATGTGATATTTTAAAACCAAAGCTATTATAAATTTATAACCTACAAATTAATGCTACAATTTAGATACCCCCGCAAACCACGTAAATATCTGCACTAATTTTGTTCAAAGTAAGTTTTAAACATTTTAGTATAAAAGTCCGTCATCTTATTCAAGCGGTATTTGTGTCTAAATATATTTTCTTTACTTAGAAAATACCTTCAAAGTTTCCTTATTTTACGTGTAAAATAGAATTCGCTATTTGTGCTTATTTTTGGGTGAAAATTTTGTGTAAACATGCAAAGTTTGTCTGTCCGAGGTCTTTAACCCATTTCGAACATTAAAACAATGCCAGGAAGTATTTTCGCGAAAATTTTCAAAATGAGAAGTATCGGAAACTTTTTCTCGATAACATGGAAATTTAATTATTTCAAGTTGAAAAGTTATTTAAATGATGAAAAATGATTCTATTATGCCTCGCGTTAACATTTTCATGGTTAAAATGATGTAAAAAGTAGTAACAGCATTCATCGTAGACTAATTTATGTGTCCCGATACCTTCTTTCGGTAACTTTCGAAATGTACATGGTTGTGTGCTTATTTCGAATTTAGAGATTTTGAACGATGAACGATGTCGTAGGTAACATATATAGTCGAATGTTTTCACCGAGAAAATGTTTTTGTCTACACGATGAAAGTAGGTGGCAAGTGTATTGTTACGTTACACTATACCAAAGAGAATACCTATACTTTGACTATACCTACTTCTAAATATACAACTTATATTGTAATTAAGAGGAAGTAAAATCCATATTTACTGCTGTACATATACGTGTAAATGGTGGCCTTTAGTTAGTGAAATAAACAAAAATTTGAAACTGTTTAAGGTGGAGAAGGTCTTTCTATAAAACAGATGTTATGCAACGTTAGACCAGCTTCTATTTGTACATTTTATGTTTTATGGTATTTTTAGTTTTACTATAGTTAAAGATGAATGTTAAAACGTTCTCCCTAAGGCCATTCGTATTCCCAAAAAGCTGCCAGTGTCCAAATTGAGTTCTTTTACATTCAAAATTCATTCTAAACTATCCTTATGAAGTTCACACGGAATTTGTTATATTTTCGTTAATTTTTGGGCAAAGACTATGTGCAAAGACGTAATTAACATTGTGAAAGGGCCATTATGTATTTTTGGTCTCAAATCTATTCCAAAAAGTTTGCATTTTACATTTTTTTTAATAATTGGTAAAAATTTACTTTTAGTAGGTAGGAACGAATTCGTAGATATATCTTTACCAAATATCAACCCATTTTTGTGATTTTTACGTCAAATGTAAGTAAATGTAATCCTTTTTTAATAACTTGCTAAATTACAGATACCTACATCAGGGTCAAAAATCTGAAAAGGTACAAAAACGTAATTTTTTTTTCTTTTTTCAAGCAACTAAGCCAGCTCAACAGGGTGTGATATTTTAAAACAAAAGCTATTACAACCTACAATCACAGATACCCCCTCCCCCCAAAGCACGCAAAACGCGAAAATCGCGTGTACCCCGTTTATATTTAAATCACTAAGATGTAGGCAAGACCAATCAATTAGTTTAAGATCATTTAAAACGTATTTTCATTTTTAATGTTATTTTTCCTGACCCACTTGTAACATATTTTAGGGTTATATTTGAACTTTATATTAGGTACTTTTGTATATTGTGATCAGTAAAACCCACCGTAGTGTTCAATGTAGTGATTGAATTCACATATTCGACATTTGTAATGAAATTGTCTATGCAAGATTTAGAAGTGGCAGTAATTCTTGTAGGCACAAATCACTGTGTGGTTTGTGCTTGTAGGGGTAGTGATTGTCAAGGAAAGCATATACGATTCTAATAAAGAAAATAAATAACGGCGTGTATTAGCTGTGTTTTCTAAAATATTTATATTAAAGTCACCACATAATATAAGCCGCTGAGTTCTTGCGTGAGGTATTCTAATTGTTGTATAGTAATAGTAAGTGTGGCAGCGACGCCACCACAACAGGCAACACTGCACACGTAGTACATGTAATGGCTGACGCATACAGCATTCGTAGTAATAAATACTTTAGTTAATAACAGCCTTTTAATATTAATAAACATCCAACAACATAATACAATAAAACATGGCGCTGCAGACAAAGGATCTAATAAGTAATAATTAATACTAAAACTTTAAGAATTGTCAAGGTTATATCACACGTGGAAATGGAATTTAAACCACCTAAAATTTAGTACTGGAGGGTGATATGCAAGTGAACTGGAAAAGGTTTATGCAGAGTTATAATATTTATATAAAAGCTAGTGGTAAAGCTAATGATCCTACGGATAAGAAGGCTGCGATGCTACTTAACTTTATAGGCGAAGATGGTCTTGAACTCTTTAACACTTTCAATTTAAAAACGGAAGATGAAAATGATGACACTAAAATAATAAAAGCGTTTGAAGACTATTTTAAACCTCAAAAGAATATCATTTATAATAGATATGTGTTTTATAATAGATCACAAAATGAGGGTGAAGCATTCGATACATTTTTAAAGGACATAAAGTCATTGGTAAAGTCTTGTGAATTTAATAATGAAGAAAATAATATGCTGAGAGATCGAGTAGTACTGGGAATTAATAATCGTGAGGTGCAAGAGAGACTTTTAAGAAATGCAGAGTTAACATTGGAAACAGCGGTCACTATTTGTCGAACAGCAGAGATAAGCAGACAGCAGGTCAACAATCTCCATAATCTTAATACAGATAGTGTTAATAAGTATGTAAAAACGAGACCCCAAGTTAATAATCATAATAATAAGAGTGAGAATGCAGAAGTAACAAATAATAAATATCAGTGTAAGAAATGTAACATACAGCATGGTCCACGACAGTGTCCGGCATTTGGAAAGTTATGCAAGAATTGTGGAAAACCAAATCATTTTGCTGTTGGCTGCAAGTACAATAAGAATCAGCATCGACAACATAGGAAGGTACATGAAGTAAAAGAAGAAGATATGAGTTTATTTTTGGGTGAAGGTGAAATTAATTCCATAGAGACAGAGTCGCAAGAGGTCAGTTTAATAGAAGAAGATGCTTGGTATGAAAATATAAAAATCGAGAATACAGGCAACATTGTAGTTAAGTTGGATACTGGATCACAGGTAAATTTATTACCTATTGAAAATTATAATGACCTTAATTTAAGTAAAAATAGAATTAATAGTAATGTAGTTTTAAAAGCTTATGGTGGCTCAAAATTGTATCCTTTATTTAAAGTAAAATTAGTAGTTGAAGTTAACAATAATACAGCAGAATTAGAATTTTATATAATAAAAGAAAAGGCACAACCACTGCTAGGATTAAAAGCATGTGTTAAACTGAATCTCATTAGGAGAAACGGTAGTAAAAATGTATTTGCATTAGACTATAACAGTTATAACGATAAAAATTCATTTGTTGAGGCTAACAAAAGTATTTTTGAAGGAATGGGAACATTTCCAGATAAATATAAAATTAAAGTTAATGAAAGTATTGAGGGCATAATAAGACCACCACGTAGATTACCACAAACCTTGATGAGTAAATTAAAAATTGAGTTAGACAAATTAGAAAATTCTAACATAGTTTCGAGAGTGGATGAGCCGGATAAATGGGCTAGTAATCTTATTTTAATACAAAAACCTAATAAAGAGATACGATTATGTCTTGATCCAACTGATTTAAATAAAGCGATTAAAAGGGACTTTTGTTTGGTTCCCACTTTTGAAGACATGAGATCAAAATTATTAAATAAGAAATTTTTTACCATATTAGATATTAAAAAGGGGTTCTGGCACATAGAATTAGAAAAAGAATCTACAGAATTGTGTACATTTAGCACACCTTATGGGTACTATAAATTTAATAGATTGCCTTTTGGGTTGTCATGTTCACCGGAAGCATTTATAAAACTAAATCATAAATACTTTGGTAATATTGATAATGATAATATTGCTATATATTTTGATGATATATTAATAGCCACAAAAACAGAAAAAGAACATGATAGACTTTTAGAAATAATAGTTCAAAAAGCAAAACAATTTAACATAAAATTTAACATTGATAAATTACAATATAAAAACAAAGAGGTAAAATTTTGGGTCATATATTTAATGAAAACGGAGTTAAACCCGACAAAGAATTTGTAAAGGCAATTATAGAATTAAAAGCTCCCAATAATAAAATAGAATTGCAAAGAATATTGGGAATGATCAATTATCTTAGAGAATTCATTCCAAATATGTCTGCAATTACATCACCATTACGAGAATTATTAAGAAAAGACAGTGTATGGATGTGGGAAACTAGACATACAGCTGCATTAAACAAACTAAAAGAATTAATTACGCAACCACCTACATTAAGTCAGTTCGATCCAAATCAAATAATAACTATACAATGTGATGCATCCAAAAACGGACTAGGTTGTTGTTTAATACAAAATAAAAAACCTATAGCTTTTGCATCCAGAAGTATGACTTCTAGTGAAGTACTTTACTCACAGATTGAAAAAGAGTTGTTAGGCTTAATATTTGCTAGTAGAAAGTTCAAAAATTTAATTTGGGGAAGGAAATTTAATGTTCAAACAGACCACCAACCCTTGATTAATTTAATGAAAAAAGAGATTAATAAAATACCATCAGTTAAATTACAAAAGATGAGAATAAAACTATTGGATTTTGATTTTGACATTAATTACCTACCAGGTAAAGAAATGTATCTGGCTGATTTACTGTCAAGAAATTTTCTAAATATAACATATGAAAATGAATTGAATATAATTGGTCATATACATTCAGTAGTTAGGTTAGATCATGATTTAAACATAAAATATAATTTGGGAAAGGAAACTAGAATAGATCCTACGCTTAAGTTAGTTTATGAATATTGTATGACCGAATGGCCCAAAAACAAAAAAAGTATAGCAGATAATGCAAGAATTTACTATAAATTAAGGCATGACTTAATAGTGCAGGATGACATAATATATTATAATGATCGTATAGTTATACCTAAAAAATTAAGAATTGATATGTTGAAATTACTGCATGAAAGTCACTTAGGGATTACTAAAACTCAATTACGCGCTAAAAAGTTGCTATACTGGCCTGGCCTGATGAATGAAATTGAACAAATGATTAGTAATTGCACAATTTGTGAAAGATTTAGAGCTAATAATAGAAAACAACCATTAATACCGCATGAGTTACCTCAATTACCTTTTGAAAAAATAGGGGCAGACATCATGACATACAGCAATACGGACTATCTAGTAGTCATCGATTATTATTCAAGATGGATTGATATAATTAAATTAGAATATAAACATTCAAGTGAATTAATTGACAAATTTAAAACCTTATTTTCAAATCATGGCATACCTAAAATTTTAATAGCAGATAATATGCCTTTTGCATCCCTACAATTAAAAAAATTCGCCAACGACTGGAACTTTAGAATAATAAATAGTAGCCCACACTACCCCAAGTCTAACGGACTTGCTGAAAAGGCAGTACACATAGCTAAACAAATTGTTAAAAAAGCCATAACTACCAGAGTAGACATACAGATACCTTTGTTAGAGTATAGATGTACAAGTTTACCAGCTTTAGGTACAGCACCTGCAGAATTATTAATGAACAGATTGCTTAGAACTAAGATACCTGTAAGTAATGAACAATTAAAACCTAGAATTTCTTCCGATATGACAAAAATATTTGCACATAATCAGCAAGAATATAAAACCCATTATGACAAAACAGCAGTAAGGCAGGATGTAATATTTAATAAGGAACAAAATGTATTAATAAGGAAAGGTAAAGAGTGGGACAGAGGTAAAATTGTAAAACCCTGTGACACGCCAAGGTCCTACATGGTCACTGATAGCAATGGTAGATTATTACAAAGAAATTCATATCATTTAAGAAATACTACTAATGAATCTATAATTACTCCGCAAGTTATTGAACAAGATACTACTAATGATTACCGAACAAATGCTAACGACCAGTTAAAGAATGAAAACAATATCGAAAACAAAATAGTTGCTGAACATGTGAGACCTAGGCGTGATATTAAACCGCCTGTAAAATATAAAGATTATATTACTTATTAGTTGTAAAAAGGGGAGATGTTGTATAGTAATAGTAAGTGTGGCAGCGACGCCACCACAACAGGCAACACTGCACACGTAGTACATGTAATGGCTGACGCATACAGCATTCGTAGTAATAAATACTTTAGTTAATAACAGCCTTTTAATATTAATAAACATCCAACAACATAATACAATAAAACACTAATTTTATAAAAAATGTATCAATGTTCGTTTGGGGAATTCTATAAATGCATATAACAGTTACACACATCTATTTCAACGGCACAACACTCAAACACCTTTTCGACACTCAACAATACGTGTTTATGTAAAGGAGTAAAGTGAATATCTTTTTTTATGAAAATAAGTGTGCCTCCCCGAGTGTGTTTCGATCTGCAAAACGCATTGGCTAATTTAAATCCTGCAGGTGATACAGTGTCGCATTGTAATGAGTTTAACCATTGACTTTCTACACTATAGACAAACGGTGAGATAGGGAAAAGTGAAAACTACTATTTAGTAAATTTTTGCGTTAAATAGGCAACTTGTTATACACACTGGAATGCAAATCTTATTGATTTTTTCAGTATGGAACGTCATTACATATAAAGGCACCATCAGCTTAATGACGTTTCTTTCATTCACACCTTACCTCATCGGCGTCGAATCACGAAAAGATTATTAATTGTTTTTTGGAATCCGTGGAAATGTTTAATTTTGTTTAAGTTAAAAATGAGATGTTTATTTTATTTTGTTGCAGCTTACATTCGGAATACATAGCTATCCCTTTCCGGAAATTACAAATACGTTTGCCGGGGTGGATTAAGTCCCCACACAATACATTTCACATGCCACTTCATCCTTCCTACTCATTTCTCCTCTTCTTTCTTATCCTGTTTTCTCATCACCCTGTGCGTCTTGCCGCCTTTCACACAATCTCCTTCGCATCTTGTCTGTCGTGAACTTTGCATCTCCAATCACTAGCTCCCAGCCTTTCCAGATCCCCAGTAACCTGATCCCACCATCTGATCCTTAGGCGCCCTCTACCTCTGCCACCCGTTGGTCTCTTCACATCTTATCCGACTCGCATGTTTTCAGACCTTGGCCCAAAAATGGTTCTCAATACTTTTCTCTCGAAAACTCTCATGTTGCGTAATATGCCTTGTTGCCTATCTGTACTCTTCTTTTTGTTTCTTCTCCTTCGTTTTTTTCTAGCTGTACGCCTAGGTAGGCAAAACATGATGAGGTCCGGTATCATAAAGGGATTAATAGTTTAAGAAAATTTTTGGTTGGTTGGTCACCCTGCGTTGTTGTCGTCCATTCTCATTCATTTCCTTCTCTCGATATCACGTCTTGTTCCATAATTTTACTCATCCCCCATCATTCATTGCCCTTCAGGCCATCCAGGGTTCCTCGCTGCGAGGGCCCTTTCAATTTTAATTCACTTATACGATTTTTTTTCTATTGGTTATGATTTGTAAGAATATTATTTTATCATAACCCAAGTTACGCTAGATTAGTCTCCAGTTACCTACTATCTATATTTAATTAATGACATTTATGTAATCGCGCTTGAAAATGGGATCAGTTAGTTCTCGAAACATGTCGCACAAGTTATATTAATCGTCCGTCACAATCGTGCACAAGTTATTTAAATCGTCCATCAATATCGTTCCTGATTAATAAGGGAAGGTTGGAAGGGCTAAAGAGGGGGCGGAAAGAATATTTGGAAGAGTACAACAAATGCTTTAGAGAAGCTGATAAGATGTACAAGAGCAAAAAGAACAAATGGATGACGAAAAAATGCAGGAGATAGAAACATGTTACAGGAAAAATGAATCCAAAATATACTGTATAGACCATAGATAAAACACTTGTTTAACAAGTGTTTTATCTATGGTATAGACTCACAACAAACAAAAACACAAGGTAATATAACTGAAAGAGGAATGAAGGACAGCGACGGGAAGACGGAATACAACCCAGAACAAATAAACCAGATCTGGATTTTCAAGAATTATTGAACACACACACATGAAAAAGAAGAAAATACGCATACAGAAGCGGGTGATGGAGAAACAGAATCGCAAATACCAACAAAGGAGGAAATACAAAAGACAATTACGAAGATAAAAAACGGAGAGGCGCCGGGAAAAGGTGAAATAAACACAAGAACTCATTAAGTGCGCCACTGTGCGCTGGTGAAGAAGTCTGAAAGAATAAGCAATTTGGCGAGGAAGGTGTGGAGGGAAGAGAGGATCCCAAAGGAGTGGAAGGAGGCAGTAATTATACCAATAACAAAGGAAGGTGGTTAGGTGATCCAGAAGAATGTAAAAATTACAGGGGAATAACGCCGTTGAGCTCTATATACAAGATACTATCATCTTTGATACTGTCAAGGCTGAAAGAATACACAGATAGAACAATAGGTGGCAACCAGTTTGGTTTTACAGAAGGTAGATCATGCATGTGGTGATGGTTCTAAAACGTGCGTTGCAATTAAGGAAGGGGTGACAGAATGTTTTGAGATAGACAGTGGTGTGAGACAGGGCGATGCTTTGTCAGCACTCAGCAGTGCAATTTATTATATTACTGGAAAAAGTATTCAAAGATACAGGAGAGAAAGAAACACTAATAACGAGTAAAGGGCAAATGATAGCATACGCGGATAACCGCGGATAACATTATGGCTAAATCGCGCAAGAAAATGATGGAAATGTTTAAAAGAATTGGAAGAAGCAGCTAAAGGAAAGGGGCTTTGGGTAAATGAACAGAAGACGAAATAGATGACAAGTAACAGAAACAAATCGCGTATGAGACAAAACCTGATCATTGAAGGTAAAACTTTCGAAGAGGTGGGCAGCTTTGTTTACCTATAAGAAAATAAAACTTCCAAGCTTCCCTTGATATATAATTAATCAGGAACGATATTGATGGACGATTAAAATAACTTGTGCACGATTGTGATGAATGATTAATATAACTTGTGCGACATGTTTCGAGAACTTACTGTTCCCATTTTCAAGCGAGATTACATAAATGTCAATTCTTACAAATCATAACCAATCGTCAAAAAATCGTATAAATGAATTAAAATTGAAAGGGCCCTCGCAGCGAGGAACCCTGGATGGCCTGAAGGGCAATGGATGATGGGGGATGAGTAAAATTATTCCAAAAAACAAATAATCTTTTCGTGATTCGACGCCGATGAGGTAATGTTTTTTCAAAAAACAAATTTTAAAAATTAAAAATTGATTTGTTGGTGTTAAAAAAATTAACGCATTGGGATGAATTTATGAACACAATTTTCGAATAAACTATGTGGGTGGGAATAGGTATGTGACATCGTCACCATCATAACAAGTGCGAATGAAAGTTGAAACGTCATATTATATTATGTAGGTAATGACGTTCCATACTGAAAAAATCAATACGATTTGCATTCCAGTGTGTAGAACAAGTTGCCTATTTAACGCAAAAATTCACTAAATAGTAGTTTTCACTTTTCCTTATCTCACCGGAATCGCGTAACGCATTTTTTAAAATAATTCTATTATCTTAGAGTATGGAAAAAAAGCTTTAAGTACCGCCTTAGGAAATAATTCAACGTTTCCATACCACTATTTACTTTCTTTCTATTCACATTACAGCGGATGTCATTTCCTAAAAACGATTTTTCTATTATTGCGATTAACTAAAAAACTAAGACAGATAAAGCCATTTTCTTTAAGTACAGTAGTTCTTCCCATCATTGCAAACAATATACGGTATCGATAATTTGTTAGACTTGAACTGTAAAGACAGCATATCCGAAGAAAGTTTTGTCATTTTTTCAATATGGCCGATTGACTACAGAGGAGCCTTCTATTGTTATACAATTTTACGTTGAATTTGTATATTTCTTTATTTAAATACACATTTATACACTATACACTAGTATTTTATAAAGAATTTTTGTAGTGTTTGGGGTCGTTGACTTCATAGTCATTGGTTCTGGTTCCAGTGGGTCCGTTGTTGCAAGTAGATTATCAGAAAATGGAAACTGGACAGTTCTTCTTATAGAGGCAGGTGGCGAGGAAAGTAATTTTACTGACATTCCAGCTATGTCTAATTACGCTGCCAGTCTTGAATACAACTGGGGATTTAACAGTACTCCCCAAGACACTTGCTGTTTAGGTGAGTCATCTTTGCTGTTGTTTCATGAACCAACTAAGTTTTTTCAGCAATGAACGGAATATGCCCGTTTCCTAGAGGTAAATCGCTTGGAGGTAGCACCGCAATCAACGCACTGGGTTACGCTCGAGGAAATGAATTGGACTACGATAAATGGTCGGAAGAGAATCCGGGATGGTCATACCAGGACGTTCTGCCATACTTCATCAAGTCGGAAAATTCACACATAGACGATGGTGATGAAGGCTATCACGGATATGGAGGCTATCTAAACGTCGAACACCATGTGCCCACTAGTAAGAAAGTGTACACTTTCCTCCAAGCAAACGAAGAACTGGGCAAGCCAATTATCGATTACAACGGTTACAATCAACTAGGTGCCAGTCGAAGCCAATTTAATACAATACATGGCCGACGTCAGAGTTCATCGAAGGCGTTCCTTGCACCTGATGTACGTTCTCGTCGCAACCTCAAAATTTCAACGCACAGCTATGTAACCAAAATTCTTATTAACGACACTACCAAAACAGCTTACGCCGTCCAATTTTCCCACAACAACATCCAGTACGTCGCAAAAATAAAAAAGGAAATCGTCCTTTCCGCGGGCGTAGTGGGATCTCCAACAATTCTAATGCACTCAGGTATCGGTCCCAAACAGCATCTCAAAGAGTTGAATATTCCCATCGTGAAGGATCTGGAAGTGGGAGAACACATGCACGATCACCTCACGTTTTACAGCATCCAGTTCACCTCCTCCATATTCGATCCCGTATACACTCTGCGCGAGTCCATCACACAGTATTTGAACGGATTTGGTCCACTTACTACAGCGGTAAACACGCAAGGTATAGCCTTCTTTCAATTATCAACGAGAAATACAACTGTACCAGATCTCGAGGTACTCTTCATTCCCACCGTTCCGGCAAATACGTCCGGATATGTTCACGTTGGCGAAAGAATGTGGAGAAGATCATATGATACGCAAGTTTCGCAAATAATACTGGTGCTCCTTCATCCGAAGACACGCGGTCGAATATTTCTGAACTCCAACGACTCCTTCGTGTATCCGCTAATCGATTCGAAATGTCTAAGCGACGAGGGGAACGAGGATGTTGAAAGTATTTACCGCGGCATCGAAAAGGTGATGGAACTCTTCGATACGGAGGCTTTTAGAGGTATTAACGCCACCTTACTTCCCGATCCAAGATGTACGGATCGTACGTTTAGATCTCGTGCGTATTGGATGTGTTTAATTCGTTTAACGGCACTGAACGCTTACCATGGTGGCGGGACTTGTCAAATGGGACCCCATCCAAGTATGGGTGCCGTTGTTGACAACAAGTTAAAAGTTTATGGCATTAAGAATTTGAGGGTTGCCGACACAAGCATCATACCAGTTACTCTTTCAGGTCACATGAGCGCACCCGCAATGATGGTTGGTGAACGGGTATCCGATTTTATTAAAAAAGATCATGGTTTCATACACTGAAGATTATAAACGATTGAATTACGTCTCCATTGTAGTTTTAAATTAGTACATAGTGTAATGTAAGGATACATGCATGTTGTGTTGCATACCGCGACATTAGGAAGTTAGTCAATAGATGTTCATACTGTGTAGACGTGTTTCTAAATCACCTTCACCTAAACCTAAATGAAATAAATACGAAAAGACATAACATGTAAAAAGGTCAAAAATGATAATTTTCTTTACCTGCTTACCTCTTTAGAATCTACTTTTTGAAGTCGAAATAGGTACCTACCTACTATGATTGTTTCTCACCATTCGCCTTCCTGTTTACCATTCGCCGTTGCTGATCATCGCCATACCATCATTTTTGATTTCGATCCTCCACACGATCTTTTACTTGGGTTTCGAAAATACAGGCATGTGTATCTATGGTTTTTGGAAAGTGTTCGATTTCAACAAATCGAAGACACTCGGTAAATTTTCGGTAAACGGGGTGTCAATTTTGTCTGGGATCCATACAGGTTTGAAGTTTTTATATTTCCTCTTCCGATAGGGTTTTCTCCAACTCCGACCCTTCATAAACAATAACCTGTCGCGACCTTCCTGAAAGTTTTGGTGCTCCCAAATTTTAACCTTAACCTTTTTGGAGCTTCCTTGTGTCGCTTTTGCTTTGACACCGCCTTTGTAGGCGAGGCACTTGGTTGCTTAACGCTTCTAGGTTTCCTCAATAAAGAATGTGAGAAGTCTGATTGGCTAGAGCCCTCTGATTTCTGCCCCATGTTTTTTAATCTAGAACGCGCTGATCCGAACCGAAGACTTTTTAGTCCCTCCAGTACCAAGTGCCTCAAACGTGGTTGTTGGTTGGCTTAGTTTCTTTATTCTTCTACGTGGCTCAGGGTGGCACAGAGTAACACCAGTATGGTGGAAGGAACATCCATACGCGCAGTGCCTCCTGCACACATGTGTAAGATGACAATACAGTGGAGTGGAAACAGTAATATATCTGCAACAGGTACCCTTAATATGACTTGATAAAGCCGGCAACTTCATCGAAAATTATCTACCATACTTCGATCCGCATAGGCGTAGTTATCACTAAACTGACATTCCAGACACTCCACGAAGATGTATGCCTTCTTAACGTCCCCACAGCGATAGTGATTGCCAGATTCACATTCAGAAACTCGTCCAGGTCTTCGGGCAATACCTACTACTGATTATCGGCGGTGCGAGCCGAACTCTCCCCGCGTTTTCCCAACCGTGGGACGGGTTGTGATCGGTACTGCACCGATTTCTTGCTTGGAGGTGGATCATGAGCATGACTGTGGACGAGTAGGTTTTCCCGATTTTGCTTGATGTGACGTTTGGGGAGCCTCTGACTGACCGATTGGGGAACGTAGGGCATCACTGGTAACTTGCGGTGTGCTCCCATTCGCAGTTTGTTATAATATTACAGCTAATAAGATTAGGGTCTTTTAGTATTCCGAGGGCTGAGAATTGT
The DNA here is from genome assembly GCA_036250285.1 of Pyrocoelia pectoralis. Taxonomy (NCBI): domain Eukaryota; kingdom Metazoa; phylum Arthropoda; class Insecta; order Coleoptera; family Lampyridae; genus Pyrocoelia; species Pyrocoelia pectoralis. Next base: position 6,659,041 of record CM070083.1, read on the forward strand.
TCTAAGATCCATGCCCAAACCACGTTTTCCTTTAAGGGGGTGGTATGCATTTTTTCGAAATTGGGCGTAAAAAGTTTATACCATTAGACGTTTCTAGCTACTTCTCCATCCCGACAGTTTGTGTTTCCGCATTTCCGTTGCCTGGAGGAATAAGAGGAAGGGTGGAGTGGCGGACCACCACTCTTATAGGTGACATCCTAAAGATTATCCGGATGACAAACTTGCCCCGCACAAGCAATTTCAGCGAAATTATGCAAACCCAAGACAGCTATTGTCAGGATATCAGCCTTCAAACGAATCTGCAAGTACCTACTTTCGACATTATTTTTATGTAACCTACCAAGTAACCTACGAACCGTTCTACGTAAATGTCGAGATGAAAGATCGTTTAGTTGATTTGGTATCCATTAAAGAAGAAGTATTGGATTTCGACAGGAGATTCAAAATCGATCGAGTAGATGTAGACGATAAAGGAAGAAAAAGGACTCATCAACAAATGAGTTTGGAACCAAAACAAGCGAGTCAGGATTCTTCTTCAAAGGAAAGCCGACTTCTAGATTCCCTGGTGAATACTGCAAGTTACGAGCCCATATGAAAAAAGACTGTTGTAAGCTATACATCTCGGGAAACATCCTAATAAGAAAATTCAAGAAAAATATAATGGATAGTGGTTCATTATCCTATATGACCTACGAGGGGAGCATCTTCAGCACATTTGAAGAATTGAATTGAAAGCAACTGAAAAGATGTTCACAGCAACTTGGCAAGGAACAGAAGACGAAGAGGACCTACTCGTACCAGTAACCTATTTTCAATGATCAAAACAAATGAGAACTACAGCGTAATTATTGAAGATGTGCTGTGGATCTCCATAAGGAATAAGGAAGCTGGAAGATCTATCATCATCCAAGGATGAACCTTTGTACCTGTTAGGTAGTAGTATAAGAAATGTTTAGTATAGCGTATAACTCTTGCATAAGATATGCATTAGTTGCTTTGTCCTTGCTTTGAGGTCAAGGATTAATAAAGGAGTCTTAGTTCGGTTGTTGTTTGATTGACATCTATACCCAACAGTACCAAACAGGAAAAAGGACCAAGATGAATTGTGATATCAAAGCTATAATTACAGAAGAATTGGTCAATGGAATATCTAAGCTAAACTCAGAAAATATTCAGTGTGAAATACCTACAGCACCACGGTGTCACAAGAACAATTTTTACTTCCACAAAACTCGAAACGTCGACGTGGAGACCAATACAAAAATTATTTTTGCAACTTCAACCTTGTGTGTTTGTGTGGTAGCGACCCATCAACCCCATTCAAACCATAGAACATGGGGTTAAATGCGCCTTAAGTTTGAGGGGTTTTTCATTACTTATCTACTTATACTATAAATTTCTCATTCACAATTTTTTTTGAATTTTTTTATTGAACCCGCCTTGGGGACAATCAAATAGTACTAAAAGTTGCGTCCAAACATGTCTGTCTGTCTTGTCAGTCTGATGAATATGCCTGAAAGAACTAGCTAGGCTAGAGTCTAATATTTTGCAGGGACATATGCTAGGTACAACATGGGGTGGTTAATGACCAATGACCTGATGCAGGTCACATCCGGTTTTCCCGTGGTCAAGGGTCATCAAGTAAAAAATTAAATTTTTGGAACAAGGTTTACGATATAGTGTGCTAACTTCTGATTGATGTTATAACTCCAGCTCAGTCTTGTGTCAAGAAACACCCCTAGATATTTAACTGCTAAATCTTTTGATGTCCATGGTATAACTTTTAAAACTTTTTTTCAGTCCTTTTTGTTCTCGCTAGTTGAGATTTCCTTCTGGCGATAAACGATTTGCGTCGGTGAAGAGTATTTAGGTATCACCCTTTCCACAATCGACCCTTTTGATATACTTAAGTATGTAATGCAAGTAGCTTATTTATTGCACCAAACAAGTTTTCAATTAATCTTCTACTGACTTCGACTTTGTACTCTGATGGCGACTCTTCCACCATCGTTCCATTTGATTTAACATCTTCTTTCTTTTCAAACCGACTTGTATTGTTCCTCTTCCTTTGTTGCATCTTCCCTTTCTTCTCCTGCCGATTTCTATAGTAGGTACTTATCTTCTTTTGGAGTAGGTAAAATAGTGCAGACCTTCCTTCCAAGCTTATTTCCTATACTCTCTCAATATGTCGCTCTTCTTTTTCAGTGCATTTTCTCTCTTTAACTCAAATAAGTTTACCGTTAGGTAGGTACTTGTTTATCATCCCGCACAAATGATTCTTGGTGGATTATTAGTACCTAACAAATCTAAAAGAATGGATGTATTCGCAAAATAGCGAAAAATTACCTTTGTAAATGACTATTTTCGTATGGATGTTGAAAGTTACACATATTTTATATACCTAAGTGTTAGCCATTGTGTGATATATCTACTTATCAGTATTTATTTTAAAATTGTAAATCAAATTAAAAAAACAGATAATGAACATTTTTTCATACCTACTTAACTCCAGTTATAACAAGGCCAGTTGTGTAGAAAAACCAGGTAATTGCTTTCATATATTTGTCGTAATTATTTTTTAATTCAAAATGTATTAATTTAATCAGAAAGTTAAGTACTACTATATCTACCAAAGACAAAAGGATCGTCTTTGGTTTATAATAAATTATTAAAGTATTAACTGAAATGGTTTTATCTTAGTTCGTCAATTGCTCTAAAAATGAGACACGTAGACATGGTGCCGTATGTGAGATGAGTTCGTCTTCTTTCCAGTAACTTGTATGTACCTACTCCGTTAGCTTGCTTATTTGATTAAAAAAAAATGAAATATTCTTGTCGACGTACGTGGTTTGCATTGAATAAAGAATAGAGAGGAAGGAGAGTATCGTATCATTGCTGCATAAAAATTGGTGACGGAAGTTCAGCCATTTGTACACCACTGTTGAGTCATCTTTGTTTACATTTTGGTCGTGTTGACAATTCACCATAACCTGCAAAATTTGAAATATTCATTTGTTGATTGTTACAGTCACTGAACTCCTAATAATCTGCATCTGCAAACATAACCTTTACTGCCTAAATGATCTAACCTTTACTTGTTTAAAAAATTTATTTTGTTCGATCGGGTCTAGGACACAACGTCCACTGGTCACAACGCCCACCGCCTTCTGAACCGCCATCTTGGTCACAACGTCCACTTTTAAATTTGGTCATAACGTCCACTTTGGTCATAACGCCCACCGCATATTCTGTCACTCTGGTCACAACGTCCACTTTCAAATTTGGTCATAACCTCCACTCTGGTCACAACCTCCACCGACGCCTTCTGGTCATATCGCCCACCGACGTTGGTCGTAACGTCCACTTTTCTTTATCCGGTCACAACGCCCACCTTTCAATTTGGTCACAACGTCCACTCTGGTCACAACCCCCACCGACGTACGTCGTAACGTTCACTTTACTTTTTCTGGTCACAACGCCCACTTCTAGTATTGATTATAAGATCTACTTGGTCACAACGTCCACCAATGCACTCGGGCCACATCGGCCGCCGTACAATACACAATGCAACTTTTGTTCTGATAGAGACGTTTAACTTGTACATACATAACAAAGGATTGCCATGCTATGCGGAAAATATACCTACCTTTTAACAAATCTGTTCCCGAAAAAAATCCTCTTACACAGTTATTAATATATGCACTTAATCGTACCTAATAGTGGAATAATGGAATGGTGGAAGAAAGAGATATAGTAGCCAAACTTTTTGGAACAACCTCAGAGCTTGGAATGAGAAAAAGGTGTACGTTTCAAATGTGGTTATTAAGAAAACCATCGAGATAAAAACATTTCCCAAACACTTACTTTTCTGTAATTTAGGTATTAAACATTCCAATTTGCAAGCGTCTACTTTCGTCTTGCTTTTAAGGGATTTTTTTTGCGAAGAAATGATTTATGAAGTGCCAGTATAGATCTTCCAATAAAACCAAAAAAAAACCGCAAAGATGGGATTCATTTGTTTTTCTTGCATTTGCTTCAGTTCCTGAATACATTTCTCATAACATTTTGCTTAATATGGTTTTCAACAAAAGAGATAAGTTAGCGTCCTTCACTCCTTCATTGCCATCTTTTACTGACATAAGATAAATCTCTTATTGTCCTACAGATACTTGAGTTAGCAAATTACTGTTAAATTACCAATTAACGTTTAAGTCAAATTACCAAGTGAGCAAAGATAACCGGAACACAGCGTTACTTTCAGTTCTGACGAATCCTTTCTGTTTGATTCAGCTAAATGGGAAAGATAAAAGTTTCTAGAAAAATTCGAAGCTGACTTGTAGCATTATGTAACATGTTAAGTGGGATATAATAATAAAGTTCGGTTGAAAGATTTGGGCAAATTCAAGAGGTCATACAAATAAACGTACACCAATGCTCTCGGGCCACATCGTCCGCTGAACAATTATTGAAGAGGTTCTAGATTTGGCGTAGATACTCATACAGAGTGCCGCGCCTAAGACGAATTAACAAATCTAAAAATGATTCGAATGAAAGTTACGCCGAACCAAATTGTTCATAATTTGAATTTAAGTACTTATTTCACCGTTTTGGTGTTATTTCATAATTTTCAAAATAGTATATTATGCAACGAGCATGTAATGATAGCTATTAATACACGAGCACGAGGTAAGTTATGACACGAGCCTTGGCGAGTGTCATAAATCTTGTGCGAGTGTATTAATAGCCATTACATGAGAGTTGCATACACTATTTTTTCTACGACCTGTGTTAATTAAACAAAAATTATTATAAAAGAACGAACAAAATTTTTGACAAATATCAAAAACTCCTGTAACTATGGCAATCAAGTAAAATGCTTGACAGCTATTGGCTAATTGACTCGTTTTATAATGAAAATCTGTATCGAAATGAATATCATTTCGATACAATCTAATGACACTTAATAAGTCGATTAAAGTATGGGAGTAGAAAAAAGGCATTTTACTGCATAGCAACGATTTTGTCCTACCTTTCTTTTGATTCCACGGGGAGCAAACTGGAACAGGCCATTAGCAGCACTCAAAATATTCGCAAAGTTGCTTTTTTTCTTCTTGCAAATTCAGGTTCATGTTTCTAAATGCGATTAAAAAAAATTTCTAAGGTGATTGTTAGTAAAATAGTAGGTTATATGGTTTGATATATTTTTATTAAAACACCTCATATATTACAGCTTTGCCTCTGACATGGTTTTGGAATGAAATTTGCTTGGCATTTTAATTTCTTCTAACGCAATGATATTCGCTTGGTGACATCCGATACCACGACATTGACATCTTTAATTTAAGTTCGACTGTCCAGTCCCACCCTGGTTTCGACGACTTTCCACTCGACACGGCACAGTACGTCGCGTCGTTCCTCTTGGTAGGTACATATACGACGTAGTGTGGCAGTGGAATTTCGTCCAAAATATACATTAAATCGGAACCAGCAACTCAGAAAACTGTACAATCGCAAATATCTCCTAAACTATTAGCCACATAAGGACACATTAATAAAATTGAAAGAGAATGAAAATTTGCATCACATGATGGCAAAATTACTATAGGTACAGGTACCATTCCAGTAAACAAATCAAATTATCCACAATTGAAATGTGTGCTTTTTTCAGATTTTTTGAGATAAGGGATATACAGGGTGTAGAAGTGACCGATGCACCATAGGGATTACAATGTCAAAATCTTACTATTCGATTATTTGCTTCCCTAATTATTTCATACAAAACGTCTATTTAACTTTTTTGTAGAGACAAAAATTCTAAATCGACTGATGTACTTATTTTTACTTTGAATTTTTCAGAAAGCAAATATTTAGGCAAATAAAAATTTACACTTTCGTTTGATTAATAATACCACATGTCTGTGATAATACGAAATAAATAAAATAAATAACTTCATTAAACGAATCTTAATGGTAACCAGAATAAACCCATTTCATCATTTCGACTTTTTCGTTTGTAGAATAGGTATATGATTGAATCTTGCAACGACGCTCACATTAGATAAAATGCACTGCAATGATGTTCGTTGACAGACAAACAACTATTATTGTTAAGTATGTCAACGATTCCATGGCACCACTATTTTTTGCCAAAGTGTAAAATAAAAACAAACAACATGTACGGATGTAGATTTGCTTAATCTACAAAAAAGTTAAATAGTCTTTCTGGCCAGGGAAGCAAATAATCGAATAAAATGATTTTTACATTGAAATCTCTATGGTGCATCGACGAATTCTACACCCTGTCGGCTGTCACTCTATAGGGCGTCTTAGACAGTTAATTCCTAGACAGCTTACGAAAATTTGTTATTGTGAAAATCACGTTCGCTGAAGTTGGCGCCCATTCTGCACATTTCTAAATCACTTGTAGAGTATCCCGACAAACGCGCGAAATTTTATATTATACCTCTAGGTACACCACCCTTTCGCAAACGGATTTATTGTTTTATTTATGATTCATATTGAGCAGGTACATGTGAACCGTGAACGTGACCTTTATTGAAACATTTGCGTGTACCAAAACTCATCTCACTATGTACAACGGGTTTTCGATAAATGTAATAGTAGTTTACGTAACAAGTCCCGAAAGTGATCTTTTACTGGACAAGTGGGCAAATTGCTACGAGTCCAGTAAAAGCACTTTTGGGACGTATTACGTACAATATTTTTTTTAAAACGGCCAGAACAATTGACCGTTATCTTAGACTAACTAGGCCGGAAAGTAAAAAATTTAAAAATCATTTTTACTTTCCGGCCTAGTCCGACAAAATGATATTTTATGACCTAAAAATAAACCGGAAAGTACTAATTTCTGGCCGATTTAAAAAAAAAAATTATGCTTAAACACCCCGTACTATGAAAACGGAGCATTTACGGGCCCATATTTATATGAACTTTTTTTCGTATTTTGAGATGTAAAATCTGTCCTTAAATTTTCCTCATAGCATTCTGTAACACCCTGTATAGTAGTAGTAATAGGTAGGTATTATAGTAACTTGACAACTCAAGTACCTATCTGTAGGTCAATAATACTCTTATTGTTATATCAGTAAAAAATGGCAATAACCATTTTGTAAATCATTTCTTAGCAAAAAAAATCCCTTAAAAGTAAGACGAAAGTAGACGCTTGCAAATTGGAATGTTTAATACCTAAATTACAGAAAAGTAAGTGTTTGGGAAATGTTGTTTTTATCTCGGTGGTTTTCTTAATAACCACATTTGAAACGTACACCTTTTTCTCATTCCAAGCTCTTAGGTTGTTCCAAAAAGTTTGGCTACTATATCTCTTTCTTCCACCATTCCATTATTCCACTATTACGATTAAGGGCATATATTAATAACTGTGTCAGAGGATTTTTTTCGGGAACAGATTTGTTAAAAGGTAGGTATATTTTCCGCATAGCATGGCAATCCTTTGTTATGTATGTACAAGTTAAACGTCTCTATCAGAACAAAAGTTGCATTGTGTATTGTACGGCGGCCGATGTGGCCCGAGTGCATTGGTGGACGTTGTGACCAAGTAGATCTTATAATCAATACTAGAAGTGGGCGTTGTGACCAGAAAAAGTAAAGTGAACGTTACGACGTACGTCGGTGGGGGTTGTGACCAGAGTGGACGTTGTGACCAAATTGAAAGGTGGGCGTTGTGACCGGAAAAAGAAAAGTGGACGTTACGACCAACGTCGGTGGGCGATATGACCAGAAGGCGTCGGTGGAGGTTGTGACCAGAGTGGAGGTTATGACCAAATTTAAAAGTGGACGTTGTGACCAGAGTGACAGAATATGCGGTGGGCGTTATGACCAAAGTGGACGTTATGACCAAATTTAAAAGTGGACGTTGTGACCAAGATGGCGGTTCAGAAGGCGGTGGGCGTTGTGACCAGTGGACGTTGTGTCCGGGACCCCTATAGCATCTCTAAAGAAAAACAATTGACCTGTTCGCGCCTTTTCAACGAACTTCGTTCGTTACTGAAATCAATATTCCGTCCGTGCGTCCGTGCGTTGCAAGAGATGCGTATTGTCTACAACCGAGTTAAGATATGGATCTTATGTGAAATTTTATGCTGATTCAAGATCCGGTCCCAATTTTTCGATATCTCAAATACTTTTCGAGATATTCGATTTTAAAGTTGAAATGTCAAAATTATCAAATACCATTTTAATGTTGAATTTTTTAATTGTTTTCTATTTGGAAATGTTTTGATTAGAATTTTACAATACTTTTACAATTCTTCTTCAATTTAATTGCATTACATAGATATACTTTAATAGGCGAAAGTTGCTGTAGTAAATCTGTAAGGAAATTTATAAATAAAAATATTTCTTATCATATACTTATTTTACCTTTATTGGAAATTATAAAAGAATGGCTTGAAAGGCTCGTAGATGGTTTGTTTGTGGTGTAGAGTGCAAAATCATAGATCTGAAAATTGGCGTAATTACAATCGTACACTGATGGAAAATATGTTCTCATTCTAACCTCAATTCTTTAATAATCATCGGTTAAGAGAGATGAAACGAAATCCAAACACAATTTATATTAACGCCTACAATCCATTATGGTTGAAATTGAATTACTATAGTTCTCGACCACTTGATAAGAAAATAATATCAACAATTTGTTCGGCAGAATTTGCAGTATCTTATACCTTTTCAAAAATGAAGTAAATTAAAGTTGAATGTGAATCTGATTTAGATTCTGATACTGCAATACGTATATTCTTCTTATATTCTTAAATTTAATTTCATTAAATTTACTTTAGTAGTTTTGTTACAAAATCTGTAAGGAAATTTATAAATAAAAATAGTTCTTATCATGTTATTTTACACTGACCTGTATCATAAAGGACTGAGCATTCTTCAATACAACATTGAAGCAAACAAGCCCCACCTAAATATTAGTTACTTCAGGTGCCAGCTAGTGCGTTAGTTATATAATGATGGTAGCTCGGTGTTTATAATGTGTTGGTAGTACTGGTATCAGCTGTTACAGTTTAGCTTGTTCTAATCTATATGCTTAATATCTGGTGAAAAGTAGTATAATTACAGGCTCATAATTATTTAAAAACGTAAATTATTAAAAATTGTATTTTATTGCAATGCATAACGTAGTTTATACTACGTATGAAACAAGGTTATGTTTATGTAAATAAAAACATTAGTTACAGTGTTACCATATAATCACCAACACAACAAACCTAAATTACTAATTGGCACCTTAAAACACCGGTTTTCAATTTGCTTCAAAAATAGTGGAGGGGATCATTAGAATGCTCAGTCCTTTAAGATACAGGTCAGTGGTTATTTTACCTTTATTGGAAATTACAGTGTTGTCTCTGGAAATTATAAAAGACTGGCTTGAAAGTCTCGAAGATGGTTTGTGACAGGATTTGTGGTGTAGTGCAAAAGCATACCTCTGAAAATTGGTGTAATTACAATCGTACACTATGCGTACAATAGAAAATATTATTACTCATTCTAACCTCAATTCTTTAATTACCTTGTCTTTTATTAATTTTGCGTACATAGTAGCTATATTAATTACACTAACTTAATCTTATAACTAAAGCATACTTACTCGATACTTGATGTTCTAAACCATTCATAGAAAAAAAACAAGAAACCACTCTCTAAAAAGAAAAACTGTAATAAAAATAGAGCAGAAGGTAGAAACAGTCAGCAAATGTTATTCTATGACACTAATCACTAATCACTTTATTCTGTGCTTTAGGAAACGTTTATTTACGAACGATGAACGACAGAGTCAGTAGACTGACTCTGATGAACGACACTTTGCAGCTCCATCTTTGAATTGTTCGACGAATTTTATCTTCCTTTGTGCTGTACGTTTGCGCAAGTCAAACTTCCTGCGTTAAATTTAAAATTTGCAAAATATAATTAATTTTTAACCATTTGCTTCCCTTCAAAAAAATTTATTTTTTTGTTCAAATTAAAATAGTAAGTATTTCATAACAAAAAGTTTTGTTCATCTAATTTGCATTATTAGCCTAACATGTAAGAGGATCAAATATTTAGACGCTGCTATTTTCTAATTTTCAACATTTTATACCTTACCTATTCTTCAACGAAACGGTAAATATAATCTGGAATTGAAAGTAGTTGATCCGTTATTTTTTTTTAATATCCGTAAGTTAGATGAAATACACACATCGACACAATTAGAGGAACACAAAAAAAAAGGTTGAATTTTTTGTTTATACTTTCGTTACTGTGGTATTCGAAGTTCGTTCTGTAATCCGGGGATTTCAACTAGTTTAGTTTTTAAATGCATCAAACTCTCCTCATTTTCTATTATCGGCAACTTCAATTTTTTTGTTAAAAAAAAAACTATTTTAGTGCACTGAATTCAGAAAAGAAAGACGTTTCAAATGACATATATGACTTATTCACTTGCCACATCATCCCTATTTAAATTTTAGGGGTGGTTCTCACGGCGATAAGCGATGAAATTATTTTAGGTTGAAAATCATGACAAAAGTTGTCCCCTTTGATATAAAATTTGAAGTGCTCTGCATTGCTCAAAGAAACATTCTTCTTCATTTTTTAAATTTTCTCATTACTGCATTTGGGATAGTTGACTCGATCTGACGAACTCTCATGCAGCCCCCCCCCCCCCCCCCCCCCCCCAAATTATCTATAGCTACGCCCATGATGTAACTTGATTGAACGAACTACCTTCAGTGATGATCACATCAGAGACAATTTTAGCTAGGTATGGTTTGATTCAAATTAAGTGACTCATTCTTAAAATTACACGAACTAAGATTAGGCGACGTAAGTCTCGACACAAATTTCCATAAAATGTCAAAGAAAGTGGAAAATTATGCATGTTTTTTATATTTTAAACTAGAAAAATTATGCATTCTATCCACTTATTTTATTGATAGAGTCAAAACTGATTTTATAAATAACGCGTAAACAATAATTTCAAAGAATAATAGGAGTGATAGAGATGCTGCTTATCGCGACACACGTTTATTGGGCTAATGTGAATAGTACAGCAGATTTATGTTTTTATAGCTATCCTTCTCTAATACATGTAGTTGAGAGAGAGATATAAAAATATTATGTAATTTTATTACATCGATGAGTCATACCCAACTTAATTTGAATCAAGCTATACACTATACAGTGTGTCCCCGGATAGGTGAAACGACTCTTGTGAAAGATAAAAAATTTTCGATATAAAATTTCATTGTTTGGGGTTCGGTCCTGCTTAGTTAAAGACTAATTTATGGCATAATTTTAGTTTTCTAAAATGATGTATGCCTTGGATATTTTCAAAAATCTGATTTTTGGTTCTAGTAAACTACCTTTGTTAGTGAAGATATAACAAAATTTGATTAACAAAAGTTGTTTAGAATCATGAAAGAGTACTACTTCTAGAATTTCAAGCACCTAGGCCAACGTTGATGTTTTGGCAATTTACAATAATTTTTTTCCACTACTAGCTGTGAAGTTGACAATTATTGCGTATCCTAGACAACTGAGAAGTTTAATTTCTCTACCTAGTGGTCAATAATCTATTATATTATTCACCTAGGTTAATAATGGGAATTTGCATTCCTATGCTACCTACCTACTTGATTTTTACAAGAAATTTTTTTATTTTTAATTTGTGTCTTAAATTTGACTAGTAGTGGAAAAAATTGTATATACACCACGGTGGTGAAGCCATTTATAGAACTCGCACCTTATTCCGCTCGGGGCAAAGCCCCTCGCGAAATAATCTTGGTGCTCGGTCAATAATAACAGTCTTCACCACCTTGGTGTATAATATACTATTATCTCATAGTTTAATATTGTTTATCCCCGGATAGGTGATATGACTCTTGTTAAAGAAATTCTTTTATTTATTTTGTTTATTTAGAATTTTATCGCTTTTACAAGAGTCATATCACCTGTCCGGGGATAAACAATATTAAACTATGAAATAAAAATTATTGTAAATTGCCAAAACATCAACGTTGGCCTAGGTGCTTGAAATTCTAGAAGTAGTAAGTACTCTTTCATGATTCTAAACAACTTTTGTTAAATTTTAGAAAACTAAAATTATGCCAGAAATTAGTCTTTAACTAAGCAGGGCTGAACCCCAAACAATGAAATTTTATATCGAAAATTTTTTATCTTTCACAAGAGTCGTTTCACCTATCCGGGGACACACTGTATAATAGCAAAGAGCATATTTGGTTAGAAAAGAGATTTTTGTGATTTTATTTCTTTTAAACTACCTGCAGGATTTTAGAACAACTATGGAGTTTTGCAAATTGGTTTTACTGTCCTTGATCGGCATAACTGTTGTATGTGATAACGTACTTGTTGATTATTACGAAGGTCTAATTAAGGAAGAAATTCAACGCGCAGCTACGTATACTTTTCCAAAAGATGCGGGGAACTATCGGCCCTTCAATGAAAATGAAAAACCAAGAGGTAAGCTTTTTTGAATCCAAGACTAGTATTTAGTACATAATTTTTTTTGTAGTGTTTGGGGTCGTTGACTTCGTAGTGATTGGTTCTGGTTCCAGTGGGTCGGTTGTTGCAAGTAGATTATCAGAAAATGGAAACTGGACAGTTCTTCTTCTAGAGGCGGGTGGCGAGGAAAGTAATTTTACTGACATTCCAGCTATGTCTAATTACGCTGCCAGTCTTGAATACAACTGGGGATTTAACAGTACTCCCCAAGACACTTGCTGTTTAGGTGAGTCACCTTTGCTGTTGTATCTTGAACTAACTAAGTCCTTTCAGCATTGAACGGAATATGCCCGTTTCCTAGAGGTAAATCGCTTGGAGGTAGCACCGCAATCAACGGACTGGGTTACGTTCGAGGAAACATGTTGGAATACGATAAATGGTCAAAAGAGAGTCCGGGATGGTCATACCAAGACGTTCTGCCATACTTCATCAAGTCGGAAAATTCACACTTAGACGGTGCTGACGAAGGCTATCACGGATATGGAGGCTATCTAAACGTCAAACACCATGTCCCGACTAGTAAGAAAGTGTACGCTTTCCTCCGAGCAAACGAAGAACTGGGCAAGCCAATTATCGATTACAACGGTTACAATCAACTAGGTGCCAGTCGAACCCAATTTAATACAATACATGGCCGACGTCAGAGTTCATCGAAGGCCTTCCTCGCACCTGTACGTTCTCGTCGCAACCTCAAAATTTTAACGCACAGCTATGTAACCAAAATTCTTATCAACAACACTACCAAAGCAGCTTACGGCGTCCAATTTTCCCACAACAACATCCAGTACCTCGTAAAAATTAAGAAGGAAATCGTCCTTTCCGCGGGCGTAGTGGGATCTCCAACAATTCTAATGCACTCAGGTATCGGTCCCAAACACCACCTCAAAGAGTTGAAGATTCCAATAGTGAAGGACCTGGAAGTGGGAAAACACATGCATGATCACCTCACGTTTTACAGCATCCAGTTCACCTCCTCCATATCCGATCCCGTATACACTCTGCGCGAATCCATCACACAATATTTGAACGGATTTGGCCCACTTACTACAGCGACCAACACGCAAGGTATAGCCTTCTTTCAATTATCAACGAGAAATACAACTCTACCAGATCTCGAGGTACTCTTGATTCCCACCGTTCCGGCAAATACGTTCGGATTTGGTCACGCTGCCGAAAGAATGTGGAGAAGATCCTATGATACGCAAGTTTCGCAAATAGTACTAGTGCTCCTTCATCCGAAGACACGCGGTCGAATATTTCTGAACTCCAACGACCCCTTCGTGTATCCGCTAATCGATTCGAAATGTCTAAGCGATGAGGGGAACGAGGATGTTGAAAGTATTTACCTCGGCATCGAAAAGGTGATGGAACTCTTCGATACGGAGGTTTTTAGAGGTATTAACGCCACCTTACTTCCCGATCCGAGGTGTACGGATCGTACGTTTAGATCTCGTGCGTATTGGATGTGTTTAATTCGTTTAACGGCAGTAAACGCTTCCCATGGTGGCGGGACTTGTCAAATGGGACCCTATCCAAGTATGGGTGCCGTTGTTGACAACAAGTTAAAAGTTTATGGCATTAAGAATTTGAGAGTTGCCGACACAAGCATCATACCAGTTACTATTTCAGGTCACATGAGCGCACCCGCAATGATGGTTGGTGAACGGGTATCCGATTTTATTAAAAAAGATCATGGTTTTATGCATCAAAAGTAATAAAACGATTGAATTACGTCTCCATTGTAGTTTTAAATTAGTGTAGACTATTTAAACTATGGTGTAATGTAAGGATACATGTATATTGTGTTGCGTTGCGTCGGCGCAAGTATCATATGAGTTGTTACGGAAAGAATTGTTCGCAACGAAATTTACGAAGAGCGATGGCCGCAGTAGCTCAGTGCTAGTAGGCAGGTGGTCGTAGGTTAGCTACAATGAGCGAAATAACGTTAAAATTTGGGTAGAAAAATAGGTAAAGTTAAGTAAAGCCAAAGGGCGCCACGTAATTCTTCGAGAAAATAGGACTGCTAATCCGAATTACGAAGGTATTAACAGGTAGGTATAGTAGTAGCGGTGTTAATGCTGAAAGAGAACGGAGTAGTTTAGCAATAAATAGAAAAAAAAGAAATAAGTTTGATGTGGTTATAATGAATAAAAAGAATTCAAATAATAGTATATTACATAACAAGTATGGAAAGTGATAAATAACGCACAAGCGGGAAAGTTGCGCACGAGGCGTCAGCCGAGTGCCGGCAATCCCGCGAGTGAGTTAGACACTTTCCTACGAGTTTTGTACACTATTTTTCCCACGACCATAACAAAAATAAATAAACTACTTGCTAACAAAATTAGTGACAGCGCGAATAAATTCAAACTGTCATTTTAGTTGTTTGATCCAGCCGCCTATTCGAGTGTGTCAGTGTGAACTGTGCGTTATATTTCTAACACACAGCGCGAAACCAAATCGCACAGGTTTTTTTACCTCGGACGATATCGTCAATTTTCGCTCATACGTAATTGTCAGTGAACTCAGAGTTCAATGGTAATTGTGCGTTAGGAGTTGGTTTCGTATATGGTCGTGGGAAAAACATCTAACAAAATGGCGGGTTTATAAATACAAAAAAAGAGGTGTTTATACAAACAAATATTGAATTCTATAGCACAAAATACGGGATCTCAATTACCTTTAAGTGAATCAAAATAGCAAGTAAAATGATTTACTAAGGTAAAGTTACGTTATAGCAAGAGCAAATAAAGCAAATTTAAAATGTCAAAAAGGTAGAATTAAAGTTAAAATTCACGTAGTTGTAAATGTAGGAAATTAATAAATTATGAGCAGTAATTGTAGAAAAGAAAATTGGTGTTAGATTCACTTAGCGACGGCGGCGTGATAGAATTTGTTTAATCCAGGATCCGTCGGAAGCCGGAGTAGCGTCGATCGGAGATAGAGCGGTGGTTTTCCACGATCTTCACGTCGCGTCGGAGTGATGAAGGAAATGAAAAGTACAGATGTAGATATGGCGATGTTTTATCTTCACCAGAAAAGCATGGAGTTCTGTAGAAAATAAGAGAAACTTTGGTAGGTACGAAAAAGTGCTGAAGATAATTATTCCATCGTTTAGCGAACTAAGTACACTCTTTTTCCTGTGTCAGAGCCGTAAAAATTCGATTTTAGTAGATATTCAGGAAAAGCAGAAGTTCCACAATATCACTAATTTGGTCGATAAAACACTTAAAGACGAAAATATCGATTTTTAGTAACAGCGTTTTACCATTTACAGAAAAAATTAAGTAACTCGTACAAAAGCGGGTATTAAACTGAAGACAAAAGGTACATTTTGTATTCAAGAAAACTATTGAGAAGGGGAAGATTTCCATTCATACGCTTCGGCTAAATCGGCGAAAAAGAAACTATCGCGTTATCAACGGATATGACGCAAATCAGAACAAAGCAGCATTCATTAAAAATAGCGCACATGCATGGGAATAGATAGGCAGACACTAAAACTGTCGACTTGCGCCCGCAATTTTGCTTGGTGAACGGGTATTCGATTTTATTAAAAAAAAGATCGTCATTATTGTATACATCAAAAATAATAAACGATTGAATTACATTTCCATTGTAGTTTTAATATTTCTAACAAAATTGAAAGTGGGCGAGTTTTAGTACTGCAGCTCTTTGAGCACCCTGTTCTTAATGCCATCCTTCCGGGTGTTTTCATGAAATTGGTACCACTAATAGGCATGAGGACCCCCACCACGTTATTGAAAATTGTCTACCATCTTCCTTCGCTCGTCGTAGGATCTCCAGACCTTGCGATTGATATGGCGTCTATCCGCATCCAGAAACTCTTCTAGCTGTTCGGGCAATACTACCGATTTCTTGCTGGGGGACAGATCATAACTGTGGGCGAGTCTCGCTGGCAACTTGGGGAACGTAAGGCATCTCTGGTAACTTGCGGTGTGTTCCTCTCCGCAGTTTGTCGTAATATTACAGCTAACATTAGGGCGTTTTTAGTATTCCGAGGGCTGAGAATTGATTGGAGATTTTTTTCGAAATTTGGCTTAAAAAGATTATACAATTAAACGGTTCCAGCTAATTGGTAATTTTTTGAACACGTTAATTTGTGTGTCCTCACTTCCAATGTCTGGAGGAATAAGAGGAAGAGAAGAGTGGCGCACCACCACTGACCTCCAAAGACTAAAGGTTATATAGACACCTGAGACCGGAATAAATCTTCAATAAAAATCCGCAAGACATACTCACAGAAGACCCAGATAACACAAATACATCTTAAAGATATATTTAAGATGTACATTCCAAGACATAACAGCCATCTTTAATATATCTTCTATTTTCGGAAAGATCTCTTTAAGACGTCTACAAGATATCTTTTGTTACAAATAACACAAAACAAAAAAAACTTGCCTGTATTGGGATTTGAACCAACAACCTTCTGACTTGACGCAAGGGGATAACCGCTAGACCAAATATTTACTTGTATAATACAGTTGTTAATAAGTCTTAACTGTACCTAGGTATTTGAGATAGACAAGCGTCTTGAAGAACTGTACCAGATAGAAATTTAACTAATAGTATCATTATATTTAGCGGGGTCGGATGCCGCTAATAGATTTCTAGATGGTTTGCAATAAGTTAGAAATTGCCAAGGATTATAATACAAATCCTTGAGAAATTCATTCTCCTCTCTTTTTCATCAGCGTATTGCCTATTATCAGAATTGACGGATTACTTTACAATTAAAAATGTTTGACCTAAAAATACGTAAAAAAGATATCTTTAATATGTACACTGATGTACATCTTGCGGATATCTTGTTAAAGATATCTTTAAGATATCTTATTAACGTCGTATGACATTCAGACGTTAAAACGATGTAAAGGATATCTCTAAGACGTTTTGTGTTATCTGGGAGAAGAAATGGATTAAATCACGACTTTGATTCTCAAAGGAATCGATAGAATTGAGGAAGGGTGCGGTCACACTACGTTTCACACCGAGAGTAAAATGGTCGGACAGGTACGTTTTTTCCATATTCCATGCCAAAGACTTTCCCAAACTCGTTAAGGCAATGATCTCAGTATCGCAACCCATATAGGGCCCAAACCCATACGTGATTATCAAATACTGGAGAGCCGTGGATGGATCATCTATGAATTATTGGATAGCGGTGCATCATACTATATGACCTATGACGAGGGAAGCTTCTTCAGCAGATTTGAAGAATTGAATTTAAAGCAAGTGAAAAGATGATCACAGCAACTTGGCAAGGAACAGTAGAAGTTGAAGCTATTACTTGTGGAAGTGAAACAATTATATTTAAAGAGGTCCTACTCGTACCAGGAATATCCAATAACCTATTTCCAATGATCAAGGCAAATGAGAACAACAGCATAATTGTTGAAGATGTGCGGACCCCCGTAAGGAATAAGGAAACTGGAAGATCTATCATTCAAGGATGAACCTTTGTGCCAAACAGGAAAAAGGACCAAGATGAATTGTGGTACAGGTGATTGGGACATCAAAGCCATAATTACAGAAGGAATGGTCAATGGGATATCTAAGCTAAATTCAGAAAATACTCAGTGTGACACGGTGTCACAAGGAAAATTTTAACTTCCGCAAAACTCGAAACCTCGATTTTTAAATCAATTCAGACCAATACAAAATTTTTTTGCAACTTCAAGGTTGTGTGTGAGGTAGCAACCCTTCAACCCCATCCAAACGCTTAAATAGAAGAAGAGGTTAAAAGTTTGAAGGGTTTTTCATTACTTCTCTACTCTACTCTATCTATACTACTTATAAATTTCTTTGTCACAATATTTTTTATT
Organism: Pyrocoelia pectoralis; assembly: GCA_036250285.1. Taxonomy (NCBI): domain Eukaryota; kingdom Metazoa; phylum Arthropoda; class Insecta; order Coleoptera; family Lampyridae; genus Pyrocoelia; species Pyrocoelia pectoralis. The sequence goes on from CM070083.1 coordinate 6,677,439, forward strand.
GCAGTTATTGAACCTATGATCCTTGGGGTCAATTAATACGGTACTAAAAGCTGTGTCCGCACACGTCTGTATGTCTGTCAGTGTGATGAATATACCTGGAAGAACTAGCTTAGAAGTCTAATATTTTGCAGGGAGATATGTTAGGTAGGTACACGGGATGGTTAATGACCATCAATGACCTGATGCAGGTCACATTCGGTTTTCACGTGGTCAAGGGTCCACGTGAAAACCGAATGTGCGCTTGTTTCATGGGGCCAGGCAATGGCGACCTCTGTCGATTGTATTGATGGTCTAGTCTTCTTCCTCGGAGAAAATCTTGCGGGAGTTTTCTCTATGGATGTTTCACTGTCCAAAATTGTAGTGTGATGCGAATTTACATTTGTTAATGTTAGTAATAAATTTCCTGACCGTCGTGACTCCAAGTTCTTGGTGTGGTATGCCCCTTAAGTTTGAGGGAGTTTTTATTACTTATCTATAGGTACTATAAATTTCTCATTCACAATTTTTTTTTGAATTTTTTTATTGAACCTACCTTGGGGTCAATTAAATGATACTAAAAGTTGCGTCCGCACATACCTGTCAGTCTGATGAATATGCCTGGAAGAACTAGTTACATACAAGTCTAATATTTTGCAGGGAGATATGCTATGTACATGGGGTGGTTAATAAGTAATGACCAATGACCTGATGCAGGTCACATCCGGTTTTCCCGTGGCCAAGGGTCATCAAGTTAAAAATTGGATTTTTGGAACAGGGTTTACGCATATCCGATAGTGTGCTAACTTCTGATTTATGTTATAACTCCAGCTCAGTCTTGTGTCCTTTTTGTTCTCGCTAGTTGAGATTTCCTTCTGGCGATAAACGATTTGCGTCGGTGAAGAGTATTTAGGTATCACCCTTTCCACAATCGACCCTTTGATATAAAAGTATGTAATGCAAGTAACTTTTATTGCACCAAACAAGTTTTCAATTAATTCAATTCAATTAATCAATCACACGATGTGGGTCAAGTTACTTCTTCCACAATTTATATTTTTCGCCATTTTTCCCATTTAGTTTAACCCCTTTCCAAGCCGAATTTCCTTATTCCTTTGATCCCTGTCACCCTTTGGTCGCGTTTTCTGCTGCCTGTTTTCCAGTATCTTTTTTTTGAATAAAATATTGCAGTGATTATTATAGTCTTGTCTGGGTTTGTTCATTTAATTTTTCTAAAAATATGATATCCTTTTTATCCTGAAGGGTCTCGATTGTCTCGAATGTTGAATGAGTTAATATTAACTCTCCCGCAACGTCCACATTCTTCTATCTTCCGCCATTATTGTTGTTCTTCCCCTCATCTCATCCCAAGCTGGCTTCTTGTACTCCTTTAATCCATTTCTTCCTTAGTCGTGACTTTCTTTTCTTCTCTTCAAGTTTCTTCTTCTGTAATAAGTTACTGTAGTAATTTAAATGGCATTGTCTTAGTTTGTTCAATTAAATTTTCAAAAAATGAGACACCCTTCTTATCATGTGGGGTGGTTCAACAATTTTCTTTCATCCACCATCGTTCCATTTGATTTAACATCTTCTTTCTTTTAAAACCGATTTGTATTGTTCCTATTCCTTTGTTGCATCTTCCCTTCCTCCTCCTGCCGATTTCTATAGTATAGGTACTTATCTTCTTTTGGAGTAGGTAAAATAGTGCAGACCTTCTTTCCAAGCTTATTTCCTATACTCTCTCAATCTGTCTCTTCCTTTTCAGTGCATTTTCTTTCTTTAACTCAAATAAGTTTACCGTTAGGTACTTGTTTATTATTCCGTACAAATGATTCTTGGTGAATTATTAGTAACAAATCTAAAAGAATGGATGTATTCGCAAAATAGCGAAAAATTACCTTTGTAAATGAAGTATTTTCGTATTGAGGTTGAATGTTATACATATTTATATAAGTGTTTTATGTATTTATGATAATAAAATGATATTTGTTTGCTATGTTACGTAAATTGTGAATCAAATTTAAAAAAACAGATAATGAACATTTTTTCATACTTAATTCCAGTTTATATCAAGGCCAGTTGTGTGAAAAAGCCAGGTAATTGCTTTCATATATTTGTCGTAATTATTTTTTAATTCAAAATGTATTAATTTAAATAATTTAATCAGAAAGTTAAGTAGGTACTACTGCCAATGACAAGGATCGTCTTTGGTACCTATGTAGGTACTACTAAATTATTGAAGTATTAACTGAAATGGTTTTTCTTAGTTCGTCAATTGCTCTAAAAATGAGACACGTACACATGCTACCGTATACAGTGACTCTTTACAAACAGTGGCGACAAGCGATGTATCGATTTTTATTGGCCGTGGTATATTTTGCATCTTAATGGCGGCCTGACTGTGTTTTACCTTTGATCAGCGTGTGATTTTTATTTGGATTTAGGACGTTGCTAGGATACCACCGTTGAGTTCATAGAAACCCGCCCAAAATTTTGCCTCCTAATGGCGGATGGGTGGACCTAATCGCTGCTTGTCGTCACTGTTTGTAATAGAGTCACTGTACTGCCGTATAGGTAGTCGGTTTATTCTTAAATATACTATGGATAGGGAACTCCTTAAAATTGCTGTAGCCAATGATAAAATGGGTTTCACTTGCAAATAAAAGAATAAATGTCATAATATACAAAACGTTTCAAGCGAAAGTAGTACATATGACTACAGCATTATGATGGAATTTCCTTTACACTCCCTGATTACCTGCAATTCTATTGTATTCCTAAACCCTGGCAGAATAAAGCAGAAGTTCTACAACATTTTTTTAAATTTACGTTATTCCATAAACGTATTATGTCTTGAAATACGAAAAAAATGTAGAACTTCTGCTTTATTCGGTTTGGGTTTAGGAATTGAATAAACATGCAGGTAAACAAGTGAGACACAATTTACCATTGGCTACAGCAATTTGAAGGCGTTTCTTGTCCGTAGTAATTTAAAAATAAACCGACTATATGTGGGATGAGTTCATCTTAATTTTTCAGTAACTTCTATGTGTTCCGTTAGCTTGCTCATTTGATTAAAATAAAAGAAATATTCTTGTCGACGTACGTGGTTTGGGAACTGGGATCGAGATTTAACAACACCGCATGGTATAAGATAAAAAATTGTAAAAGAACCTATACTACCTATACATCAAATAAGAGTAAAGTAGAGGGCGCTTTCATTCAAGTTACATAGTTACATCAATGAACTGTATCTATACTACATCTATACTACGTAGTATACAGTTCATTGCGTTACATTTACTCCACTAAATTTTCAAATCCCGCGAATAATTTAAACACTTTCATTTATTTTTTTCAAGAATTTATCCAGAAATGAGAAATTACTTACAAGGTGTAATTTTACCATAGGTACAAACAAATAGGTACTTAATAATTTAGTTGGCAGTTTAACGACTCAAATTGCTAGGGGCAGATTTTCATGAAACAATCCAAATTTATTTATAGTAACATACAAATGTCTTACACAACAATAATTAACTAAAAAAAACTAGAGCATTGAATTCAGAAAAGAAAGACGTTTCAAATGACATAGGTATATCACATTCACTTGCCACATAATCCCTATTTAAATTTTAGGGGTTGTTCTCACGGCGCTACGGGATGAAATTATTTTAGGTTGAAAATCATGACAAAAGTTGTCCCCTTTGATATAAAATTTGAAGTGTTCTGCATTGCTTAAAGAAACATTCTTTCTCTCCAGAAACCCGTCTGCTACCATTTCGTTGGGTCACCCTATATATTTTGCATTTTTTAAACAGAATATCTGCCAATTTTTTAATGATTTGGTAACAAAAGTCGAATAATGTACAGTGGCGTATATAAGGGGGGAGGATGACCCCCTCCGCCCCGAAATAAGTTAACATTCTGACAATTCTGCACTAAATTCTAAATCACATGATCAGCCGTGAGCCGTAAATTTCCTCATTACTGAATTGGGGATAGTTGAGTCGACCTGACGAACTCTCATGCAGCCCCCCCCCCTCCGCCCCCCGGCGAAAATTATCTACAGCTACGCCAATGATATTGTAATTTGAAATGATCACATCAGAGACTGGTTTGATTCAAATAAAGTGACTCATTCTTAAAATTACACGAACTAAGATTTACGCTACGTAAAGTCTTGATTAAACAGCAAAGTATCTTTTAGTTAATATTTTTATCGGCAGATGTCTCCACATAAATTTAAAGAAATAGTGAAAAATTATGCATGTTTTTAATATTTTAAACTAGAAAAATTACCTATGCATTCTATCCACTTATTTTATTCATGAGTCAAAACTTATTTTATAAATAACGCATAAACAATAATTTCAAAGAATGATAGGAGTGCTAGATGCTGATGCTGCTTAATCACGACACACGTTTATTGCGCTAATATGAATAGTACAGCAGATTTGTGTTTTTATAGCCATCCTTCTCTAATACATGTAGTTGAGAGAGATACCTATATAAAAATATGTAATTTTATTATAGTCTTACATCGATGAGTATACCCAACTTTATTTGATCAAACTACACTGTGGCCCGAAATAAAGAGTACATTTTTGAATCTGAAATAACTTTTTTGTTTTTAGGGCGATTTATTTTCTTTTTACAGGTTAATACTCAGGCATGTCCCCAATATGAGTGCAATTTTGGTATAAATAAAATGTACAGGGTCGGACTTACAAATTTTTTTCTTTAATGGTGCATTTGTGATCGTTGCAAATGAAACATGTTTTAGCTAAATTTGAACTGATATGCTCTTTCGGTAAGGTAAGTACCCAGAACACTTCCGTACAAACGAAATTCTCCGAAATTGTAGGATTTGCGAATTATCATTTTTTTATTGAAATAAGGAAATAATACATTTTATTAAATAACACAAATTATAACTAAGAAATTAGCTACATAATTTATAACTAAAGTAAAATATTATGAATGTGGCCACCATGATTGTTCACGACTTCTTGTAGCCTTCTGCGCCATAAATTGATGGCCCCATTTATTTGTACGCTGTTCAAAGTTGTTCCATACAAACTGCATTCGTTCGAAGAAATGGCAGGAAAGATGTAATTTAGTGCTAAGAAGCTTCCGTTTTAGTGAAGATATTAGAAAACATTTAAATTTACATAAATATTAAAATTTGGTATTTTTCTTTAGTTAATGGCTAATGCGCGTACTTAGTACCATTTAAATAAAAAATGATATTTCGCAAATCCTACAATTTCGGAGAATTTCGTTTATACGGAAGTCTTCTGGGTACTTACCTTACCGAAAGAGCATATCAGTTCAATTTAGCTAAAACATGTTTCATTTGCAACGATCACAAATGCACCATTAAGAAAAAAATTGTAAGTCCGACCCTGTACATTTTATTTATACCAAATTTGCACTCATATTGGGACATGCTGAGGTATTAACCCTGTAAAAAGAAAATAAATCGCCCTAAAACAAAAAAGTTATTTCAGATTAAAAAATGTACTCCTTTATTTCGGGCCACAGTGTATATAATAGGTAGATAAGAGATTTTTGCAATTTATTTTGTATTAACTACCTTGCACGATTTTAGAGTAACTATGGAGATTAGCAGATTGGTTTACTGTCCTTGATCGGCATAACTGTTTGTGTGTGATAACGTACTTCTTGATTATTACGAAAGTCTAATTATGGAAGAAATTCGACGGGCAGCTACGTATACTTTTCCAAAAGATGCGGGCAACTATCGGCCCTTCAATGAAAAACCATTAAGTAGCATTTTTTGAATCCAAGACTAGTATTTTATATAATTTTTTGTAGTGTTTGGGGTTGTTGACTTCGTAGTGATTGGTTCTGGTTCCAGTGGGTCCGTTGTTGGCAAGTAGATTATCAGAAATGGAAACTGGACAGTTCTTCTTCTAGAGGCGGGTGGCGAGGAAAGTAATTTTACTGACATTCCAGCTATGTCTAGTTACGCTGCCAGTCTTGAATACAACTGGGGATTTAACAGTACTCTTCAAGTCGCTTGCTGTTTAGGTGAGTCATCTTTGCTGTTGTATCTTGAACCAACTAAGCCCTTTCAGCATTGAACGGAACATGCCCGTTTCCTAGAGGTAAATCGCTTGGAGGTAGCTCCGCAATCAACGCACTGGTTTACGTTCGAGGAAACGAATTGGACTACGATAAATGGTCAAAAGAGAATCCGGGATGGTCATACCAAGACGTTCTGCCATACTTCATCAAGTCGGAAAATTCGCACATAGACGGTGGTGACGAAGGCTATCACGGATATCGAGGCTATCTAAACGTCGAACGCTATGTCCCCACTAGTAAGAAAGTGTACGCTTTCCTCCAAGCAAACGAAGAACTGGGCAAGCCAATTATCGATTACAACGGTTACAACCAACTAGGTGCCAGTCGAAGCCAATTTAATACAATACATGGCCGACGTCAGAGTTCATCGAAGGCCTTCCTTGCACCTGTACGTTCCCGTCGCAACCTCAAAATTTCAACGCACAGTTATGTAACCAAAATTCTTATCAACAACACTACCAAAGCAGCTTACTGCGTCCAATTTTCCCACAACAACATCCAGTACGTTGCAAAAATAAAAAAGGAAATCGTGCTTTCTGCGGGCGTAGTGGGATCTCCAACAATTCTAATGCACTCAGGTATCGGTCCCAAACAGCACCTCAAAGAGTTGAAGATTCCAATCGTGAAGGACCTGGAAGTGGGAAAACACATGCACGATCACCTCTCGTTTTACATCTTCTTCACCTCCTCCATATCCGATCCCGTATACACTCTCCGCGAGTCCATCACAGAATATTTGAACGGATTTGGGCCACTTACTACAGCGTTAAACACTCAAGGTTTAGCCTTCTTTCAATTATCAACGAGAAATGCAACTGTACCGGATATCGAGGTAGCCTTCATTCCCACCATTCCGGCAAATACCTTCGGATTTGTTCACGCTGCCGATACGCAAGTTTCGGAAATAATATTACTGCTCCTTCATCCGAAGACACGCGGTCGAATATTTCTGAACTCCAACGACCCCTTTGTGTATCCACTAATCGATTCGAAATGTCTAAGCGATGAGGGGAACGAGGATGTTGAAAGTATTTACCGCGGCATCGAAAAGGTGATGGAACTCTTCGATACGGAGGCTTTTAGAGGTATTAACGCCACCTTACTTCCCGATCCAAGATGTACGGATCGTACGTTTAGATCTCGTGCGTATTGGATGTGTTTAATTCGTTTAATGGCAGTGAACTCTTACCATGGTGGCGGGACTTGTCAAATGGGACCCCATCCATGTAAGGGTGCCGTTGTTGACAACAAGTTGAAAGTTTATGGCATTAAGAATTTGAGAGTTGCCGACACAAGCATCATACCAGTTACTCTTTCAGGTCACATGAGCGCACCCTCAATGATGGTTGGTGAACGGGTATCCGATTTTATTAAAAAAGATCATGGTTTTATGCATCAAAAGTAAAAAACGATTGAATTACGTCTTCATTGTAGTTTTAAATTAGTGTACATAATGTAAGGATGTTGTGTTGCAAACCGCGACATTAACAATGTAAAGAGAATTGGAAGTTAGTCAATAAATGATGATTATGTTATACTACCTTATTATTTCACCATAACAACTCTGAAACAAGAAGCATTTATGACTAAATAACGCCTCTTTACATGACAACCGGATTTTTGATAGCAACGGGCGTTATTTTTTATAACACCCGCTTATAACGCCCGCAAATTTAAAATTATTATGCCTCATCACCGTCAAGGATGTTAAATGTGAGTCTATACTGATTTTATTGCTATCATCTGTTTTAATCATCTTAATCAACTTCTTGCACGTTCCTGAACGTTTTGGTGCTCTCAAATTTTAACCTTTCTGAGTTATTTCCTTGTGTCGCTTTTGCTTTGACACCGCCTTTGTAGGCGAGGCACTTGATTGCTTAACGCTTCTCAATATAGAATGTGACAAGTCTGATTGCCTAGAGCCCTCTGATTTCTGCCCCATGTTTTTTAATCTAGAACGCGCTGATCCGAAGACTTTTTAGTCCCTCCAGTACCAAGTGGCCCAAACGTGGTTGTTTGTTGGCTTAGTTTCTTTATCTTTCTACGTGGCACAGGGTGGCACAGAGTAACACCAGTATGGTGGAAGGTACATTCATACGCGCAGTGCCTCCTGCACACATGTGTAAGATGACAATACAGTGTAGTGGCGCTCTCTGTGCTTCGATGTTGGGACCCGCTCCGTTGGGTTGGATTATTTTGAATTTCTCTGGGGCGCTTGTCGTTGGTTCTCTTCGTAGTTATCCAGTTCCTGCACCATCTGCTTTGCATGGTCTTGAATTGCATTGTGCTCAACGTCCTGATTGCTGCTTCTCTCATGTAGGTACTTCAGGATTGTGTTGGATGACCTGCAGTCTCCCGACGTGTATTGCAGCGGCGCCGGCGTTGCTCCGCACGCAGGAATCGTAGATTCGTCTATCTATACAATAGCTTTGCTTTGCTTGCCGAGTCCTTAATGGGGTTTCAACTCAGACGGCGGTTCAGATCGATTAAAGTACTCGTCGCTTCCGCTTGATCGTGTAAATAAATTCTTCGACCACCTTGATGATCGCGGATAGGGTGGTATTTCGAAGTGAGGGAGTTGTGCACTGCAGCTCTGTGAGCACCCTGTTCTTAATGCCATCCGCTCGGGAAATTGGTACCAAGCCGAATTTCTCTGCTCCTTCTATCCATCTCTCCCTTTGGTCGCGCTTTCTCCTGCCCGTTTTCTAGTATCTTTTTTTGGAATAAAATATTGCAGTGATATTGGCACGGCCTTGTCTGGGTTTGTTCATTTAATTTTTCCAAAATTGCTATATCCTTTTTATCCTGAAGGGTCTCGAATGTGGAGTAAGTTAATCCTACCTATCCATCTACCTCCACAATCTTCCGCCATCGTTCCCATTTGATATCATCCCTTTTTTCGAACCGATTTGCATTGTTCCTATTCCTTAGTTGCATCTTCTCTTTCTTCTCCTATCGGTTTCTATAGTATCTTCTTTTGGAGGAGTAAAATAGTGCAGGCCTTCTTTCCGAGCCTACTTTAAATCTGTTTCTTTCTTCATTACAGTTTCTCTCTTCTCTCTTCAACTCAAATAGGTACCTAAGTTTACCTACCGTTACTTGTTTATCATCCCACATAAAGTGATTTTTCGTGAATGATTAGTAACAAATCTAAAAGAATGGATGTATTCGCAAAATAGCAAAAAAATGACTTTGTAAATGACTATAATTTCGTATTGATGTTGAAGGTTATACTTACCTACATATTTTTGTGTTTTATGTATTTATGATAAGAAAAAGATATAAACCAAAGAGTATAATACTCTGATATAATAAATTATTACAGCAATTATTGTGCGACATACCTATTTGTTTTAAAATTGTAAATCAAATTAAAAAAAAAACAGATAATGAACATTTTTTGCAGGCTGTAGTTACTACAAGGCCAATTGTGGGGAAAAGCCAGGTAGGTACTTACCTAATTGTCTTGATTATATTTGTCGTAATTAGTTTTTAATTAAAAATATAATACCTAATTTAATCAGAAAGTTAAGTATGTACATACTTACTAAAATACTGCAGTAACTAAAATGGTTTTATCTGAGTCAATTGCTCTAAAAATGAATCGAGACATAGTGTCATAAACATGGTGTTGCATGTGGGACGAGTCGATCTAAATTTTCTAGTAACTTCTACTCCTTAAAATGGCATTAGCTTGTTCATTTAATTTAAAAAAATAAAACATTCTTCTCAGCGTACGCGGTATTGTGATCGAGATTTGGCAACACAGCATGGTATACAAAATATGAATTGAGAAAAAGACATACCTACTTAATATGTTACATTGATTTTGAAATTATTGTGTAATTAAATAGGGGTTGTTCGGGTTATTGTGTCGACAGTTGTCATTTAATACGGTAGAATTTTCCCCATAAATCTGACGCACTGAAAGAGGTCCCATAAAGACATGAACAGTGTTGCATTGTGAAGTGATATGGCATATAATATTTGGTGGACATTTTTGTGTAGGCTTTCTTTCCAATCCTACTTCTTCTACTCTTTCAATCTGTCTCTTCCTATGATTGCATATTCTCTTTCTTGTCCTGCTTGTTTCTAGTGTCTCCTTTTGCAGTAAGGTGCTGCATGCAGTGATTAAAATGGTCAGCCGTACTGGCAAAAACAAAAATTAAACCAACAAAGGAAGATACAGGTAAAGAAAAGACTGTATCAGATCCGAGCGTTGGAGAAGAATAAAAAAGGAAGGCCAAGATGAGTATGGAATGGGGAAGAGTTACAAAAACGCGCCAAGATAGAAAGCGATACAAGGAAAGTGCAGAAACCTCAATTCCACTCCTCAAGAGGGAAAAACATAGGATTAAGAAGTAGATTCAGCCTTATGTGAAGCAGTGAGGCATACTGAAAGGTTTAATTAACAAAATAGCTGAGTGTTGCTCCGATCAAGCTGACATAACTGAAACGGGCGTTATTTTCGTATATGAAGCTAAACGTAGACACGCTTGTGGACACGTGAAAAGTGAATGGAACTCACTGAGTTAAGCTTTCAAAAGCCGCATATTTTTTAAATTTGAGGTCGTCTACAGCGAAAGTACGGGTAACAATTTTTAATGTTCTTCACTTTTCGTACAAATGTCACCATTTTAAGATGATTTTGAAAATCTTACCCAATTTCAAAACATCGGATGCTTATACAGGGTGTCTCACGGTGACCGTCAGTTAAAAGTATATCAAGAACTGTAAAAGCTAGAAATTTGAAATTTTGCACATGCGACATGGAGTGTTTAATCTATTAAATAAAAATATTTTCCAAATGGCAGCACTTCCGGAAATACCGGAAGTGAGCATCAACATCTTTATTTTAAATACAAACCAGGCAATTTTTTTTCACATTCTGATGTGTCATAAAATGTTTAGTAGGTATGCTTAAAATAATTGGCGTATCAATTTTGATTGTTGAGAAAAAAAATTTTTTTCACTGAAAAATGTCAAAATCTTGTTTAGGAAATAAAATTGAAAGTCGAAAGTGGTAAAAGTTAGGGAAATGGGATTTTACGTTCTCAATGTCAAAAGATTGAGACAGAATTGTCTGTAATGGATAATAAAAAATTGCCCGCGGTTAAGTATCTATTTGACGTTATTTCCAGACTTATGAAAAACTTTAAAAAGTCTCTTTTTTTAAATGGAATGCCTATTTAATTATAGGCCCATTCGATGCAGAAATAAATTTCCTTTAAATTGATATACCATGTTCCTATACCTAAAATCAATGATTACAGAGTTATTTACATTTTTCTAATTAAATTTATAATTACATACTTTACAAAATATGGTTGGCTTTGAAAATTTTCAAAAAATTTTTATTCAAATGTTTCTTATGCTTTTATGATTATTTAAAATTCTATCTATGCAACTTCTTGACTATCCAAGGTCTGTTTCCGCCTAACGGACAGGACTTTCAGGGAAAACATTAAAATATCCCAATACACTGGTTTCTGCAGCGTCATTGGGGACACTTGGTTTTGCCAAATTTCGTGGCGCATTTACTTCGCCCAAATTTAGAAAATTCTTTTCAATCATCCTGATTTTTCGTTCTGTCATTGTTGGTAAATGCGGACATCTTTCGTTAAAGTGTTGAGTGATTCTTAATTCAATAGTTAAAGGTTCTGCAGGTCCAAAAAGTAATACGAGCAGACTCGCCATGAATGTAAAACAAATTTAGAATATCAGCGTTTGTGTATTCCATATTTCCCAATTAAAAATAAAAATTAAGCGCAAAAATTAAAATTCAAACAGATAACACTGATAACAAACGTAAATGTAGCGTAAACTTTCAAACTGATAGCTAACTGATAACTGTCATCATAAGAAACAATTGAATAAAAATTTTTTGAAAATTTTCAAAGCCAACCATGTTTTGTAAAGTATGTAATTATAAATTTAATTAGAAAAATGTATATAACTCTGTAATCATTGATTTTAGGTATAGGAACATGGTATATCAATTTAAAGGAAATTTATTTCTGCAACAAATAGGCTGATAATTAAATAGGCATTCCATTTAAAAAAAGAGACTTTTTAATGTTTTTCTTAGGTCTGGAAATAACGTCAAATAGATACGTAACCGCGGGCAATTTTTTATAATCCATGACAGACAGTTGTGTCTCAATCTTTTGACATTGAGAACCTAAAACCCCATTTCCCTAACTTTTACCACTTTCGACTTTCAATTTTGACATTTTTCAGTGGAAAAATTTTTTTTTCTCAACAATCAAAATTGATACGACAATTATTTTAAGCATACCTACTAAACATTTTATGACACATCAGAATGTGAAAAAAAATTACCTGGTTTGTATTTAAAATAAAGATGTTGATGCTCACTTCCGGTATTTCCGGAAGTGCTGCCATTTGGAAAATATTTTTATTTAATAGATTAAACACTCCATGTCGCATGTGTAAAATTTCAAATTTCTAGCTTTTACAGTTCTTGACATACTTCTAACCGACAGACACCCTGTATAGACAATGTTAATACTAGGTTATTGTAACACCCGAAAACGGCATTGAAGTAAACAACTTCTCTTAGTTGAAATGTTTGATTTGGCGTTTTTTTGTAATTCGAAAAATCGTCATTACTCCCTTATTTTAAGGAATATTTAAAAAATACAAAAACTTTTAACATTTGCTTTCGGTTTCGGTTCTCTAAAACATTTATGTAGTTATTCAACTTTATCAAATAACAAAATGGCGACCGATCAAAAATTTCAAAACAAGATATTTTGAAAACCACTTGCTCGATTTTTGAAAATAAAACATTTATAAAATTCTTAAGCTATCTATTATATTATTTGTGTGATAAATTTGTTTCGATCTGTCCACAAAAAGTTTTTGTTCAAATTGAATATTTTGTTGTTTCATTGTTCATTATTGTTTTATTTTTCTTGTGTGTTATTTGTTTTTCTTGTTTAATTTTATTGCTTAATGACTAATGAAAGCAAGCCTACTTTGTCTTAAATGATTGTTGCTGTTGCAGTCTGTTGTAGTTCAATTTACATAAACCTTTTTTTTTGACAGATCGAAAAAAATGTGTCAGACAAATTTTATATCTAATAGATAGTTTAAGGATTTTATAAATGTTTTATTTTCAAAAATCGATTGAGTGGTTTTCCAAAAATATTATGTTGTTTTGAAATTTTTCATCGGTCGCCATTTTGTTATTTGACAAAATAGAAAATAATTGCAACTACAAAAATGTTTTAGGGGACCGAAAGCAAATGCTGAAAGTTTTTGTATTTTTTAAATATTCCTTAAAATAAGGGAGTAATGACGATTTTTTGAAAATCAAAAAAACGCAAATAACTATGAACTGGGGCTCCAAATCAAAAATTTGAATAAGTTATTTGTTTCAATGAGTTCTAACTGCCGTTTTCGGGTGTTACAACTTAGTATAATCTAATACTGTATAGTTGGTCATGGTCATGCGTTTCAGTTGTTTTTGACAGACTTAGTTGCTAATGATTGAAAATCTAGGACAGGAAGCGGAAGGTTGATGATTATAAAGGTTGATTTGTTTAATGTTGGATGGATATTACAACAATCCTAATTGGTTTCATAAATTTTGCTCCTAACAGTGCGTAGTGAGGACATTAAGGAAAGTCGATATTCAAACAATTATTGTAATAATCTTATCACCTTTGGTTTTTAATTACTAATCAATTTCACTGCCAATGTATCAGATTAAAGGGCCACTTTAAATTAATTTTAAGTATATCTAAGGCGCATTAATACGTTTAAGCGCTGAAATATCAACTAATTACGAGGTGAACGAACTTAATAAATACGTATTTTGCATTATTAAAACATATTATCTGCAGATTTTATAATGATTTGGTAAAAAAATCGAATAATGATCCTAAGTTGAACGAACTACCTTCAGTAGTGATAACTGATGGTGACGTCAAGGATAATTTAGGTATAAATGAGAGTTTTTGCGATTATTTTGTTTAAACTACCTGCACGATTTTAGAGCAAATATGGAATTGTGCAAATTGGTTTTACTGTCCTTGATCGCCATAACTGTTGTGTGTGATAACGTTGTTGATTATTACGAAGGTCTAATTAAGGAAGAAATTCAACGCGCAACTACGTATACTTTTCCAAAAGATGCGGGGAACTATCGGCCCTTCAATGAAAAACCAATAGGTAAGCTTTTTTGAATTCAAGATTAGTATTTTGTATAATTTTTTTGTAGCGTTTGGGGTCGTTGACTTCGTAGTCATTGGTTCTGGTTCCAGTGGGTCCGTTGTTGCAAGTAGATTATCAGAAAATAGAAACTGGACAGTTCTTCTTCTAGAGGCAGGTGGCGAGGAAAGTAATTTTACTGAGATTCCCGCTATGTCTAATTACGCTGCCAGTCTTGAATACAACTGGGGATTTAACAGTACTCCCCAAGACACTTGCTGTTTAGGTGAGTCATCTTTGCTGTTGTTTCTTGAACCAACTAAGTTTTTTCAGCAATGAACGGAATATGCCCGTTTCCTAGAGGTAAATCGTTGGGAGGTACCACGGCAATCAACGTACTGGTTTACGCTCGAGGAAACGAATTGGACTACGATAAATGGTCGGAAGAGAATCCGGGATGGTCATACCAAGACGTTCTGCCATACTTTATCAAGTCGGAAAGTTCTCACATAGACGGTGCTGACGAAGGCTATCACGGATATGGAGGCTATCTAAACGTCGAACGCCATGTCCCCACTAGTAAGAAAGTGTACGCTTTCCTCCAAGCAAACGAAGAACTGGGTCAGCCAATTATCGATTTCAACGGTTACAATCAACTAGGTGCCAGTCGAAACCAATTTAATACAATACATGGCCGACGTCAGAGTTCATCGAAGGCGTTCCTTGCACCTGTACGTCCTCGTCGCAACCTCAAAATTTCAACGCACAGTTATGTAACCAAAATTCTTATCAACAACACTACCAAAGCAGCTTACGGCGTCCAATTTTCCCACAACAACATCCAGTACGTCGCAAAAATAAAAAAGGAAATCGTGCTTTCTGCGGGCGTAGTGGGATCTCCAACAATTCTAATGCACTCAGGTATAGGTCCCAAACACCACCTCAAGAGTTGAAGATTCCAATTGTGAAGGATCTGGAAGTGGGAGAACACATGCACGATCACCTCACGTTTTACAACATCTACTTCACCTCCTCCATATCCGATCCCGTATATACTCTCCGCGAGTCCATCACACAATATTTGAACGGATTTGGCCCACTTACTATAGCGACCAACCCGCAAGGTATAGCCTTTTTTCAATTATCAACGAGAAATGCAACTGTACCGGATATCGAGGTAGTCTTCATTCCCACCGTTCCGGCGAATACGTCCGGATTTGTTCACGTTGCCGAAGATCGCGCCACCATAAGAATGTGGAGAAGATCGTATGATATGGAAGTTTCTCAAATAGCAGTAGTGCTCCTTCATCCGAAGACACGCGGTCGAATATTTCTAAACTCCAACGATCCCTTTGTGTATCCGCTAATCGATTCGAAATGTCTAAGCGATGAGGGGAACGAGGATGTTGAAAGTATTTACCGCGGCATCGAAAAGGTGATGGAACTCTTCGATACGGAGGTTTTTCGAAATATTAACGCCACCTTACTTCCCGATCCGAGATGTACGGATCGTACCTTTAGATCTCGTGCGTATTGGATGTGTTTAATTCCTTTAACGGCACTGAACGCTTACCATGGTGGCGGGACTTGTCGAATGGGACCCGATTCAAGTAAGGGTGCCGTTGTTGACAACAAGTTAAAAGTTTATGGCATTAAGAATTTGAGAGTTGCCGACACAAGCATCATACCAGTTACTATTTCAGGTCACATGAGCGCACCCGCAATGATGGTTGGTGAACGGGTATCCGATTTTATTAAAAAAGATCATGGTTTTATGGATCAAAAGTAATAAACGATTGAATTACGTCTCCATTGTAGTTTTAAATTAGTGTACATAATGTAAGGATACATGTATGTTGTGTTGCATACCGCGACATTAAGATGATAAAGAGAGTAGGAAGTTAGTCAATAGATATTCATATTATTGTGTAGACGTTTTCTAAACGACCTTCACCTAAACCAAAATGAAATAAATACAAAACGACATAACATGTATGTAAAGAGGTCAAAAATGGTAATTTTCTTTACCTCCTGCTTACCTCAGAATCTACTTTGAAGTCGAAGTATGTACATTCGCCTTCCTGTTTACCATTCGCCGTTGCTGATTGCCATACCATCATTTTTTATTTCGATCCTTCACACGATCTTTTACTTGGGTTTCGAAAATACAGGCATGTGTATCTATGGTTTTTGGAAAGTGTTCGATTTCAACAAACTCGAAGACACTCGGTAAATTTGATGATACCCAACAATAAACGGGGTGTCAGTTTCGTCTGGAATCGATACAGGTTTGAAGCTTTTATATTTCCATAGCGTTTTCTCCGGCCCTTTATAAACAATAACCTCTGTCGCGATCTTCCTAAAAGTTTTGGTGCTCTCAAATTTTAACCTTTTTGGAGGTATTTTCTTGTGTCGCTTTTGCTTTGACACCGCCTTTGTAGCTTTCCTCAATATAGAATGTGAGAAGTCTGATTGGCTAGAGCCCTCTTGCCGTTCCCAACACAAACAATTGAGACAATACACACGCAGAGAAACACGGCAAATACACTGATATAGCTCAGGAACTTAAAGCGCAATGGAGAATGGGAACTGCTCTTACAGTACCCATTATTCTTAGTGCAACCGGAGTTATACCAAAAACAATACATTACAGTTTACACATTTTAGGCTTAGAGATAAGAACATATACATACAATTACAAAAGGCAGTCATCATCAACACTTGCCACATAGTTAGAAAATTTCTAAACATAACGGAAGATACCGCACATCACTCAGAACCACATCACACACTTTCAACTAATACCATTCAAACACAAAATGAAACACAACACTCAATCCTCACTTCACAAATTGAAACTCTGTTGCATACACAACATAACATTACAGAAAGTCCATTACCAACACACAACATTTCAACAATCACTCATGTCACACCTCTAACTCGTTCACATATACCCAAACGGAAACACACAATAAATTCGCAATTAGCACAAAACACAAACAATACATTACCCACTCGAGTGCAACCTATGCGTCGAGCTAAACAACTAACATTTACACAATAAACATAATACTATTTCAAAACACATTTGTTTTTTTTACAGCTTGTTCAGAAGTTTGGTTTATGTTTTAATGCTTATCAATTTATGTCAGCTTGGGCTGCGCGATACGTGATTGATAAGTAATGCATGCGGTTGGGGGTAATGTTTTACCTGCTAATGTTAAAACGAAGAGTAAGTTAGAGTATTCAATGAACGACGGTCGCGTTATATGTAGTTAAAGCGTTTTTAATTTTTACAAGAATAAAAAATGTAGCATTTTTAATAAACAAAAATATACAGTCCATTACTTTAATTTGTTGATAATGATTCCTCATTAATCAAACAGTCACACAGACGCAACACAGCTACTTCAAATTTATTTTATATAGGTAGTATATGTATTACTAGAACTAATCTTTACTTGATTCCGATCCGTGCGGTTAGTTAACCAGACTCAGCCTGAGTATCGATAAGAACCATAAAGTACCATAATAATATTTATTCTTCCTCTTGGTTTTGTATATAAAAAACATAGGATACGTCAATAAAAATACAATTGCAGATAAAACTCTAAATCCAATACATACATATTATACAATACAATAACATAGAGACTATACAACATTCATATACCTATACTCTTCGATGGAGTAAAACGCATTTTTTTATTAAAAAACGTTTTGTGGCGGTTTTAAATAATTTTTTGTCTTTTATAGACCTTATTTCTGAACTTACCTAATGCATTGTATAGTTTTGCTCCTATATAAAATGGGGTTGATTTATATAATTGAAGGTTGTACACTTTGTATTGCAACTCAATAACAAAATGGCGACCGATCAAAAATTTCAAAACAAGATATTTTGAAAACCACTGCTTGATTTTGAAAATAAAATATTTATAAATTCCTTAAATTATAAATTATAATATTATTTTGTCTGACACATTTTTTTCTATCTGTCCAAAAAAAGTTTCTGTTCAAATTGAATATTTTGTTGTTTCATTATTCATTGTTTTATTTTTCTTGTTTAATGTTATTGCTTAATGAGTCATGACAGCAAGCCTACTTTGTCTTAAATGATTGTTGCTGTTGCAGTCTGTTAAAATTTACCTTGTAGTTCAATTTACATAAAATTTTTTTTAGACGGATCGAAAAAATGTTTCAGACAAAATATGATTATATGTAGATAGTTTAAGGATTTTATAAATGTTTTATTTTTTATTTGACAAAATAGAAAATAATTGCAACTACAAATGTTTTAGGGGACTGAAAGCAAATACTGAAAGTTTTCGTATTTTTTAAATACTTATTCCTTAAAATAAGGGAGTAATGACGATTTTTTGAAAAACAAAAAAAAACACAAATAACTATGAACTGGGGCTCCAAATCAAAAACTTGAACTAAGTTATTTGTTTCAATGAGTTCTAACTGCCGTTTTCGGGTGTTACAACTTAGTATTATCTAATACTGTATAGTTGGTCATGGTCATGCGTTTCATTTGTTTTTGACATACTTATTTGCTCATTGTTGAAAATCTAGGACAGGAAACGGAAGGTTGATGATTAAAGGTTGATTTGTTTAATGTTGGATATTACAACAATCCTAATTGGTTTTATAAATTTTGCTCCTAACAGTGCGTAGTGTGGACATTAAGGAAAGTCGATATTCAAACCAGGCGCGTACCGAAGGGGGGGGGGGTGTCTTGAGTTAACCCCCCCCCCCCCCCCCCGAAATATTCATTATAGGCTCAATCACTGTTTCTAACAAAAGAATAAGAATAATAATGTTAATTTTGAGATTACAGCTGTCATGAATGGACTGAGTTCCGATTTTTTGGCTATATCTGGCTAGCGCGTAGCGTAAACATAAGTCCTATATCTGAATATACGTCCAAATAATAAATACCCTAAAGTAAAACTTCAGGATGTAATGATGTATACGGGTCGATATATACAGAAACTAGGTAATAAAAATGATTACACAGTTCGAACGTCCGTAATAAACCGGCACCCATAAAGATAGCAGTTTTATATTACATCATGTATAATAATTGCGAATGAACGGTTGTCCTGTCCGTCCGTAACAAATTCGCATTAAAGTAGATATACTTTAATCTTATGCATTAAAGTAGACATGAGATTATAGTAGATATACATGTACAACCGCCGAAGAACCACTGACGCGCATTCGCGCGCGAAGCCTTCTTGTAGTTTGAATAAGCGGAATTAAAATCTAATAATTTCTTTACAAGTGTCAGTATTTCGGTAAATTTTATTTAAGCTTATCAACTTATCAACTTAATTGTTAAGCATGTCGCTTGTCTTATAATAGGTCCATTAAAATCAATAGATCAATTAAAATCGATCCCGAAGGATCAATCGTCTTGCGCGTTCATCTAGAATTCTAGACGTCTTAACTTTGTTATTTAGATTATTATTATGTAAAAAAAATTGTTCTTTTTTGTATGTTGTTTGTACCCCCCCCCCCCCCCCCCCCCCGAACGAAAATCCTGCGTACGCTCCTGCACTGTGGTCCAGGATCTCGACAAAGCGGAACTAATATTGCGAATAATCTAATTGGGCTGTCATATTAACAACACTTTTAGGCAAATATCCAAGGTAGCTGGTGATTTATTGTTTCTTCAAAAAATTCCATAGTATTAAAGTTATGACTGTGTGAAGTTACATTAGTTATAATTGTACACATAGTTAATATACTTAATATGCATGCATAAATTGCAAGAGATAAATTTTATGGGCATATGACACTAAGCCGAATGCCCACAACGTCGACACGCTTTTTTGATGGTCCATATCGCCGACTAGGGACACTACGCCGACGGACACAACGCCGACCATGCCCACATCGCCGACGGACACTACGTCGACAGTGCCCACATCGTCGACAAGTGTACAAGGGACACTTCGCCGAATTTTTCTCTGTGGACATAATGCCGGCAATTTTAATTGCAATTACCTAACGTAATATCATTATTTTTAAACTTATTTGCGTAATTAAATGTTGCACTTGATTATGAAAAAGTATCAATTGTAAAAAAATATACTAAACCTGCAAATAACCTAGGCGTTTTTATGGCAATCAACGTTTAAGTTTTGCATTTTGCATTCTGCAATTAAAATAAAAATTCGGCGAAGTGTCCCTTGTATACTTGTCGACGATGTGGGCACAGTCGGCGTAGTGCCCCTAGTCGGCGATATGGGCCATCAAAAAATCGTGTCGGCGTTGTGAGCATTCGGCGTAGTGTCCCGGCCCCAATTTTATCTCTTGCATTTTCTAGAAATAGGAAAATGCAAGGTAGTCAGTAATAGGTAACGTAGGTAACGTTAGTTTTAAGTTAGTTAAGTTTTTGCTTTTGACGCTGAAGGCTAAACCTCCGTTTTGTAGCCTATTTTAATAAAATAATTTCTTTTTTTAAAAAGGCAGTTTTTCGTGAAAAAAACTAAATTCACTCGTGTATAGCAAACGTGTGGTTTTTATAGTACAGTTTCAGTAAGTGTTGCGAATACCTACTTGAATTTGTTTAATTAATAGGTATCGGTCTCAGAAGTTTGCCGTGATTATATAGATTATATCTCATTAGTAAATGAAGACTTTAGTCATTTCAGTTTCTTAAATAACAAAGTTTTGTGAACAACATTTAACTGAGGTTTAATGAAATTAACTAGTGGAGGCAATTTTTTTCGAATATTCGAATGTATATTCGAATACTTAACAATACCACTATTCGAATTAGAATAAAAACGAATAGAACGAATGAAACGAATAAAACGATTAAAACGAATGAAACGAATAAAACGAATGAAACGAATAAAACGTATAAAACGAATAATGGCCAGAACAAAGAAAATTGTCAAATTAAGAAAAAAGAGAACTTCGTTGGTTTATTATTGAGAGATGACAGACGGCAGGTAGGCCTACTACCTACTTTTCATTTCATGGAATTATTTCTCATTTACAAATTTCCTTCGACCGACAATATTTTATGAATAGTAGATAAAACGTTGTAGGTACAATATTCGTATTGTAAATAGCTATTTCAGCATTTCTTTTCTGTCAGCTTAAAGTCATTCACTATTCAATAACACCCTTTTACAAGTCGTAATGAACTGTAATTTATTGTTTGTTAGTGTAAAAGGTTTTCGGTAAATCAGTGAACACGTTTCTCTAAACATTACCTACAATAATCCTCAACCACGCAGGGTGATTTTAACTGGAATTATTTTCATGGTAGGTATTGTGAAGCTTGGACTTTGTTTATTTAAGTTTATGCTTTTTACCCGCCTTTGATGATAATTTATTTCTTTAAAGGATTATCTAAGCATTTAAATATAAATTTTTAATTTAGTTCAAATTATTTCTCAGCCTAGACGACTACATTATTGTGATTTATGAGTAAAGTGTGGTAATATTTCGTGAAGAATACGAGTGATGCGGTAGTTACTTTGCAAAATTTGCAATAAGTGTCTTAAATTTAATGGAGCAACAACAAGTAATTTACTATTCAAATGTTTATGCTTAAATGAAACTTCCATTGGAGAATGCTCTACTAGGTAGGTAGTATAAAACTAGTCCAACGAATAAAAGGAGTAAAACGATAAAACGAATAAAACGAATAAAACGAATACAACGAATAAAACGAATACAACGAATAAAACGAATACAACGAATAAAACGAATACAACGAATAAAACGAATTTTTTTCTGACTATTATTCGAATTCGAATAATTCTATATTCGAATATATTTTTAACGAATATTCGAATACGAAAAAAATTAAATTTGCCACCACTAAAATTAACCAACTTCTTGTAGAGTTACAAAAAAAGCCCCAACGAACCCCGCTATGAAATAATTTTTCTAAGATAGCCTCATCCTTCTGTACTAACATATAAAAAATCGTAGGTGCATCTTAGTGCCTTTTTGAGATATACCAACATTTTCATTAGAAGAGTAGCCCCTTCGCTGGCACGTTAAATTCTACTGCTCATGTGGACAGAAAAAAATGGCGAGAATTTAATTAAAACTCGGTAAGTCGGTATGCAGGGGTTTTTGGAGTTTCTGAATATAATATTTAGGTCAGCTTTCAGAGGAAGCGCAGGAGTCCAGAAATAAAAATTTGAACATTTTTACAGAGTTTCACACCAGAAAATGTTCACCAATTTGTACCAATCAGGATTTGCTGAACAGATTATTTATATCTTCCGATCCATTAATATTATCGCTTAGAAAACTTCCTCAAAAACAGTTTTCCTCCTTTCCTTTTGAAGTTATAAATTTACTTTGTGATCCAGAACTTAAAATAACTTCTTCAGACACAAGAAAAAGAACGATTCTGATAACTCCAGTTTTGGCATTTCATCCCGTTCTAATACAGATTTTGATAAATTAATTTACTACTTTTGGTATTATTTTTAGTTATTATGTAATTAATTTATGTTTTTTTTGCTTTGCAACCTGCCACAATTCCTAATAAAACATAGATTTATGCAATTATAATCTTTATTAAACAAGTTTAGCATGTATTCATGTTGTCATTCTTATAAAAAATGAAATGTGTATTTGTATGAAAATAACAAATTGTAATTTATTGACAAGATAAAATCAAAATAAATATACATACTAATTAGAATTTTTTCAATATTTTTCCAAAACTTTTTATATCATTTTAAATCGATTAAGATCATTTCCTGAATTATTTCCGCTTTTTCGTAATCTTAGACCACAGTGCCCTGATTCAAACAATTATTGTAATAATCTTATCACCTTTGGTTTTTAATTACTACTTAAAATCAATTTCACTGCAAATGTATCAGATTAAAAGGCCACTTTAAATTAATTAGGTGGGGCAAGGGGGGCCAATGCCCCCCCCCCTGGCCGCAAAACGAATTGTACTAAATATTAAAATTTATTACTGGTCATATAATTTGAGGAGAAATTAAGCATTTCCTGGCCATTCTTCTAAATAAATAGTATTTGTACCCAAGGGGAATTGTATGATGCTTAAATGTATTGAAAAGGATTGTGGGGTAATAACATAGGCAATAAATATTAAACACGTTTCCAAACAATTTTATTTTTTGGTCCCCCCCGCCCTAGCCAAAAAGCTGCGTACGCCCTTGGCTGACTTTATCGAACTACCTTCAGTAGTGATAACTGATGGTCACGTGAAGGACAATAATTTAGGTATAAATGAGAGTTTTTGCGATTATTTTGTTTAAACTACCTGCACGATTTTAGAGCAAATATGGAATTTTGCAAGTTGGTTTTACCGGCCTTGATAGCCATAACTGTTGTGTGTGATAACGTTGTTGATTATTACGAAGGTCTAATTAAGGAAGAAATTCAACGCGCAACAACCTATACTTTTCCAAAGGATGCGGGGAACTATCGGCCCTTCAATGAAAAACCAATTGGTAAGCTTTTTTCAATTCAAGACTAGTAGTAGTAGTAGTAGTTTATTTCTTGACCAGTGGTATGGAAAATATTGTAAATATACATATATGCATAAAATAAAAGTAATATAGACATAAAAAATACAAAAAAAAATTTGACAAAAACAAGATAATAATAAATTATTTTAGTTGTAAATATAAAAGTATGTAAAAATAAGTAAGCAATTAGATATTAAAATATAACCTTATAAAATATAGGCTGACTAGATTTTGATAGTGTTTATAAACAAAAACATGAAAATATAGCATTTTAAATATATTATTGTTCAAGGTACTCATTAATTGAATAAAAACAAAATTTTGTTAAGTGTTCCTTTAGCACTTTTTTAAATTCTTTTTTACCTCAATAACACGTATTAAGGGCGGCAGTTTATTATACAGCTTAATAGAATGAAATATATGTATACGATCTATGGTATATATTACACTTTTACTTAAATCAGTTCTATATAAATTATTTCTAGTATTGTATGAGTGGAAATCAGAGTTTTTGAGGTAACTGCTTTTATTACTAGCCATAAATAGGCAGCATTCATAGATTAGTAGATTGTAAACTGTCATAATATTGTGTTTCAAGAAAAAAGGCCGACAACTATCCCGCTTAGTTAGGCCAAACAAAATTCTTATCGCTTTTTTTTGGATTTTTAAAATGTTAACCAAGGAGTGTGTATGCCCCCAAAAAATTAAACAATATCGAAATGTGGATTCAAAATAAGCGTAATAAACATTCAATAAAGTTTCAAAATTGGAGATTGGCTTTAATCTACGTAAACAAAAAAGTGCTTCATTTAATTTATTTACAATTTGTTCGATCTGAAGACCCCATTGAAATTGATTGTCAATAATAACTCCTAAGAGCCTTGTTGACACAACATAATTTATTTTCATACTGTTTGCAAAATTTTGCACAAATTCTGCATGCTGTGTATTATTTAGAAATGAAATAAGATTAGATTTATTTAGATTCAGAACTAAACCGTTTGCAGAAAAGCAATTTCGCAATTTGAGTATTGTTTGTTCGGTGTTGAGTGCTAATTCTGAAACAGAATCAGCAATTATATTGATGCTAATGTCATCGGCATACATTGTAGTAGGGTAGTATATGATGTTGGGAAGATCATTCATAAAAATTACAAATAGTAGTGGCCCAAGTATAGAACCCTGAGGTACTCCATGACTGATTGTAATTTCCTTAGATTGACAACGTCCAATTTCATTATTGTTTGAGTAATCTATTTCAATAACTTGTGTACGGTCTGCCAAATAAGATCTGAAAAGTGCCAAAGTGTTTGAGCGAATGCCATAATATTCCATTTTTTCCAACAATAAATCAGGATCGATGAGGGGTCAAAAGCTTTCGATAGATCTAAATTTATGCTAACAACCAATTGTTTTTTATTTAAAGCATTTAATATTGTACTAAGAGTATTGTGCAAAGCAGTACTTGTTGATCTATTGTTTAAAAATTCGTGTTGGCTATCTGTAAATAAATTACGTTTTTCAAAATAGGTTAATATTCTTTGTTTAATGGCGGTTTCAATAATTTTGCTAAATGTTGTCGGAATTGATTTTGGCCTAAAATTTTATCCTTTGTTTTTATAAAGTGGAATCACCTTTGCTTTTTTAAACTCTTTAGGCAAGTATCCAGCATCAAAGCAAGAATTAATGAGATTTGACACGACTCCAGAAATGATATTTGAGCATGCCTTTATTGTTGGAACTGGAATATCATCAATACCAGTACATGACGTATTCTTCAATTTTCTAACTATACTCGCTATTTCGTCTGAAGTAGTAGGTGTAAGGTAAAAAGAATGTAAATTATTAATTTTTAGTGAGGTTAAGTACTTGAGTGCTGAATCATAAGAGGGTAACGGACTAATCAAAGTTGTCGCAATTGTAGAAAAATAGTTATTAAATTCTTCTACAATAACTTTAGGATTTTCAGTTAAAATTCCATGAACTTTTACCGCAAAATTTCTTTGTTTGTCCGTAGATTTATTTAATTCTTTTTTTATAACGTTCCAAGTCGTTTTTGGAATATTTGATGACTGTGCTATATTTATATCAACGTTAAGTTTTTTGGCAGCTTTACAAATTTTTTTTAATATTTCATAGTACCTACTTTAAATAATACTTATGCAGTACGACATTTGGAAAAAATGTTAAAAGTTCATAAATTTCTCTTTTTGTTTTTGATGATTTTTTAATGTCATTTGTGATCCAACTTTTTGACGGTTTAATAGCAACTTTTTTTAACGGATGTATTTCGTAGTACAATTTTGAAAAGGTATCAAAAAACGTTTTTATTTTCTTACTAATATTTAAATCACTAAGATGTAGGCAAGACCAATCAATTAGTTTAAGATCATTTAAAAACGTATTTTCATTTTTAATGTTATTTTTCCTGACCCACTTGTAACATATTTTAGGGTTATATTTGAACTTTAATTATATTAGGTACCTACTGTCATTATATTTTGTATATTGTGATCAGTAAAACCATTGTATAACATATAAATACAATGGTAAAACCCACCGTAGTGTTCAATGTAGTGATTGAATTCACATATTCGACATTTGTAATGAAATTGTCTATGCAAGATTTAGAAGTGGCAGTAATTCTTGTAGGCACAAATCACTGTGTGGTTTGTGCTTGTAGGGGTATTGATTGTCAAGGAAAGCATATACGATTCTAATAAAGAAAATAAACGGCGTGTATTAGCTGTGTTTTCTAAAATATTTATATTAAAGTCACCACATAATATAAGCCGCTGAGTTCTTGCGTGCATGTCTAAGAAAGAGGTATTCTAATTTTATAAAAAATGTATCAATGTTCGTTTGGGGAATTCTATAAATGCATATAACAGTTACACACATCTATTTCAACGGCACAACACTCAAACACCTTTTCGACACTCAACAATACGTGTTTATGTAAAGGAGTAAAGTGAATATCTTTTTTTATGAAAATAAGTGTGCCTCCCCGAGTGTGTTTCGATCTGCAAAACGCATTGGCTAATTTAAATCCTGCAGGTGATACAGTGTCGCATTACTTTCTATACTATAGACAAACGGTGAGATAGGGAAAAGTCAAAACTGTTTTTTGGAATCCGTGGAAATGTTTAATTTTGTTTAAGTTAAAAATGAGATGTTTATTTTATTTTGTTGCAGCTTACATTCGGAATACATAGCTATCCCTTTCCGGGAATTACAAATACGTTTGCCGGGGTGGATTAAGTCCCCACACAATACATTTCACATGTCACTTCATCCTTCCTACTCATTTCTCCTCTTCTTTCTTATCCTGTTTTCTCATCACCCTGTGTGTCCCACAGTGCAAAAAAACGTTTCTGAAATGTTTTAGAAACGTATCTCTGAAACATGAAACATCTCCGAAACAGCGACAGAAACGTATCATACACATAACATAGATGTTTAATGTCCGCCTTCAGAAACCTAGATTTGAAACAACACAGAAACGTTACATCGAAACATTTTATATATGTTTCTTGAAACATATCAGAGAGTAATTTATTCATATGTAGGAAAAATGTGTCCTTATAAATGTTTCATACGTGAATATTTGAAATGTCTCATATATGTTTCACTTGAAACATACCTGAGTATAAAAAAATTGAGATGTGCTAGAAACTGCGGTACCGAGAGCCCCAACTGCTCTGAGGGGCTCTTTAGTCCCAGTGCGCAGACCCTGCAGGGCCCCATGTACTCCCGCGGCTCGTTCTCTAGGGCCCCCAAATTCTCATAGTGTAGACTCGAAGGAGATTGGTGATGCTGAAAAATCCTTTTGCTTCAAGTGGGATTCGAACATCGGTCGCTTGTTTAGGAACTCGGAAAACAGCCAAGCAAACGATCTGAGCTACCGACTCTTTGGTAAATAAGCCATTTAGATGTGCAATATCACACGTCATCTACTTATGATGAATGATGAATACCTAAATCTATTTTTGGAAACGGAAATTTTTCGTTCCAATTAAACACTAAATTGTAATTTTGGATAAATATGTAAAACATTCACATTGAAACGTGTATTTTTAGTTTCTTACGATATGTTTCAAGTCAGGGCTGTCCAACATGAGGCCCGCGGGCCGCATGCGGCCCTCGACCTCAGTTTTTGCGGCCCGCGGTAAATTACCCTCAAATACGAAATATGCACAATTCTTACATTAACAATAAAATTCAAATAAAATAACGAGTGACACCATTGTCGGATAGAAGGTCGCAGAGAAGTTACTGGAAATCAGACCGATCTTGCTCGATCGCCCTCGAATATTAGCGAATCCGCGCGCCGCACGTATGTATATAAGAAGGTTGTTGATTGGTTGAGTCACTTACTCAGTTGCTTCGTTTATTAACAACAAATATTAAGGTTGATATTGATGCATTAGTTAGTGAAATGCAGCCCTCCAAACCGCATTTGTTTTTAAACGGCCCTTGGGCCACTTGCAGTTGGACAGCCCTGTTTCAAGTGATTAGGTTTCTGGTACAAGTTTCTAAAATGTAATACGTTATCACTAAAGCTAGGATAGTTAGACAAAATGAAAGTTTAAAAAAGGCAGGCAAAAAGGCATAAAAAATAATTTTAAAAAAGCATCTAAAAAGGCAAAAAAGCACAAAAATGGCACGGAAAAGCGAAAACTGTCGAGATAAAATCAACACATACATAGGTATTCAATTTAGGTAGACAACAAACATTTATTTGAAAAAGTAATTACAGTTGATAGATGCTATCTGCTGGTATTCTTTTTCAATAAAGTTTTCTGGCTAATTAAAATACGCTTAACACGGCATAATGACTGCAGTTTGCAGGTAGAAATAATACAATGGGAAATATTTCAAAGTAAGGAAAATGACTCATCCGAGTTATTATTGTAAGAGGCTTAAATATTATAGTGAAAGGTTGTCTTCATCAGTTTGTATACCAAATTCCTTTCCCTTTCAAGCAATATGCTTTCTTAGAAATTACCCAGAAAAATATACCTATATAAAATTTAAATATTAAAAAATACTTACATTACAAAAAACTAAAAAAAAATTTACAGAAAAGGTACTAAATACTTACGCGAAAATATCAAAAAATTAGGTAAAAAAGGCAAAAAAACTAAAAGAAACCAAAAAAGTTCTGCTGGCGACTTGCTGGTTCAGGCAAAACTATGCTATAATAGTGCCTGTAATGTAAAGGCAATTCGTATCGGTGTTACTTTAAATTTTTGTTATGGTGCGATGCATATTACCCTGTACCGGTGTAGTTACGACATTACTATACCGTAAATGTACTGGCACTTGGCAGGCACAGTTGAACCGGTATTCTGTTTGATTCTGTTTTCGCGCGCACAATGATTAAAGTGAGTGTTCTGTGATGACTAATGAGTGACAATCTCCACTGCCCTTCACGTCCACCATTACAATTACAACACCTTTACCGTTGTTTATCTTATTGTATAGTGCAAGTTTTCCCTCATTTTCTCCTCCATTTAGTGTTTGGTGGTTTATCATCTTTATATAAATAAGTATATAATATGGCTGATGCAAATAATGAGTAAGTACATTAGGTAGATATAATAAGAATTTTTTTTACTGTTAGCATTGTTATTGGTAAATTGATATTAAAAAAGTTTTTAGAAAACCTGTTGAAATTAAATAAGCATACCTATTGGTTATTACAATTTTAGTGGTTGTAAGAAAAAATCCCAATAATGTATGGATTCGACTAAAAAAGAAGTGGAATCGCATATAAAACTGTGGCTGCGAAATGCAATTGAGAGGAATGGTGGAAGATCGGAGAGGAAGAAGGCATCTAATGGTTTATGAAGTATGTTCTATTTAAATATGTTCTATATTCATACTTATTAATGTGTATTATACTTTTAAATAGAATTTTAAATCAATTTTCTTATTTCTGTATGTTAACTGTTCTGGTAAATTGCAGAAAAGCGTACTGGTAGAGTGTTGAAAAAGTACAGGTGATGTACCTACTTGTTAGATATACTTTGCCTTCACTTGCCCACCATAAAATCGTTGTCTGTCAGTTTATTGGTTTGGTACAGGTTAAATACTGGCATGATAGTAATATACTGGCAAGCCGTTATGTGGCCATTTAATGGCCATAGTGACCTGATTGCAATGGCCCAGTACACGATGCCACCGCATTGCCAGTAATGTAGTACCGGCAAGACTATATGTTGCCAGCATTGGCTTTTTACATCAATGTTTGCTGGGACGTTATCACATTCCAAAAAATACATGACGGAGATGTATTTTTGGATACATATCTAAAACGTTCGTGTTGTAATGTGTATGTTTTGTATTTTATGTAACATATCAATTGAAACGTTTATTAGACATTACCATTTATTCGCTTTCGACAGGAATGTACCAGTAATGTGTCTTAGATGTTTCTTAGGAATGTTTCATTTGTAACCCTTATGCAACATTTAGAAACGTTTCATGGATGTACTGTGTTCAGTGGGGTCTTGCCGCCTTTCACACAATCTCCTTCGCATCTTGTCTGTCGTGAACTTTGCATCTTCAATCACTAGCTCCCAGCCTTTCCAGATCCCCAGTAACCTGATCCCACCATCTGATCCTTTGGACGCCCTCTACCTCTGCCACCCGTTGGTCTCTTCACATCTTATCCGACTCGCATGTTTTCAGACATTGGCCCAAAAATGGTTCTCAATACTTTTCTCTCGAAAACTCTCATGTTGCGTAATATGCCTTGTTGCCTATCTGTACCTACTCTTCTTTTTGTTTCTTCTCCTTCGTTTTTTTCTAGCTGTACGCCTAGGTAGACAAACATGATGAGGTCCGGTATCATAAAGGGATTAATAGTTTAAGAAAATTTTTGGTTGGTTGGTCACCCTGCGTTGTTGTCGTCCATTCTCATTCATTTCCTTCTCTCGATATCACGTCTTGTTCCATAATTTTACTCATCCCCCATCATTCATTGCCCTTCAGGCCATCCAGGGTTCCTCGCTGCGAGGGCCCTTTCAATTTTAATTCACTTATACGATTTTTTTTCGATTGGTTATGATTTGTAAGAATATTATTTTATCATAACCCAAGTTACGCTAGATTAGTCTCCAGTTACCTACTATCTATATTTAATTAATGACATTTATGTAATCGCGCTTGAAAATGGGATCAGTTAGTTCTCGAAACATGTCGCACAAGTTATATTAATCGTCCGTCACAATCGTGCACAAGTTATTTAAATCGTCCATCAATATCGTTCCTGATTAATAAGGGAAGGTTGGAAGGGCTAAAGAGGGGGCGGAAAGAATATTTGGAAGAGTACAACAAATGCTTTAGAGAAGCTGATAAGATGTACAAGAGCAAAAAGAACAAATGGATGACGAAAAAATGCAGGAGATAGAAACATGTTACAGGAAAAATGAATCCAAAATATACTGTATAGACTCACAACAAACAAAAACACAAGGTAATATAATAATAATAATAATAATCGTCTTTATTGAAATATACATGACATGAGGCGAAGTTTAGCTAAAGCTATTCCACCACTTAACCTCATGCATTTAAAAATAAAAACAAAAAAATAATAATAATAATAACAAAAAAAAAAAAATAAAGAAGAAAAACATATGAGAACATAATAAATATAAAGAAAAGAAAAATATACAAAATTGCTAATAGGCCATCATACCGAGAAGGTTTTTACGAAATTTATATAGTGAGTAATTTTTAAAAGATATATCTAGGGCGTTATACATTTTTATCGCATTATATGTAAAACCACTAATATAACTGAAAGAGGAATGAAGGACAGCGACGGGAAGACGGAATACAACCCAGAACAAATAAACCAGATCTGCGTAAAACATTTTCAAGAATTATTGAACACACACATGAAAAAGAAGAAAATACGCATACAGAAGCGGGTGATGGAGAAACAGAATCGCAAATACCAACAAAGGAGGAAATACAAAAGACAATTACGAAGATAAAAAACGGAGAGGCGCCGGGAAAAGTTGAAATCAACACAAGAACTCATTAAGTGCGCCGGTGAAGAAGTCTGAAAGAATAAGCAATTTGGCGAGGAAGGTGTGGAGGGAAGAGAGGATCCCAAAGGAGTGGAAGGAGGCAGTAATTATACCAATAACAAAGGAAGGTGATTAGGTGATCCAGAAGAATGTAAAAATTACAGGGGAATAACGCCGTTGAGCTCTATACAAGATACTATCATCTTTGATACTGTCAAGGCTGAAAGAATACACAGATAGAATAATAGGTGGCAACGAGTTTGGTTTTACAGAAGGTAGATCATGCATGTGGTGATGGTTCTAAAACGTGCGTTGCAATTAAGGAAGGGGTGACAGAATGTTTTGAGATAGACAGTGGTGTGAGACAGGGCGATGCTTTGTCAGCACTCAGCAGTGCAATTTATTATATTGCTGGAAAAAGTATTGAGAGAAACAGGAGAGAAAGGAACACTAATAACGAGTAAAGGGCAAATGATAGCATACGCGGATAACCGCGGATAACATTATGGCTAAAAATGGCAAGAAAATGATGGAAATGTTTAAAAGAATTGGAAGAAGGAGCTAAAGGAAAGGGGCTTTGGGTAAATGAACTGAAGACGAAATATATGACAAGTAACAGAAACAAATCGCGTATGAGACAAAACCTGATCATTGAAGGTAAAACTTTCGAAGAGGTGGGCAGCTTTGTTTACCTATAAGAAAATAAAACTTCCAAGCTTCCCTTGATATATAATTAATCAGGAACGATATTGATGGACGATTAAAATAACTTGTGCACGATTGTGATGAATGATTAATATAACTTGTGCGACATGTTTCGAGAACTTACTGTTCCCATTTTCAAGCGAGATTACATAAATGTCAATTCTTAGAAATCATAACCAATCGACAAAAAATCGTATAAATGAATTAAAATTGAAAGGGCCCTCGCAGCGAGGAACCCTGGATGGCCTAAAGGGCAATGGATGATGGGGGATGAGTAAAATTATTCCAAAAAACAAATAATCTTTTCGTGATTCGACGCCGATGAGGTAATGTTGTTTCAAAAAACAAATTTTAAAAATTAAAAATTGATTTGTTGGTGTTAAAAAAATTAACGCATTGGGATGAATTTATGAACACAATTTTCGAATAAACTATGTGGGTGGGAATAGGTATGTGACATCGTCACCATCATAACAAGTGCGAATGAAAGTTGAAACGTCATATTATATTATGTAGGTAATGACGTTCCATACTGAAAAAATCAATACGATTTGCATTCCAGTGTGTAGAACAAGTTGCCTATTTAACGCAAAAATTCACTAAATAGTAGTTTTCACTTTGCCTTATCTCACCGGAATCGCGTAACGCATTTTTTAAAATAATTCTATTATCTTAGAGTATGGAAAAAAAGCTTTAAGTACCGCCTTAGGAAATAATTCAACGTTTCCATACCACTATTTACTTTCTTTCTATTCACATTACAGCGGATGTCATTTCCTAAAAACGATTTTTCTATTATTGCGATTAACTAAAAAACTAAGACAGATAAAGCCATTTTCTTTAAGTACAGTAGTTCTTCCCATCATTGCAAACAATATACGGTATCGATAATTTGTTAGACTTGAACTGTAAAGACAGCATATCCGAAGAAAGTTTTGTCATTTTTTCAATATGGCCGATTGACTACAGAGGAGCCTTCTATTGTTATACAATTTTACGTTGAATTTGTATATTTCTTTATTTAAATACACATTTATACACTATACACTAGTATTTTATAAAAATTTTTTGTAGTGTTTGGGGTCGTTGACTTCATAGTCATTGGTTCTGGTTCCAGTGGGTCCGTTGTTGCAAGTAGATTATCAGAAAATGGAAACTGGACAGTTCTTCTTATAGAGGCAGGTGGCGAGGAAAGTAATTTTACTGACATTCCAGCTATGTCTAATTACGCTGCCAGTCTTGAATACAACTGGGGATTTAACAGTACTCCCCAAGACACTTGCTGTTTAGGTGAGTCATCTTTGCTGTTGTTTCATGAACCAACTAAGTTTTTTCAGCAATGAACGGAATATGCCCGTTTCCTAGAGGTAAATCGCTTGGAGGTAGCACCGCAATCAACGCACTGGGTTACGTTCGAGGAAACATGTTGGACTACGATAAATGGTCGGACGAGAGTCCGGGATGGTCATACCAGGACGTTCTGCCATACTTCATCAAGTCGGAAAATTCACACATAGACGATGGTGACGAAGGCTATCACGGATATGGAGACTATCTAAACGTCGAACACCATGTGCCCACTAGTAAGAAAGTGTACGCTTTCCTCCGAGCAAACGAAGAACTGGGCAAGCCAATTATCGATTACAACGGTTACAATCAAATGGGTGCCAGTCGAACCCAATTTAATACAATACATGGCCGACGTCAGAGTTCATCGAAGGCGTTCCTTGCACCTGTACGTTCTCGTCGCAACCTCAAAATTTCAACGCACAACCAAAATTCTTATCAACAACACTACCAAAGCAGCTTACGGCGTCCAATTTTCCCACAACAACATCCAGTACGTCGCAAAAATAAAAAAGGAAATCGTGCTTTCTGCGGGCGTAGTGGGATCTCCAACAATTCTAATGCACTCAGGTATAGGTCCCAAACACCACCTCAAAGAATTGAAGATTCCAATCGTGAAGGATCTGGAAGTGGGAGAACACATGCACGATCACCTCACGTTTTACAGCATCCAGTTCACCTCCTCCATATTCGATCCCGTATACACTCTGCGCGAGTCCATCACACAGTATTTGAACGGATTTGGTCCACTTACTACAGCGGCAAACATGCAAGGTATAGCAGAGCCGGTCTTAGGGTTTGCGGGGCTGTGTGCAAAAATAAATGCGGGGCTAAGAAAAATAACTTTTATTTACTCATTACAAATGTACAGGGTGAACAACTAAGAAAGGAGGCCGGCCATAACTCGGAAACTATTTGAGAGAGAACAGTGAAATAAAAAATCTAACAATAAATGTGCCCAACAGAAAATGCTGGAAATTACTTTCAATTTCCTACCATTGCCACAAGATGGCGTTTCACTGATTTCAATTTGAAATTCCCATTTTTGGGCAATTTTCCTCAGTAAGGTATTTAAAAAAATAAATTCATTGTAAACTAGTGATGAATGTGCAAAACTTTGTTTAATGAATTTTTACAATTGCTGTCAAAATAAACTTTATTTAATAAAGGAAGGGGGAACTAAATTACGTGTTACTAGAAAAAAGCGTGTAACTTCGAAACGGATTGCTTGAATTTGTAAGATTGGTCTCGATGTAAAGAGAATGCTTGATATTACCAAAAAAATCCAAAACCACAACAATTTCTTATCTCCGTCTACCAATAGAGGGCGAAACTTGTTGAAGGAACAAAACGGTCGACTTTTCTAAAAAAATTCAAATGGTACCAAATATTTTTTTCACTGCTATTGAAAGGAAAATTAATAAGGGAGTAATTTAAAAAAAAGTTATCTCAATAGCTCTTATAGTACCGAAGATATAGTCACAAATGTGGTAATATAAGAGGCAATTTGAAGTATAAACACCATTTAATAAAAACATAACTATAAAAATAAAATCACAGAACATTCAAAATTTACGAAACTATGTAAAATAAAAGAGGCTTTTCAGCTAAAAATTTTTTATTTTTTCTACTGGCTATCGATTTCGGTCTACTTATGGACCATCTTCAGGCCGTGCTGAAATTGACATTGATGAGTACCTACCGGATAAGTGGCATAATTATGAAAATGTGTTACCGTCTGATGTTGTTGTGAAATGCAAAACGACAGGATGGATGGGAGGTCGTCTCATAAAGAATTACGAAACTATGTTAAGAGAAACAAAAAAACAAACCTAGCGCGGGGCTGGCCTAACCGCGGGGCCGTGTGCAGTGCACACTTTGCCCCCCCATATATCCGGCTCTGAGGTATAGCCTTCTTTCAATTATCAACGAGAAATACAACTGTACCAGATCTCGAGGTACTCTTCATTCCCACCGTTCCGGCAAATACGTCCGGATATGTTCACGTTGGCGAAAGAATGTGGAGAAGATCATATGATACGCAAGTTTCGCAAATAGTACTGGTGCTCCTTCATCCGAAGACACGCGGTCGAATATTTCTGAACTCCAACGACCCCTTCGTGTATCCGCTAATCGATTCGAAATGTCTAAGCGACGAGGGAAACGAGGATGTTGATAGTATTTACCGCGGCATCGAAAAGGTGATGGAACTCTTCGATACGAAGGCTTTTAGACGTATTAACGCCACCTTACTTCCCGATCCGTTATGTACGGATCGTACGTTTAGATCTCGTGCGTATTGGATGTGTTTAATTCGTTTAACGGCACTGAACGCTTACCATGGTGGCGGTACTTGTCGAATGGGACCCCATTCAAATAAGGGTGCCGTTGTTGACAACAAGTTGAAAGTTTATGGCATTAAGAATTTGAGGGTTGCCGACACAAGCATCATACCAGTTACTCTTTCAGGTCACATGAGCGCACCCGCAATGATGGTTGGTGAACGGGTATCCGATTTTATTAAAAAAGATCATGGTTTTATGCATCAAAAATAATAAACGATTGAATTACGTCTCCATTGTAGTTTTGAATTAGTGCCCATCCTTATGTTGTAAAAGGCCATTAATGATAATTTTGTTTCGCCATCATCATTTTTGATTTCAGTCTTTCGCACGATCTTTTTGTTGGGTTTTGAAAATCCAGGCATGTGTTTTGGGAAGTCTTTGATTTCGACAAGTCGAAAGTAGTTGGTAAATTTGGTGATACCCTCCAATAAACATGGTGTCAATTTTGTCTTTTCTATTTTTTTCCCATACAGTTTTCTCTTAGCTTCATAAACAATAACCTGTTGTGACTTTCCTGAAGGTTTTGGTGCTCCCACATTTTAATCTTTTTGAAGTGTCCGTTTTGGGTCTCAGTCTTTGAGACAGCCTTTTAGTAGGTGAGGTTGTTTAACGCTTCTAGGTTTCACCAGTTTGGAAGGTGAGGAGTCTGGTTGTCTAGAGTACCTACTCTGTTTCCCGCCTTATGTTTTTAAATCTAGGACGCCCAGATCCGAAGAGTTTTTAATTTGTCCAGTCGTAGGTGCCTGAAACGTGGTTGGTTAGTTCAGTTTTTTTGTCTGTTTCTACGTGGCGCATTTCTGTTAACACCAGTATAGGGGACTCATAGGTACTGCGCTTCCTGCACAGGATGACTTAATACAGTGGAGTGGCGCTCTATGCTCCGATGTTGGGACCGGCTCGGTTCGGTTGATTGATCATTAGGGCGGCTGAGCAACGACCTCTCGCAACTCCGTGCATGGTTCAACGACATGGTTGACGTACGCACATACACCAAACCCCGTGCAAGTCGTTGGCCAATCGCTGAAGTGGCAGGTCCACGATGTTGCCTTTGATTTAACTTTGCCAGCTTGTAAAAATCACCATCATGAAGTTATTCTTACCACGATAAACAAAACAATATTATTAATAAAGTTCAAGAAGCACTTTTGGATTATTTTGAATTTCTATCGGGCGCTAGTAGTTGGACCTCGTCGTAGTTATTCAGTTCGCGCAGCATCTACTTTGGAATGGTCCTGAATTGCATTGTGCCGAACATCCTGATTGTTGCTTCTCTCATATACTTCAGTATTGTGTTCTGGATGACCTGCAGTCTCCCGACGTGTAATTGCCACGGCGTGGATTCGCGGAATATGCCCCTTTCCCAGAGGCAAGTCACTTGGTCCGATCCAGGACGGGCCTACCATGATGTCTTGTCCCACTTCCATCAAGTCACAAAACTCTCGAATAGAAGATGACCAGGACTACCACGGGTATGATCGAACGTCACTTTTCCACGGGTTTAAGTGTGTAACTTGCCGAATGGGATCGGATTTGGGTGCCGCAGTTTATAACGAGCTAAAGATTTATAATTTGGGGGTTACTGATACAAGCGGATATACTCTTTTATCTCACATGAGCTCACCGGTGATGGTGGTTGCTGAAAGAGTGTCCGATTTTATTAAAAAAATCATGGTTTCATACACTGAAGATTATAAACAATTGAATTACGTTCGGGTCCCATTTGCTTCTAATCGGGACACTCCAAATGCCTGAATTAGTACTAATTCGTAGGTCATAATCGTTCCAGCTATCTAAAAATTGACGTGATATTAAACTGAACTGCGTGCCGCACGCACACTTACGCTTAAGACCAAACCACGCGTAATGAAAAAGAAGTGTTTCCCACTGAGCGATGGTGGGTTGAAGCAGATATGCAGTATAAACCTTCTAATCTGAAAAAAAAATCAACATTAGTAGTACCTACCCCCATCTTTGCCATACGAAAGACAACCTCCACGCTATAAGCGTTGGATGAAACCGAATTTAAGCTCAACAGCGGTCTTTGGCTCTCCTCACCGATCCACGCTCCATACAGGCAAACGCAAAGCGTACGTCCCATTAAAAATCCAAACGAGAAGAAGAAGTAAATTTTTTCCACAGCACTCTCTACATATCTGAAGAACGTGTAAATAATTATCGCTCTCATTTAACCTTTCGATGAGTAGTACTTTAAGCTGTGATAAAGTTGAACGAGGACGTAGAATAAATTGCTGGCGAACGAGATTACTATTAAATTGGACAAGTTGTCGTTAAGCTTTCTGCACAGTATACATAGTCGCACGTAATCTTCTCTTATCTCTTTCCACAGTATTTCATTGGATACCTACAATTAAAAAGTTTTAAATCTACTCTCTAATTCTCGAGAAAACAAATCTGGCAGGAAGGAGACGACTAGGAGCTACCTATCGAACTATTGCAACAAATAGTAAAAGGTTTGGGAATCCTGGTAAGCAAGGGGAGCACATTTATTGATCATGTGAAGTATACCTACCTATGCAATAGTCATGCGCATGATTCCAAACAAGGTGAGTGGGGAGTACAGGGATCCCACATTGGCATTTCAGTCAACTAAGCTCTACATAACAGAAGTGTACCAGGGCTAAGACTTTTTTTAAGACACAGAGGTTGCACATAGAACTGGAAAACATTCTGGTACTGGCCGACCGGGATACCTACCATAACCAAATGTAGCAGGAGACGATAATTTGGGAGTGGCAAACGGAATGGGATAAGTTTCGTTTACTGCAATGACTTCACATTCAGGAGACAGAGAGTACATTTTTAGACATTGAAATTCCAGAGAAGCATCACGATTTCTCCTTGGTTGGGTCACACCAAGATCAATTTTTCGGATCTTTACCCGTAGGTACATCTTTAGCATTTTTTCAAATGGAAGAATTACTGAACAAACCCTTCATTTTTTTCTAAATCACGATTCTTACAAGACCCCGATTACTAGATTGGTCGCCTCCCCTCCCACATATGCAGAGTCTCCACTTTTTGGTCTCGGATCAATTTCTCGCAGGAAAGGTGAACTGATGGGCTTAAAAGTGTCGTATTCTAATGGTATGTTGTGGAGAAAAGTTGCCCAAAGAGCCAAGGTACTAAAATACTATAGTATCCCCGCCCACTAATTGTAATTAATGGTACCCCTTACCTTTTCCTCAGCGTATAGTTCGATTCTATTCGCTATCTGTTGAAAACGTAAAGCGAGACCAACACCCATTAATGATATGAACAGATCAATGTACGTCCATGAAAATGTGGAATCGAACGTTATTACCTGTAAAAGAAATTTTACAAAAAATTTTTCCGATGTGGTACTCACCTGCATTAGGGTTCCAAACCAAATGGAGTATTTTATTATTGCGAACACTTCGGGAAATGCGATTACTACGAAGAAATACTCAAAAATGTCTTGGTTTTCACTTTTCAGTTTGCTGGCGGTTATAAAGTGACCAATGATTGATAAGACGTGTTCAACTGTAACAGATCAATGGTTATGTACCTACTCAACATTTATATTAATTCCATCACAAGTTGACGATTGAGAGTAGGAGATACCATTATGGTTGGGAACCCCATTTCTTCTAGGTATTGTCGTCAACCATCAAAGTAGGTACCTACTATCGCCCCCCTCCCCGCTCCCTTTAAGGGTTGCTCAGAAAGAGACGATTAGGAGCAATCACAACAGCACTTTCATCTAGGTACTGCTTCTTCCATTGTAAAGCTAATCGTAGTACTTAGAAGAAACTTTGCACTTTTCCCTTCCGCTCGTCCTTACCTCTCGCCCTTTTTCTTCATCTTCCCCACCTACTTCAAAAGTTATTAAAGAACGAAAATATTGGGATATTCAAAACTTTACTTCGTCTAGGTACGGGTCCCCCCTCCCCACTATTCTTCTCTTTCCCTTGGTCACTCCCTCATTTTCTCTATCTACCTTAAAAATTATATTAAGATAAACCAAAATTCACTTCGCCTAGGTATTTTTTCTCCTATTGCCCAATCGGTGATGACGCCTTCGATCATTCCCTTGATGAAATCCGCAGAAAAAGTCTCCATTCCGTCTTTCCCTCCACCTTCTCTCGCTCCTCGTTTCTTCATATTTCCCATCCACCCTACAAGCTATTGAAATTATAAAAATATTGATATAAAAAACTCCACTTCATCTAGGTCTGCTTCCCCTTTTGCTCAACTACCGAAATTTATTAACATATGAAAACATTGAGATAAATAAAACCCCACTTCGTCTAGGTATTGGTTCTTCCATTACAGACTCGCTGAAGAAGTTTCCATTCCGTCTTTCCCCCGTTCCATAGCACCTCCTTTCTTCATCTTCCCCACCTATTGAGATAGATGAAACCCCACTTCGTCTAGATAATGCTTCCCTCATTCTGTTCTTTCCCTTCCCACTTTTCTTCGTTCTTCCCCCCTACCTTAAAGGTTATTAAAGTATGCAAATAATGCGATAGGTTACAGAATCAATTCAACAATTCTCTTAGTGCAATCAGCAGAAGAAATTTATTATCCCCTCCTCATCCTTCCTTCTCTGTTGAAAAGTGACTGAAAGGCTGGTCCCACCAGAATGACTTTGGAATCTTTCCCTCTCCGGATTTACTCAGCCTTAACAAAATAAGTACTCTGGGCACTTAAGGGGTACAGTGGTACCCACAGAGCCTCCCTGAAGATGTGACCGAACTGCGATAAGTGGTTGCACACAGTTATATTAGATATAAAAGCGACTATTGTATCGATGACGGACGGACCTTATAGGAAGAAAAATGAAGCTACATAACCTACTCACTGGTAGCGATAGACAGCATCGTTATTGTCATCATCTTCATCCTCAAATTCATCCATCTTGGCCATCCATAACTGTTCATAGCCTTCTCCATCGTGTGCCAGTTTCGCATCAGTTTAGGCCAATTCCTTGCCAGTTCAACAAATAGTACATGAACAGTAATCGAGTTGGCAAAAAATACTACTGCGGCTAAAAATTGAGTTGCCTAAATTCGACGAATTCGTAATAAATATACGATATACTTACTAATCTTTTCGATAGTCGCCTTCGTTACAAATATCTCATGAATGGACGCGTACATCGGGATACAGAGACACATGATCAAAATAAAGGTATACCAGACTTTCCAAGATTTCCAACTGAAATAAAGACGATCCTCCCTCGCACTGTTAATTCCGTTAACGGGAATTAGAGCAAAGATTTGCCCAAGGATTAAGGTCCATCTTATGGAATTATGGAATGTCTCAGTTCCGCTGTTTTTATTGGAAGCCTGTTGCTTGCGTTTCCACAATCGCATTTTTAGTGCGTCGAGTGATTCGTCGTTCGTCACATAATATGGCATCGTTATTAATTTTAGATTGGTGGAAAGTAAGCAGGTCGTAAGGTAATAAAGCCATGTAGGTACACAAAGTTAATGGAGATCGTTCAGCCTGATTGTATTTTATTGCCGTTTGCCTTCTTTTTAATTATTCAAATTTCAAACTGCGCTTGTATTACGTCAGTTATCTGATCTGATCAATTTGATGAATTGATTTCTTTTGTTATAATTTAGCTGAGAATGTACCTATCAACCTAACAGCAAATATTATGAATGATTGTAACATAATTTAACACCACTATTACTAAATGAATATGATCCAATCACGGCTCATGCATTACATTATAACCGTTGAAGTTATTGAACATGGAGAATTTTGTCCTGTTTCAGTTGTAAGTTTCGA
Source organism: Pyrocoelia pectoralis (assembly GCA_036250285.1). NCBI lineage: Eukaryota > Metazoa > Arthropoda > Insecta > Coleoptera > Lampyridae > Pyrocoelia > Pyrocoelia pectoralis. The sequence goes on from CM070083.1 coordinate 6,719,424, forward strand.
GGTAAGTTTCGATCATTATTCATTTTATGTCATACTACCTTATTATTTCACCATAACAAGTCTGAAACAAGAAACATTAATGACTAAATAACGCCTCTTTACATGACAACCGGATTTTAGATAGCAGCGGGCGTTATTTTTATAACGCCCGCAAATTTAAAATTATGCCTCATCACTATAGATACAGTCAAAGATGCTAAATGTGAGTCCATACTGATTTTATTGTTATGATCTGTTTTAATCATCTTAATCAACTTCTTGCAAGTATGACATAAAGTAAAGAAGGCGGGCGTTATGAACATAACGCCTACGGTCGACGTATATCCAGTGGTGTGCTGGAAAAAAGTTAACAATGGGCTTGTTGCCCTGGGCCGGCGCGGTTCCGCGCGCTGTGGGGGGGATTTTTTTATGGTTATTAATTTTCAAAAAAACATTACCTACTTTTTAAATTTCTTTTTCAAAATAATTGAACAAGTTTGTTTGTCTCTTCATGGTCTATGGAAAATATTTAAAAGTAAATTTAAAATAATAATAAAGATTTACATCTACGGTTTACCTACCTTAGCACAACGAATGTTTTTACTAATTTAAAGCACGGTGAAAACATAAAAAACAAAAAACTTAAGAAACCCAATAAGTGCGATCATTCAGTAAGCGATGCACGTTGCACATGTGTAAATTTCAGTAATTGCACAACTGTGATATTGCCTAGACACCTAGACACGAGGCACGCTTTTCATGAACGCCTAATAGAAGACAATTTGGGTTGCCTAACGCCTAACTATAGTAGCACATAAATAATCAAAATCGTAAATAGCCCGGTAGATTGGGATTGTGAAAACTCTGAAAACCTAATTTTAACAATGGGCTCGCAAAGTTTCAAGAAATTTAACAATGGGCTCGCGCGAGCCCATGCGAGCCCACTCCAGCACACCACTGCGTATATCTCTCGGGCTAGAAGCCCTCGGGCTATACACTGTCGACCTACGCCCTAGATACCTTAGTTACTATACTGCACATAAGGACAGTTTTTCTGGATTCTTTACGTTCATTGCTAAATTTTTTTAGATTTCAAATTCCAAATAAACCTTGATACTGAAATAACCACATCTGAGATGCTAATTTTTGTCTAAATAAATGATTCCCTCGTGGTATAATAATATGTGTACTTGCATTGAAATTATTCGCCTAATTATTAGTCGTTTGCATTTGTTGTAAATATTTGTAATAATTCCTTGACATCAGTGGCGGTCTGGGTGTCTACGGCTTAATCGGAATTTTACAATCGAAGCAAGCAAGCCCTTTTTAAATTTAGAGGATGTTACGTTACTCGATTAGTTGCCTAATTCGCAAAAGTCGATCGTATTGATTTTAGTAAGAATTACGAAATTTCCTAATTCTTTATTCTGTCAAATCCCTCTTTTTTTTTCCTAATAGAAGCCGTCCTAAAGGTTCGCGACGGTTGCGTTGGTTCAGTTACAAATTTTTCGCTCGGCATTGAAACTCGTTATTTTAATTGGCTACAGAGTACGTCACTTAATCTCTGATTGGTTGATCTTTTTCTTTTCGTTTTCATTTCTTTGTTGCCATTGAGTCGCCGACAACATTTCCGTATTACTTACATAAATAGTTGCTCCATTCTTAATGGCGATCTTTCAACTGTGTCGTTGAACAAAACGTTATCTACATATTTAGTGCTACCGAAATTTTCACATTTTCTTATAAATCGATAGTGAAAAGCTTCGATCAATCTAGTGTACTTTACTTGGAATCATCTGCTTATTCTAAGAGTCATCCCAGCAAACACACATATAAAATATACATACAACATATATAAGATTGAAGTAAATACCCCTACATATGCTTTTTTATATATCAAGTATGTAAGTGTTCTTTAAAAATTTATATATACCGTATGTAACAGATTACGTATATTTTACATAATAGTATATAAACTTACGGATATTCTGTATACAGAAATTCATATAATATATACATATAGATAATTACATATTACCCATGAAATTTATGTGCTGTCATATTTATATGAATAGATTTATGTACGTTATATGTAAACTCTTATATGTAAGAAGTATTACATATTTTTTATGTATGCCTTCTGTAAATATAATTCTAAATTATCATTACATATATTATATTGTCGAAAATAAAAGTCCGTTTCTAATTGCGCCGCAGAATTAATCGCACGCGCGGGTGTTCTATAACGCCAAAAATTGTAGTTCACGTACCTTTAATATTAGATCCGTATCGACTAAAATGCGTCTAATTTATATAGAAAATAAATAATATAAAATAAATTAAATCCTGGTCATTTTTAACATAAAGGTAGGTATAATCATTGAATAAGACTTCACTCAACGATATAATCAAACATAATTTAAACTCGCGAAACAGGGCAAAGTTAGGAAGAACGAAATAAAAAAAAGAAATGTTTCAGATTAGCGCAGTGGTACAATGCGGATACAAAGGAAATACATGTCAGATTTCGGAATTTGTGACGCCCACCCGCAACGGTTCGAATCCGGTTAAGGGACACTTTTCAAGATCATAATAAACTGTCGGCTTTCAGTTCAGGTAAAAACGGGTTCGTGCAAGAATTAAGTTAATTAAAAGTACAGTTGCACGTAGAAATGTAGTTTTTCCATTTTTTTGTATGAAACTGCTTAAATAATTTTTTACATTGGTAATAATTACATTATGCTCGAGTAGCTGCCATTTGGTCATCGCAACGCTTTTACAACTAATATTTTTTATGTGAATATTACATAAAATATACATAAAACGTATATAAATTCATGTACTACAGATATAAAGAATTTACATCTAATAGACATATATATTATTTTAAAAATTGCTGACATCCTGACATTAAATATCTCTTATTTTTCTTCCAGTTTTATATAACTTATATGTATTTTATATATAAATGTGTTTGCTGGGATTAAACCATATTTTACGTATTTGTGCATTAACTAAGTGTTTATGAATTATATACTTTTTTGCTGCGCTCCTGGAGAATAATAATCCTCGAGGTATGTACCTAATTATTTGTATTAAATATCACGATGATGTTAGGATTCTGATTTTGTGAGCGAGGAATCTGAAGAAGATTATTTGAACAAAAATCACCCTACTGAAGAAATTACCCCTCAAACTTCAACTATTATAGTAATTAAGGTATCTAGGGCGTTATGTTCATAACGCCCGTGGTGCCTTCATAACTTTATGTCATACTTGTAAGAAGTTCATTAAGATGATTAAAACAGATCATAACAATAAAATCAGTATAGACTGACATTTAACATTCTTGACCGTTTCTATAGTGATGAGGCATAATTTTACATTTTCGGGCGTTACAAGCTAGCTTTATAAAAAATAACGCCCGTTGCTATCTAAAATCCGGTTGTCATGTAAAGAGGCGTTAAGTGTTTAGTCATTAGTGTTTTTTGTTTCAGCAGTTGTTATGGTGAAATAATAAGGTAGTATGACATAAATAAATTAACGGAAACATTAGATATATCTAATACGAAAACGCCAGAATTAAAATAGGTAATTTGAATCAGTTGTATCTACATCTGACACTAGTTCATTATTATTGGAAAAAAAGCAAACAATCTCTCCAGCAATCATAATACGACCAATTCCGACCATGAAAACTGTTCCAAAATCTAGAAAGGGAGGAGAAAAAAGAAAAAAAGTCAACCATTTACACAGATTCACCAGAATATAAAAAATACTCGACAGAAATCAAAAGAAGAGGCGAAGAAAAAGGGAGTAAAGCGAAATGTATTTAACAACAAGAAAAGAAAACTCAGAATCATCTGATGAGACCGATGTTGATTCATTGCTTTCATAGGGATCAGAAAGTTCCCTCTAGGCATCAATTCAATATTTGAGTTAATAGATGATCAGAAAATAGAAATAGGCAATTTTTTTTGGTTTCCGACAAAAACAACAATTGTAGGTAGGTTTATTATATAGGAAAGGTTTTGAAAGAAATAGGATTTAACGAATTCAAGATAAAGTTCCTCAGAAGAAAGTTTAATAAAAACACGTTTCTTATCCAGAAGTTGACGATATTCCTGAAGCCAACCGAGAAGATATCATTGCGATTATGCCAGATCCACTTTTAATAAACAAATACATGGTATTTGATGTTATTATTTCAATTTGACATGTATGGTCTAGAATTAACTGTGATTGTCAATACTGCTCTACTGATATGTTAAATGTGCCCCATATGTTGGGCACATTTGACTCTTTGCATATAAAAAAATAATATTTGTTTATCCAAAAAGTTTAAAAAGTAAACAGTTAGGTAGGTACATTTTATATGTTTTAATCATTTCTATCAATTCCAAGAAGTTTTTATTAAAAAAACAGTTATAGTTTTTTTTTAAATTAATAACAAAAACGATGTTAAATGGGCCCCGCGCTCCACTACTACAAAACGTTAAACCCACTGACTTGTATCATAAAGGACTGAGCATTCTTCAATACAACATTGAAGCAAACAAGCCCCACCTAAATATTAGTTACTTCAGGTGCCAACTAGTGCGTTAGTTATATAATGATGGTAGCTCGGTGTTTATAATGTGTTGGTAGTACTGGTATCAGCTGTTACAGTTTAGCTTGTTTTAACCTATATGCTTAATATCTGGTGAAAAGTAGTATAATTACAGGCTCATAATTATTTAAAAACGTAAATTATTAAAAATTGTATTTTATTGCAATGCATAAACGTAGTTTATACTACGTATGAAACAAGGTTATGTTTATGTAAATAAAAACATTAGTTACAGTGTTACCAATAATCACCAACACAACAAACCTAAATTACTAATTGGCACCTTAAAATACCAGTTTTCAATTTGCTTCAAAAATAGTGGAGGGGATCATTAGAATGCTCAGTCCTTTATGATACAGGTCAGTGGTTAAACCGCGATATTCATTTAGAAGTACCCTGTATAATACTTTGTATATGGGGAAATGAATCTGGTAACTTTTGTTTTTTAAAGTTGTTACTCGATTTAACGCCATATTTAACCTTAACGAAAGTTTTGACAAGCAACGAAAGTTATGATAGTTTTATTATTTTTTGTTGTATAATAAATAATTAGCAAAAACGTATCGTGTAGAATTTATAATGCGACAGAAAATGCCCCCATTTCGAAGAAAGAAAACTCATAAAAGTTTCCCGGTTAAAGTATGTACCTTAGATGCGGAATTAGAGTTTAATTTGGAGGTGAGTAATTTTTGAAAATTCTTTTCCAAATTCCATTAATATATAATAATTTATATAGTGGAGGGCTACGGGCCGTGATCTTTTCGATTTGGTTTGTCGTACAATCGGATTACGAGAGACATGGTATTTCGGTTTACAATACGAGGACTCAAAGGGATTTATATCGTGGCTTAAGCTCGACAAGAAAGGTACCTGTTTGTTTACAATTTCAATTATACGTAACGCTTCGTTTATAGTACAGGATCAAAGTATACACAAGGATCCGCATAGTTGTACGTCGTTTATGTTTTTGGCCAAATTTTATCCTGAGGAAGTCGCCGACGAATTAGTACAGGAAGTAACGCAACACCTATTTTTTTTGCAAGTTAAACAGGCCATCTTGTCGATGGATATTTATTGTCCGCCGGAGGCGTCCGTACTTTTAGCCAGTTACGCCGTACAGGCTAAGGTGAGCGGTTTTCATCTATTGTACATCCCTTTTTTTTATATCCGTTAACTTTCAGTTTGGCGATTTCGATGAGGACACGTACAAACCGGGTATGTTGGCGAGCGAAGATTTGTTACCGCAACGCGTTATCGATCAGTATCAAATGACGCTCGACATGTGGGAGGAACGAATACGCGTTTGGTACGCCGATCATCGCGGTATGAGTCGCGACGAGGCCGAAATGGAATATCTGAAAATAGCGCAAGATCTCGATATGTACGGAGTAAATTACTTTCCCATTACTGTACGTTTTCGGTTTTCGTAGCGAGCGAAACGTAATCGATTTGTTCCACAGAATAAAAAAGAGACTGATCTATGGCTGGGCGTAACAGCGTTAGGTTTAAATATATACGAAAAAGAAAATAAATTGCAGCCAAAGACGACTTTTACGTGGTCGGAAATTAGACATATTAGCTTCGACGATAAGAAATTTATAATTAAGCCCGTTGATAAAAATTCACCGAATTTCGTCTTTTTTAGTCAAAAAGTGCGTATGAATAAATTGGTAAGTACGCGTTTCTACGTCACGTTCGCTGTTGATCATCCGTTTTTTTTTGGACAGATATTAGATTTATGTATGGGAAATCACGATCTTTTTATGCGTAGACGGAAACCGGATTCAATGGAGTTACAACAAATGAAGGCAGCCGCTAAGGAGGAGAAACAAAGACGGCAAGTACAGCGTAATCGATTGGCACGCGAAAAGCAGCTCAGAGAGGAGGCGGAACGAGAACGTGCCAATTTGGAACAAAGGTTATTACAGTATCAGGAGGAAATTCGTCTCGCCAATGAAGCATTGGTAAATTTATTTTCTGTTTACTATTATCTTTATCCTCGACTTCTTCTATCATTAGTGTGGAGGTTCGTCTTCATTTCTTCTCTTCTTCTTGTACCCTTTTCTGTTTTGTTATATTTTTCCACCCTAAAAATGAACCTTCATGTCATAACATCAAGTGTTTTGGAAGCTGTGGCCTTCCATTTGGAGGGCTTCTCAATGCGTCTGCGACAAAATGGAACAAAACCCAATTTTTGACTCATTATTACTACAAGCCAAACTACAAGCCAAAAGCAAATTTTAGGGTCCCTACTTTAGCGCCAAATATCTCATAAATAATGAGTAAAGCAAAGCTGACACTTCACAAATTTATTAACTGTACCTCAGAGAGTACCATACCATATTATTTTCATTCTTGGTTTCTATTGGAGTATAAACATGTTGCAAAACACCAAGTTGCCAAAAATGAGCTAGAGTCAAATGAAGTGACAATTACGTCATTTCAGAGATTATTTTTTCCGCTGCCACTGGAAAGGGCACTTTTTTTCTACTAGAATCATCTTGGTCCATCTTAGATTCGATTCAGCAAAGGGATGAAAAATAAGGCTGAACCTAATGACAAATTATTGAGCTGTCCAATGAGTCGATCAGCTACAATCGTCTCCTGAGGTTGAGGCAGTTGGGGCACAATTCAAATATGCGATAAAATGAAAATGGATACTTGCACTGAAACTCAGTTACATTCAAGTTCTGTACAAGATAATACACATTTCTCGGAACTAATCATATCTCAGTAATGCATTGGTCCATGATGGCTATGCCACTACCAATTCTGTTGGAAATTATTCTCTAGAATCCCCTACGCCAAGGGGCCATGCCTGATAGCCAGTCATGGGTGGGTCCACGTTTTTCAGAGCTTCCCAAGCCTTCATGTTGGTTTGTGATATAGGTCCCAAAGCCTCCTTTGGGCTTCTTCATCTTGGTTCCCAAGCCATATTGTGGCCAGGTGTTTTCATCTAGGTTCCAAAACTTCACCTGAGTTTTTTCATGTTGGTTCGCAAGTCATATTGTTGGTTTCTTTATCTAGGTTCCAAGGTTCCCAAGCCATAGGCGTCTTCATCTAGGTTCCAACCTCATTGTTCATTCCTTCATTTAGGTTCCAAAGCCTCGTTTGGGTTTCTTCATCTTGGTTCCCAAGTCATATTGTTGGTGGGGGCTTCATCTAGGTTCCAACCTCATTGTTGGTTCCTTCATCTAGCTTCCAAAGCCTCCTTTGGATTTCTTCATCTTGCTTCGCAAGCCATATTGTTGGCGGTGTCTTCATCTAGGTTCCAAAGCCTGAAGTGGGTTTCTTCATCTTGGTTCCCAAGCCTGCTCTGTTCACAATCACTGCTTCATGAAACTGAAATTGTGAGCGAGCTGGACCAAATGGATGCATGAGATTATGTAATAATATAGTAATTTTATGATAATTAAATTAAATCATCGAGGTATCAAGTTGTAAATTCAACCTTATATTTCATCCCTTTGTTGAATCGAATCCAAGATGAACCAAGATGATTTCTAGTGGAAAAATGTGCTCTTTCCAGTGGTGACGGAAAAAATCATCTCTGAAATGACGTAAGTCACTTTATTTGACTCTGGACATTGCTCATTTTTGGCAACTTGGTTGGCACTAGTGGAGGCAATTTTTTTCGAATATTCGAATGTATAATCGGGAATTATTCGAATACTTAACAATACCACTATTCGAATTAGAATAAAAACGAATAAAACGAATAAAACGAATAAAACGAATGAAACGAATAAAACGAATAAAACGAATGAAACGAATAAAACGTATAAAACGAATAATGGCCAGAACAAAGAAAATTGTTAAATTAAGAAAAAAGAGAACTTCGTTGGTTTATTATTGAGAGATGACAGACGGCAGGTAGGCCTACTACCTACTTTTCATTTCATGGAATTATTTCTCATTTACAAATTTCTTTCGACCGACAATATTTTATGAATAGTAGATAAAACGTTGTAGGTACAACATTCGTATTGTAAATAGCTATTTCAGCATTTCTTTTCTGTCAGCTTAAAGTCATTCACTATTCAATAACACCCTTTTACAAGTCGTAATGAACTGTAATTTATTGTTTGTTAGTGTAAAAGGTTTTCGGTAAATCAGTGAACACGTTTCTCTAAACATTACCTACAATAATTCTCAACCACGCAGGGTGATTTTAACTGGAATTATTTTCGTGGTATTGTGAAGCTTGGACTTTGTTTATTTAAGTTTATGCTTTTTACCCGCCTTTGATGATAATTTATTCCTTTAAAGGATTATCTAAGCATTTAAATATAAATTTTTAATTTAGTTCAAATTATTTCTCACCCTAGACGACTACATTATTGTGATTTATGAGTAAAGTGTGGAAATATTTCGTGAAGAATACGAGTGATGCGGTAGTTACTTTGCAAAATTTGCAATAAGTGTCTTAAATTTAATTGAGCAACAACAAGTAATTTACTATTCAAATGTTTATGCTTAAATGAAACTTCCATTGGAGAATGCTCTACTAGGTAGGTAGTATAAAACTAGTCCAACGAATAAAAGGAGTAAAACGATAAAACGAATAAAACGAATACAACGAATACAACGAATATAACGAATAAAACTAATAAAATGAATTTTTTTCTGACTATTATTCGAATTCGAATAATTCTATATTCGAATATATTTTTAACGAATATTCGAATACGAAAAAATTAAATTTGCCACCACTAGTTGGCACCATGTTTATGGTCCAATAGAAACCCAAGATAAGTAGCTTTGAATGAAGAAACAAATTTATCAAGTATCAGCTTTTCGTTACTCATTATTCATGTGATATCTTGCCCTAAAGTAGGGACCCTAAAATTTACTCCATATCTTCTGCCTCTGCGGATTTTATAAGGCACTTTGACCCCTGCTGCTGGTTCCTGAAGTAAATTTTATCTCGCCAGATCACGTTTTTTACGTTCAGCACCAAAAGTTGTACCAGATGTGATAGTGAGAGAGTTCCACATGCTTTTGTCTTGTAGTAATAATGAGTCAAATGCAGATGGATTGAGAAACCCTCCAAATGAAAGGCCACAGTTTCCAAAATAATGAAATTTTGCAGATGTTCATTTCTAGGGTGGTTCGATGCTCACGCCAAGTTTCAGCAAAATTGAAGCTGATGACCCTCAGACCACTTGAGATGGAATAACCCTAATAATAATATTTATTTTGTCGTGCCTTTGCTCTCTTCTCTTATCCTTCCCAACTTTCTGCTAGTACTTCCTTCCTCCCTCAATTCTTTGCACTCTCAGCATATGTTCAACTTTCTCTTCTCCTTCCCCGCACATCTTTTATCCTCGTCCTCTCTCCAATATCTGTTTCCTCTCTTCTCATTACCACATTTAAATCTCGCTATCATTCTTTTCCTCTCTTTGCTTTTCCTACCTTTTAGGTATTCTGGGATCTCCTCTGCTATTATCTTACCATATTCCCTGTTATACATAGACTCCCTTACCTTCGCCCTTCTTTCCTGTTTATCTACCCATCCTGTCTTCTCTTCCCTTTATTCCCTCTTTGTACTACACTGCCACCTTCCCCGCTTCCACTCTTATCTTCTGTGTCTCTGTCTATTCTGCAACTATCCATCCTGGTGTCTCCTCGGTCAATCCCATTACCCAGCTCCAGTATCTTTCCCGTATCCTCTCCTGTTCTTTCTACCCCATCTCTCCCCTCCATAAATCATTTTCCCCCCTTCAGCTCCATTTCAAAGACCCTTTCCCCTTATTCGCCTTTTCTGCTCTATATATGTATAATGTGTGTTTCCCTGTGTACCCTATCCCCCCCCCCCCCCCCTCTATTCTTCTGTTTTTCCCTTTTTACTCTTCTTCCCAATTACCACCTTCCCCACGTTTATCTTCAGACCCAGTCCTTTTTCGTCCTTTGCCATCATCCCCACAACGTCTAAATCATTGCATTCCCTACTTACCATCACTGCTTCCGCTTGCCGCGCCCGTAGTTTTCCACTACTTCCTCTGTGTATACCTCAAATAAGTTTAGACTTAGCGGGCATCCTAGTCCCTTCCTTGTCCAAAATTTCTCACCTACCTTCCTGTTTGCTGTTATTCTGTTACTCATCGCTGTATAAATGTCTTTCATTCTTTTCCTTATTCTCTCGTCCATTTTTCTCCATGATATCCCCTAACTTCTCCCTGTTAACCTTATCTAAAATTAAAAATATATATATATATATAATTTCCCCCCTTTCTTTTCGAGATCTTTATCTATCCTTCTATAGCTGTAGCTTCTAAATCTCTCCTGTTCATCCGGTAGTGTGTTTCTAATTCTCCTTGTAGTCTTTTCTCTATTAGCTTCGCATATATCTTGTATCCTGAATTTAGGAGGGTAATTCTTTGGTAATTTTCCATGCAAATCACTGTGGAAACAACTATGCTTATATTTTTTATTACTCACTAGCTTGTACCGGGCGCGTTGCTGCCGCAGAACGTTTATCAACTTGTGCATCATCACTAACGCACAGTCATTGATTCTGAACTTATTTGCTTTTCATTCATTTTCAATCGCTCTCGATTGTAATTCGGACATGCCAATACGACTATTTTCATTATCCTTCGCCCCTCTTGTCATCAGTGTAGTTTGCACATGAAGTACATCGCCCCGCATTTGACTCATTTCGACTACCTATGTCAGCTCGCCCTCTCCTTGCCATTGTAATATGAACATTATAAAACGACACCGAATTGTTTCCACGCTCACTCAAATCTGTCAAACGGACAGTAATAACGTTGCGCTTTTGTTTAAAATAAAATCAAAGCTCCATAGCAATAACATGGTAATAGCCCAGGCAATAAAGGTTTTATGTCGGGAAAAATTAGTGACAAGCTGAACTTCTTCCAGTTGTTAGAGCCTAATTAGGGGTATATTTTCCCAAAAGTCCCCGCCCCTCCGCCCTGTGCTTTCCTGCGCACCCCCCGTTCAATATCCAATTTGCAAGCTTTTGGATTATCGTTCATATCTCCGTTATCTTTTATCCTAACCTAAAATTTTTTTGATCAGTTTTTTACTTAGAAAATTATCTACTTCAATTATATCTCAACTATTTTCGATATACTTAACAGTTTATTAGAAATTTGTTTTTTTACGGAAAATTTTACTTTTCTAAGGATCTTTTAAATGGGTTTTTGCATTTTAACGAGTTTTTTGGTAATAATTTAACAAAACACTTTAAGTAAAAGTGGTAGAGCAATTCTTTATCTTTCCAAATAACTCCTGACAGTAACATAATATGTACACCTGGGGATTGAAACAAAGAGCGCGCTCACCACTTACTGACAGCCGTGACGTCGTATAACTAAGGTTTCATGTGTTGGAAAAATTAGTAACAAACTGAACTGCTGCCAGTTGTTAGAGCCTAACTAGGGGTATGTTTTCCCAAAAGTCACCGCCCCTTCTCCCAGTCCTTTCTTTCCTTCCCCTTCTTTAAAATCCAATGAGCAAGCTTTTGGAATACCGTTCATATCTCAGTGACCATTTAGCTTACACGAAAACACTTTTTACGATCGTTTTTGTTGAATTATTGTCTGGAAAAAAGGGATTGACATATTTTTTTCGCTAGCATTAATAACTACTTTAAAATATATTCGCTGAATATAAAATATTTATTTTTTGTGAAATTTATAGTAAAATAAGTTGGTCATTGTTATTTACATTTAAATATTAATCATCATCCAGTGCGTCTTCATCTTCGACTATGGATGGTGCATTCTTACATGAAAGACCATTATAATATTCGCACATACCTGAATAATGCAAACTTGATTTTCGACATCCACAGTAATTCCCACAAGCAGATTTGCAAGAACAGGACACTACATATAACAAATCATCCGGTGCAAAAGGCTTTAAAGTGGTCACTGGTTTAAGTACTTGTCTCTCTCTTCCATCTTCTCTTACAAGCTCCAACTCCCAACCCCATTCAATATAGGTGACAACTTATTCCCCAACCATGTTTGAACTTGCAAGAAACCCTCAGTATGTGTTGCTGACATGCTTCTGTCGTTGGAGGTAATTTAGCCAAATCCAAATTCGATCTTAAATTTGACTTTTTTGTCATCATAGCAAATTTGAAGTATCAGGCTTCATTTAAGTTTGTATATCTGTCCATTCCGTATAGTCCTAACACAAATCTTTCCCCACTGGTTAGTACCTAATTGGTCTTTTGCTATATTACTTTCAGTAAACACAGAAGCTTGTTTCTTAGCTTCAGAGGCAGATTTTAACAACTCTACTGCTTTTATCTTCCCTAAACCATAAAAGCACGATGTTGTATCGCAGCCAGTTACTGCATGTATAAATAAAAGATTTTGCCGGATGTCAGTATATTTCTGAACCAACATTTCAATGTTGTAGAATGCTTTCGTTGGATCTTTGCCACCTCTAGGTTTACAGAAATACATTTTCTCTTTCTCGGGTGTAAGAGCCACTAATAAGACTAACAAATCCGTATCTGAACCGACAACAACAACTTTGGAATACTGTTTTACTTTTGCTATAGCAACTTTCACTATATCAACATCGGCATCGTCTTCTACAGTGTACGTAGATAAACCTCTTTTATTTAATTCTGATGATACGGCCTCGATCAGTCTTTTCTTGTTTTTCCTATTGCCTAAAAAATTTTCTTTGGGAGTCATACATTTGGTGCTTTCTTCAAAGTTGATGATGAATGAAGTTTTCTTTGCAGCTCTTCTACTTTGTTCTTCGTATTTAGTGGTTGAATGATCCGGATATCCGTCAAAAATGGTGGTTGTATTTTCTCCATAGTTACGCATTATATATCAGTAATTTTTTACTATTTCCCCATATGTGGAATCGTTCGGCCAGCTCACATAATGAATTAAAAATCCTCCATCGAGTACAAATGTAGCATCAGTTATATCAATATCTTCGTCCAAACCACTTTCAAATATCTTCATTAATGAAGATTTTATGCCTTTTCGAAGTGACACATCATCAAAAAGAGATGGAGGCCTAGATGCTAGCTCATATGTCAGGTATTCTTTTAATTTGCTTGGGCTGTCACAAACACAAAGTATTCTGTTGAAGAGCTGTTGGGGATTTACTGTTACTTCCTGCGATCGAACTTTTACCTTTTTTAGTTTGGCTTGTGTTTGCACCATGTCCTTTCTCCGCAATTTTAAATCGCTAAAATTTTGTCCTTCCATCTTTGTCATCGCTGCGATGCCAATTTCATAAGCCTGATCACAATTTACAGAGTCATCGGACACATAACCAGATGATAAAGAGACGAGTTCTCCCGTTAACTTAGTAAAAGGGTTATGTTCTCGAAGCCATGTTAATAGGAGGGCGCGGCGAGGTCAGCAAGTGGCTAGCGCGCTCTTTGTTTCAATCCTACGTAGTAAACTGTTAAGTCTATCGAAAATAGTTATGAGATAATTTAAGTAGATAATTTTCTAAGGAAAAAATTGGTAAAAAAATTTTTAGGTTAGGATAAAAGGTAACGGAGATATGAACAATAATCCAAAAGCTTGCAAATTGGATATTGAAGGAGGGGTACGGAGGAAAGCACCGGGAGGAGGGGTGGGGACTTTTGTGAAAATATACCTCTAGTGGTGTCCTAACAGCTGGCAAAAAATCAGCTTGTCACTAATTTTTCCCGACATTCGTTAAATTTTTCCTTTTATTTCCTGGGCTATAACTTCGAAAGCCAGAGGGACGAAGCCCTAAAATTTTAGGACTTCACTTAATGGCTTTTTGATGAATTAATGGGATTTTGATGGGCAAAAGTTTGTACCAGCTGAAAATCTTTTAGGGTCTTGTATTATGTCCTTTTTAAAAGGTTTTCTGAGTAGTTTAGACTCCTCCTCTCCACATTGTTGGTTTTTGGGCAGCTTTGCTTTGCAGCTGTGAGCTTCAGATAACTTGAGCCTTGGAAGTCTTTGTTCCCAAGTTGTTGTCTTGGCGCTGAGCCCACAGCTGTGTTCTCTTTCGGGTCCTCGGTAAGTCTCACAAGTAACTAGTAGATAGAGGCCCTTCTCCACAGAACGCTATATATGAAGATAATCCATTTGTACTATGAGATGCGAGGGGTTCTCCATTGGAATTTTCTCAGCCACGATCTGCATTGGAAATTATGTTTTTGTTGAGGTTGTTCCCCAATAGGAGGACCCCTGAGCCGAGCTCAGTAACCCAGACTAGAGCTTGCTCAACGCCTAGGTCTATATCAAATACATGTTATCGTAGTAAAACCTCGTAACGACTCTTCTTACAGCTAGTTTTGTCTCTAACTTTTATTTTCTTCGTTTCCCTTATTAATTGGCTTAAATATTTCATTCCTGCCCGCTTCTAGGTATTTGATGTATTACCGACATTTTTTACAGCGCCGATCGGAAGAAAGCGCCGATTTATTGGCAGAGAAAAGTAGAGTAGCAGAAGAAGAGGCGATGCTTCTCAGCCAGAAAGCTTCAGAAGCCGAACAAGAAATCACACGAATTAGATTAAGCGCACTACGTACTGAAGAGGAAAAGGTAAATCTAGAGCGTAAGACACGTGAAGCCGAGATGTTAACAGCACGATTAGTTGAGGAGTCGGAAAGGCGAGCGGCAGAAGCAAACAAACTGAAAGATGAATTGTTACGTGCACGTGCCGCCGAAAAGCAAGCCAAAGAGAAATTGCTCGATTTTCTTGGTCGTAATGCCTACTCGAATTCCGTTACAGCCAGTCCAATAGCGGTAAGTTTCATCACACGATGACCGATTTCAACTTATCTTCCCTTTTCTAGTCTGTTACCAGTTTATACTCAGGCCCGTTAAGTCCTCAATTGCATCCGGAATTATTGGTACTCGAACGAGAACCCAGTCCTGCGCCCGATCTCAATCTTAACATTAATTTAAATTCGTACGATCTTTTAGCACACGGGGACGTCGATCAGCTCTCTTTAGAAATCGAGAAAGAAAGGTGAGTAGACGAAATTCGACTGTCTTTGTCATAAATCTTTACGTGTAATACAGGGTGGACTATTTGGAGAAATCGAAACATCTTCAAAATCAACTTCGCGAACTTCGTTCCGAAATTGCCGTATTGAAAGTGGGCGAAAAGCAAAGCGAATTAGATCAACTTCACGACGAACAAGTAAAATTAGGCGAAAATAAATATTCAACACTTAGGAAAAGTAAGTCGGGTTCGACGAAATCGCGTGTAGCGTTCTTTGAAGAATTATAGCTATTGATTTAACGAACGTTAGTGGACCTGGAGCGGTATTATGTAAATATGTAATCCTTATGCTTCCTAACGATACGATAATTCCATTTTTGACTAAAATTGTTTCACTTTTCTTTGCCTATTTCAACGACGCGACGATGGTTATAACTTATAAGGATAATTGTGTTAAATTATTTTGAGCTTAATAGGACAATAATTTTAATAAGAGTAGATTACAGAAGTGTATATTTTGTAATAAAATAATTGTATATATTTTTCTAAAAAGGTCTCTTCAAATTTGTGACAATATTGCTAGGTGAAATATAGAAAACAATTATAGTTTTTATGCTCCCTTTCTAAGTTGTACAAAATTGTAATTTTCTCTTCTAAATCTTCGTGAAAAGTATCTTAACACTAAATATTCATTCGAAGGAAGACATTTGGGCAGTATTTTATAAAGAAAAATCATGAAGATGCTTTAGTGAATGTTTAAATTTTGAATTTAAAACCCTCCTTCGTTTCAGAGGAAAGTTTCAGAAAACGAAAATATTCGATGTTAAAAAAATGCACATTAAGCATGAATATTTGTAAGCTATCATCAAACAATTTTACGGATTTTTATGATAGGTAGTTATAAATATTACGCCAAAGCCCTACAACCACCCATCCTTATATTCCCTAAGCAACCCACTTCCATAGTGAGGAGTGACGGTGAAATGAAACACAATATCTTTTCCATTTCAACCTAATCTCCGTTTTGTTTTTTGGTAAACCGTCGAAACTTTCCACCGCGACAGTGCTATAGAGCTGAAACACGTTGCATGAAGTATTTAGGAAATCATATTGTAGTGCACATTGTCAAGGGAGGAAAATGTGTGCCTATGGAATGGCACCACATTTCCCACGCTGCTTGTGAAACTTTCCGTAGCGGCTCCTCTAATCGTTGCGTCGAGAAGCACCATAGAAAGCAATCGTCTCACCCATAACCTACTCAGGTATGCGCGATTTCGGAGGCGGCGTTAGTAGTCGGGAATGGAAGGCCGCTATTATTAGCTCCACGATAGAAAAACCTGTGACCTCGTCCCTTACAGTGCAGTTAGGTCTAGAGCTGATCTGCGCTTCCTTGGATCACGATAGCGTGTTCGAGCTGTTTGTGATCTTCTTGACATACGGAAAGGAAGATTTAATTATAGATGCACGAAGAACCTCGCCGTTGGATAATTTTCTGGGAGCTCATGGAGGTCAAGTCTCCGAAATTCGAGGAACGACTCCCGCGAGAACCGATTGCAATTTTTAGATGGGGAGGATGATTCTCTGCGGAAGATGGCGCCAAGGACGCTGAGAGGCCGATTTTTTTCGCGAAATATGGGCTGATATATCCTGACGTCGAGCCTCCTACGCAGAATGTCGGTTCCAGCCATTGAGTTTGGCGATTGAATACAATTGATAATATTTGAGGAAGTTCACCTACATACTCTTCGTAATTTCATATTCAAAACCTCAAGGATCATCCATCAAGCCACGGTAAGTGAGTCTTCTCATACCTATTATTAAAGCCATACCAAGACTTTGGCACTTTCCATCTTGGTGGAAATGTACCGCGTTATTGTGTTACTTACAGAAGCCCAGTTAATCAATTATCTTGCCGCATAATTTCCGCCCGATGAGTTCCACGGCTGTCTGGCTCGCTGGTGGAAGATGCTGGACCCCGGTCTGCCTCTAGCCACGAACTGATAGTGTCACACCTCCCCTTACCCGCTGCTTCGAGGTTTGAGGGTGTTGGAGCATCTATACACATGAATGGTATATATGCCATATATGGAAGATTTCAATCACAGCGAACAAGAGCTCCACCGTCCTTTTCCCTAAACAGAAACGTACGTTTCTGTAAACCAGCGAGTCTCCCCTAGACGGGTGTCTAACGTGGAGAAATCAAAGTAGGGCTGTACACGGCAATGACGTACCTACTCTTTTTCGATGTGGGAATGCACAGCGGTAACATACTTTGTAAGATTACAGGTCATCTAGAACAAGATCCTGTTCGTTCGAAACTACCAATTGCACCAGATCTCCGCGAACATCTCTACCTACTGCCAGGGAGCCCATCCAACTTTCCAAAACCATATCCTAACCCAGCAGGTGCGGGGAACTACCAAAAAGACCAACCACTTGAGCACAAGCGCCTTTTCCATGCAGGATAGGACCAAAAGGTCTTACTAAGGGACAAAAGGGCAGAGTCATGGTACCTACTCATACGCCCAACACATAATGAGTGGAAGAATTGAAACCTTTGTGGCCGTTAAACACAACTATATAAGTAAATTGTACAGATGTCTTGGTGTATCATCGGAACAGGGAAAGAGCGATTTGGATAACTGAAGAAAACCTCATCACCGAACTTTGTTGTAACGACTGATTGCCGCCAACAATCGACAATATAATGACAAGAACCATTAGGTGCTTCAAGGTATATCCCCGCATGTTTGTCTCGTCTGATAGTAAGAAGTAGAGAACACTATTATCGCCTTCAATGGCGATCTGCTCGTGGTATTCCTTACGCACGGAGAGGAAGGACATGCTTAGACCAAGAACCTGTCCCTGCAGATATAGTCATTGGATCGCCAACAATCTGATGAGTAAGGTGCAACTTGTGCTTTTTACCCCATCGATGCCTTGCTGGTACAGAAGAGATTCATTTTCAGTTGGCAGACAAGGAGATCATCATGGAGGTACGCACGAGGAGTCTTTCTTTTGACGATAACACACATATAAAATATACATACAACATATAGGTATAATATTGAAGTAAATATCCCTACATATGCTTTTTTATATATGAAGTATGTAAGTGTTCTTTAATAAAGTTATATAAACCGTATGTCACAGATTACGTATATTTTACATAATAGTATTGGAACTTACGGATATTCTGTATACAGAAATTCATATAATATATGCATATAGATAATTAGGTACATATTACCCATGAAATTTATATGTGTGCTGTCATATCAATAAGTAAAACAATTATGGACAAACTAAACTTTATTGGTCTACTGTTGGCGATCGATTTCGGTGAATTAATACACCATCATCAGGCCGTGCTGGAAGATGAAATGTAAAAATGAGTATGAACGAGGCAAATAAATAATGGTAGTTCATACTCATTTTTACATTTCATCTTCCATCACGGCCTGATGATGGTGTATTAATTCACCGAAATCTATCGCCAACAGTAGACCAATAAAGTTTAGTTTGTCCATAATTGTTTTACTTATTGATATAATCTGCGAACTAAAAAATGGAGTACTTCATACACAAGATGTGCTGTCATATTTATATGATTAGATTTATGTACGTTATATGTAAAATCTTATATGTATAAGAAGTATTACATATTTTTTATGTATGCCTTCTGTAAATATAATTATAAATTATCATTACATATATTATATTGTCGAAAATAAAAGTCCGTTTCTATTTGCGCCGTATAATTATAATCGCACGCGCGGGTTTTCTATAACGCCAAAAATTGTAGTTCACGTACCTTTAATATTAGATCCGTATCGACTAAAATGCGTCGAATTTATATAATAGAAAATAAATAATATAAAATAAATTAAATCCTGGTCATTTTTAACATAAAGGTAGGTGTAATCATTGAATAATACTTCACTCAACGATATAATCAAACATAATTTAAACTCGCGAAACAGCGCAAAGTTAGGAGAACGAAATAAAAAAAAGGAATGTTTCAGATTAGCGCAGTGGTACAATGTCGGATACAAAGAAAGCACTTCTCGGATTTCGGAATTTGCAACGCCCATCCGCAACGGTTCGAGTCCGGTTAAGGGAAACTTTTCAAGCAAGTATATAATATCATAAGAAACTGTCGGCTTTCAGTTCAGGTAAAAACGGGTTCGTGCAAGAATTAAGTTAATTAAAAGTACAGTTGCACGTAAAAATGTAGTTTTTCCATTTTTTTGTATGAAACTGCTTAAATAATTTTTTACATTGGTAATAATTACATTATGCTCGAGTAGCTGCCATTTGGTCATCGCAACGCTTTTACAACTAATATTTTTTATGTGAATATTACATAAAATATACATAAAACGTATATAAATTCATATACTACAGATATAGAAGAATTTACATCTAATAGACATACATATATTATTTTGAAAATTGCTGACATCCTGACATTAAATATCTCTTATTTTTCTTACAGTTTTATATAAATCTAAAAAGCTCTTATATAATTTATATGTATTTTATATATAAATGGGTTTGCTGGGATCTCTGCCTCTACTTTCAAACCTTTCACTTGGTGCTCTAGTAGAGTGCTAGTATGATGTCTATTATAGCGACAAGCGACGATATCTCACACGAACACCAACAGTTTCCATCTTCACATCTTTCTGGAGAATGACCATTTCATCATTGGGCGGGAAATAACTACACTAACAGATTAAGAAAAAGCACAACTTTCCCAAGAGATAAGACGCTTCTAAATTCGATCCAAGGTGACTTAGTCCCTCATCATTAGGAGCTCTCCTAAATGGAGTACCAAGGATCTTGTCCTACAAGCTACGAGATCTCCAACGCTTCAACGAGCCAACGCAACGCCTTAAACATTTGTAAAATTCACACGCAAATCACAAATGCGCTACCCCTTTACGAAAGTTTCTCATATTTTAGGCAACTCATCGTACCTACACACATTATCAATTTTCCCACCAAAAAAATATGCTATCAATTAATCTATATTGACGTTTCGAGCTTTTTCGGCCGATAAACCACGTAAGAAAATACTATCAGTTAATCATGAAAAGTTATCGGTCCCCCTTCCGTTATCTAAGAAGTTATCATTTCAGACTTGTCCTAATCATAGTGAAATATTGTCAACGTAGTTGCAAAAGCGCATTCGAATAATGTCGAGTAGTGATTTCTTAATAACATCGGCCTATTACTGTGCCTTGTTTTGTTTAACTTTTGTCGTGTACATTTTGATTTTTGAGGAAAATCCAAATAAGGATCGGTATAAATCACCAGGTTAAAAGTCAAAATGCCATTAGATAGCAATTTTTTTTAAGTATCAATTTTAGATTGGTACTATTTGTTCAAAAGAGTCATTGCCATTCCTACCATAAATAGACTAAAAAGGAGATTACGTAAAGCAGAATCTGCGTTAGCTGCAGATCTTCAGGAACAGCCCAGGAAACTGAACTCGGAAAAGGTAGGGTAATTTTTGTATTGGTTTCTCTCTCATTATCATCTCCCATTGATTGATAGAAAACAGACACGCAGACTTTTTATGCACTTGATACAGACGGAACTTTACTCTTCCTCAAAATTATTCTTCACGAGCACCGGATTGCCGAAATTGTACTCCTGTTGAGGTTAAGTAATGGGAAAAGTTATACCTTTCCAGGTGAGATGTTGGTACTTTTCCTGCAGGTCTTAGTTTAATTCTTTATAGACGATGATCGAGTGCTATTATGTAGCACTACTGATAAGCATTGGCAAGCGGGAGGATTAACACTGACAATTTTGGAACCGTTCCAAAGGGTTCGATTGACTTATAATGGATTTTTAAGAAATTTACCAAACGGTGTAGAGCACGTCAAATTTAGCTTAATGTAGATGCCTTTTTTCCCATACGTAAATGCTATACACTTATGCTTTCAGTTGGAACAGTGCAGATCAGGCGTTACATTATCCCCAAGACGTACCCAATGCGTTACTCACAGATGCACTGGCGAAGGAAAGATGGCGCGACGGTTCCTGGATCGATCTAATGTAAGTCAACGTTTTACTATCTACTTGAGTAGGTACAATTAGTAGTTGTAGGGGAGACCAGAATGGTTACGAACAATACGGTGTTCTTCAAGGCATAATCACAACAGGTGCAATTTCCAACGATATCTACATGAAAAGTTTCAGGAAGCGTTTTTGGGGAACGGGAGAACATCGGGCCCTCCACAGGGATTTCACCATTTTTGTGGTTGGGCAAGATGGCACATTATTCACTATCGGTGCCAAATCGTACAAAAAAGGTTGTACCAGGTTAAAATTTGGAACAATTTTTGACCGTACACAAAAGATTTGTCCCATCACCCAACATGATATCAACCTAGAGTATGTGGGCGAATACAACGCACCCTCCAGCATATCGTTCCATTTAAAAGGTAGGTAAGTCTCTTTATTCTGTATGTTTTGACTCGCAGCTCTCAGCAAATGGAAAGATATATAAGTGTGTCGCGACACTGATGCATCGAGAGATGTCGACAATGCGTAGTGATGACCACCACGGATGGGAAATGAAGATGGTTCCTTGCAAGATTATTTTAAATGAGCAAGACGGAGTTGGATTGGTTTCGTTTTGGTACGCACGTCGAGGTAATCTTCCAAATCTATTCCGCATCCGACATAATCCCGCAATTCTAGGTAATGGACGTGATCTACCCGATTTTTTGATGATGGAACCCAAATTAAATCACGACGTCACCAATTTCGTGGCGGCTTTCGGCGAACGCGAATGCGAAGTTGCCGCTTTCGCCGGTGAGAAAGGAAAATTGATGGCTCTAGCGTCGTCTATGAACTCTCCAAATGTATATACAAATAGTGCCTTAAATTCGAAAAAGTTCAACCTTCATTTACAGTTTGTGGTACCACGCGGTTTTGTCATCCTCACAACGGCATTTAGACACCATCTTAGTAACAATGAGAAGTTGAAGGAAGCGGTGATGGACGTAAAAGATATATGCTTGGGAAAAGGGGCGGGAGACCTGTCATTGGCTTGCCAAAGGTAACTCGTGCCGTGATTGAGATGTAGAATAAGATCGTTACTTTGCAGAACTGTGGAGTTATTCTTAACGGAGCCCATTGCAGATGATGTGGTTAAGGAAGTGTTGGGCGCGATTGGGAGGTTAGGGGGGAATGAGAACGTTTGGGCGATTTGCAATTCGGGTATATCTTTAAATGTGATACGGAGGAGATTTGACTAACAATTTTAGATGTTCCCACGGGAACCTGTGGGAAGACGGAAGATTTTTTCAATTGTCAATCCGAAGATATCCTTAAAACGTTGTTAACCTGTTGGAGTTCCCTTTTCACGTATCAAAACGTTTTGTACAGGAAGCAACAAGGGCTCGAGATCTGTTGCAGTACTGCCGTTCTTCTTCAGCGCATGGATGATATTGGAAAATCTGGCACGCTTTCCAGTTGCGAGCAAGAGAACCCATCGAAAATTGTGATTAGGTCCCAATTCGGCTTAGACCCGGTACGTGTAAGTTTACATGTCTTTGGCTTTGATACTTACATAACAAATTTTAGCTCTCTTCCAAGTCGGACACAGTCATATTACACCGCACTTGGAAAGGAGAGTTGAGTACCACCTCCACTTTAAGTCATGGAGTAAGCATTACTGAAGAACAGGCGTTTACTTTGGGAAACGCCTTAATTGATTTGGAAAACGCGTTCGGATTCTTTTGCCAAATTAAGTGGGCATACCTCAAGGTAATCTTGTTAACTGTCTAGATCAGTACCAGTAAGTCAGTCGACAGGGTGTTTTCTACGTCTTTCAACTTCTTCCAATTGGACAAATTAATGAGTGGACCGACCACGAGCTTCTTCACGAGTTTGACAGTCCCATTATGGCATCGGAAGCTGTATCGACATCAGCCAACATCACTGAGCTAATGCCAGGTGCTCTAACTCCTCTAACCAACAGTCTTATGATACGAATACTCAACGACTACATTTACAGGCCGTTCGGCAAAAGGATGATTGTTTCATCACTGTTTCAAGCTAGAATTAGTACTGTAAGTATAAGACTGTCGTCTCCACTGAAAAAAAAAAGCGTTTCAGGGTTCACTCATCAAAATGAAACGTGTTGGTCGATTTGCCAGAATCTGGCAAGTCGCCAAGGTGTTAGCCGATGCGATCACTGGTGAGCGAACCGTGGAAACGCCTCAACCGAAGAACAATTTGGATCACGCGAAATCGCCCAAATGTGTATTGGAAGTAATCGAAAGGGAACTGGACAGTTTAAGAGCGTTGGGAAAATTGTACGTCCATGCTTTGACTCAGAGCATCACCCAGATGAAGGCTTTACTAATACTTACCAAGGGTGAGGCTGCACTCTCAAGCTTCACAACCTAACCTCTGTCCCCATTTCAGAAGTGGACTATGCCTCAAAGTTATCTCTCCTACTTCCGTTATCTTCCCATCCAGAAATGTCGAAGTTGATGATAAACTTATGCGATATTATATACGAATCGGGAATTTACGGCGAGTTCGCAAGGGTCGCTCCTAATGACGGAATGTCGTGGCTGAAATGGAATTGCGTGCAGGCCAGTGACCGATTGGAGCATTTTTTAAAAACATACGACAAGCGAGGGGTTAGAGAGGTAATATTGTGAAAGTAGGTGCTAGTTGACTTAAGCCTCTCGTCTACAGTACGAGCTCCAAGATCAAACCTGGCGGAAGAATCACGTGGTTCTTGTCGAGATGCTTCAATTCTATTGCAAACTTTACAAGGGGAAGTTTGTGCAGGTTGAGTCATCGCCCAGTTTAACTAAGCGAAAGCCGAGGAACAAGATGTTATGGTACGATATGATTTGAAAGGTACCCTGTCCGTTTATGTTCGTTTTTTAGCCCTATGATTCATTTCATTACAAAGAGGTGTAGGGAGTGGATTGTTGATAAGGAGAAGATGAGATCGAGCATCGTGAGAAAGATCGATGACATTCGCTTGTGTTTTCGAGTGTTATCGCGTGAGTTGGTGGTTCAAGGTTCCATTCCCAATGAGGATTTAATCTATCATCTCTCTTGGTACGAGTTAAATCGATTGGTACTTAAACAAGATAGTGCCGCAGTTCCAAGGTGGGTGTGTCTTGGAGGCACTTTGATCTTACTACCTACTGATTTTTCAGGGCGATACGTAGGCAACAGCTGTATCCCGTTTGGGATAAGATTATCTTGCCGGCAACAGTTTTTGGGGTTCCGAAGCGAGATAAGGATGTAGAAGTGAGGCCGATGGGGGTCGGAGACTCTGTTTCTTATGGCGATATCCACGGCAGAGCATGCGTGGTTAGGAGTATCCACGATATTCAACAATTACAAGCTGGTAGGTGACGTACCTAAGGGTGGTACCATTTTGTCATTTCAATTTTCAGGTGATATTTTGATCAGTTTGAGCGTTAATATAAGTTGGTCGCCATATCTTTCAATGCTGTCCGGCTTGGTAACAGAATCTACTGGTTTTTTTTCCTACGGTTAGTATCTAAGGTCTTTTAGTACTATCTTACCAAAGCAATTTTAGGGGCAGTAATTAGTAAGGAATATCGACTTCCTTGCGTTGTTGGAGTGAAAGATGCCACTGTAATGTTTAAAACCGGCGATATAGTACTTTTATCCGGTAAGAATGGTACAATTCAGTTATTTAGCTAAATAAAAGAAGAACTTCCATAATATATTTACCATAACCTAAATTGTACAAATTGCGTACCTACTTAATCTAAATCTAATTTTTTAAACGAACCTTCAACCCCAAATATATCACTCGCATTCTTTGGCTTTCCAATCCGTTTAGACTCGTTCCCAAGTTGTTTTTCGTCCATTTTGAAAAATTCCGCATTTTCCGACATAGTCTTTTTGTTCAGTTCTGAAACGAACCCCAAGATTTTACCTTGGATTTGTAGGTATGTGCATTTTACCATATAACTCAGAAAGTGGGCCAGCTTTGCCACCGTAGTCACTTGGGAGATTTTCCAATGGCACGTGCTTAAATAGTGGATCAATAGTGTTCGTGTGAAGATAGAGCTGAAAATGGTTTTTGATACATTAAGCTTCTTAGTAATTTGTGTTACCATATCAATCAATTCCTTCTTCATGAAAGGTTTCATTAGCGCCATTATTTTATCCATGAAAGATACTACATTGATGAAGTGGAGGCCTTTCAGGCGTACTGGCAGTGCTTCCTAAAACACTTCGTTAAGCTACAAAAGAGGAAGGTTCACTCACCTGAAGATAAAGAAAGAACTTTTTCATGCCCATTAAGCTTAATTTTGTCATGTGTCCCAAAGTGATCCCATTCATATCTATAACCATGATCAAACCCTCAGAACTACCACCTTGCATCATCCACAACATTAAACTCATATCAAAGCTTCTGACTTGATCGTTAAAGTTGTACTTATTTACATCGCTATCAATAATACGGCAGAATATCACTCTGTAACCTTCGGGAGTGTATTTGGGTAGCGGAACATATGCACTAAAATACAGTTGGGGAATACTCCACACATTACTATTAAAAATCAAACTTACCCCACTTTAACATCCTCCTGAAATTTGGCCGAATTTGGATCTCTATCCGCGAAAAATTCCGGACAGAGAGTTTTTATGGTAAAAAATGTATCTATGGTAGTCTTCGCCTGTTCCATACTAAAGTAGCAACTCTGGAGGAAGAGGATCAACTGAAGATCTGCAAAATCACCAATATCGTTACCGGAGTGGTAAGTTGACACAAAAAAAACTCGTACCAGAAATTTGTGGTAAATGAGGCTGTTTTTCGACCCATTCTCGTAACGCCTTCACGTCTTCTTCGCGTAAATCTTTATTTTTTTTGTATTCATCAGCAACATCAGCAAGTTTGATAGGCATTGTAGTTGCTCGAGTGTGTACAACAGAACTGTTACAATGAAACAAAAAAAAACAACGGTTTGGTACCTATTGCGTGTTAGGTATTCGACAGTATGACAAAAAAATGACTAATCACCATGCAGGAAGTCATCTTGAAAGGTATGCATACGGTAATATTTTTCCACATTAATATGGTATTATGTAACTCCTTTTTCTTCCATCTATTTAAAAAAAAACTCATTAGCGGGGACGACCTCCACAAGTTATAACCAGTTAACCTACAAATAAATTACCATTTTGTTATTAATTATTCTTATTTGTCTAAAAGTTTGATGTAATAGTAGACGTTTTAATAGTAGCAATAGAAAGAAATTGGAGAAAAAATTACCATAAACAAATCTGCAACTCGTGTACACGTACATGAATTGTATAATTATGTAAAGGTAGCTAATCATGTCATTTTAAACCTTGAAAGTGTATGGTAGTAATATTTAAACTACAATTAACTTTAAATTTCATATTGGGTCACGCAGTATGTGCATGTCACAAAATGATATTTAATATTAAATACTACTGTTTTGATAGTCTATTATTAGAAGAAAATTCTTCTCTGCAGTACCAAAAGGGCCTCATACAACTTGCCAACAATTTGGGTTCGTTAGAAGGACTAATTGGCCATGAGGTCACCATGCAAAAAAGGGCTCAGTCTTTAGAACTTCGAGGTGCCTTGGGGGGCTCTTTTGGAATAACGGAGTCAAATGGTCCTAACAGTACAAGGTTACCCCCAAAAAAGGTGTAATACACAAGTAGATACAACTTTCAAGAATTAGAGCATTCCATGGCCATATTAACAAATAAAGGCTAAGAGAAATCGGTATCCGAAGAACACTCGAAGGAGGAGGAGGAGAGAAGCGAAGAAACCTTCGTCACCAAGTTGCATCGGAGCTAATAACAGCGTCCGATATTACCTTTTATTATTTAATAAAGTTCTGTACGCGCGTCGGAAAAAGAGCCGTTACGCTTACCAAATTATCAAATACAGCGCGGACACCAAAATACACCGCAGAGAATCGCAAATTAGCACCATCTCCAAAACAGTTGTTCTTGGAACAGGTAATCGGTACTCAATTTTGGTGTTGTAAACGGACACTTTCAATAGATGAAAGTTTCCGCTCCGTTAAGAAGATCCCACTGACCACTAGACGCAGTCCTAACTCAATTTAAAGAAAAGAAAACCTGACTTGTCGCCAACTTAGCAGTGTCGAGGGAAATTACTTTTCCTGGAACGAAAATTCCTTGTCTTTGTTTCGCGGGTAATAGAAGGGCATCCTCTCACGATCGTCACGGACTACCCAACAGCCACCTTCCTTACCCTCTGAAAACAGGCTCCTCAAAACCAGATCAAAACGGTCAAGAATTGGGATTTTAAAATTACCTCAACAAAAGCCTTCATATTCCAGATCTCCTCGTGGACCATAGTCTCTTCCAACTGGAGCTACTTTAGTTTAGAAATCGAAACTGAACAAGATCCAGAAGAAAAGGAAAGGACTTCCTGAACATAGAATTGTGATGCATTAGAACATGGCGCTCGTCCAAGTGGATTCCACTTTCCGCACACCCTACGGGCGAGCGTTAGTCAGTCGCTACGCCCAAGACACAGGGCATCTCTCCACCTAACAATAGAATCTGAGCCGTAAACAACGAACCGCTGAACTGGCTAAAATGACGTGTAGACTTTTACGTTTTCTCTGTTTATGGTATCCAAGGGATCTAGCGGCTAGGTCGGGAAAAAACCATCCCACCCTCTGCTCTAGATGAAATCCAAACACAGGTGGAAAGTATAGAAGAGTACGCAAATCGCTTACTCAGCGTCTCCCATGGAAATTATTCTACCTTCCACAGAATCCATACACTGGCCAAAAAGTCCACCACTCCCCCGATTACCTAATGAGTAAGGGAATACTTTCAGGACTCCAACTTCTTCCCCTCTTGGCTCATCTCCAACCATATGCGTCAATGTTTTCTCTTTACTAAGCCGAACTTATGCAAGAAATCCTTTTGATTACAAATCGCTTGGGTGACATTAGCCCTAACTGAAATGGGCAGGTTTGCTGCTTTTCCATCCTCAGTATTGGTTAGTCCTGAAGTTCTCCAGCTGACTTAAAGCTTTAGCGCATGAGTTTGGCTCTTTGTTCTTCCGCGCTAAAGCTTTAAGTCGGCTGGAGAACTTCAGGACTAACCAATACTGAGGATGGAAAAGCAGCAAACCTGCCCATTTCAGTCTCCAATGGTACGAAAGCCCAGATTTTCTGATTTTTTGAACGGAGCTTCCCTCTTGTGCTATAAAGAGGGATCTTCTTGACTTGACGAGATTCTCAACAGTCCGAGGGAGAAATTGTTCTGCGTGGGAACGCCAACTCTTTACGGTCATCAGGGCAGCGGATACATACTCACAACTCACTTACCAACCACTAAACTACGGATCTTTGTCCATAAAAATTACCACCGGATGCTGGACGCTTTCGCCTTAGCAAAAGTTCCCATATGTGGAAAAAGAGGTAAGCACAGTACGAAATCTAAATCCTAAGAACAAGCAGGATATGGTTCCCAGGCTGGTAGCAGTAGCGACCAAATCTCTTTTCACTATGCAAAGCGTATATTTTTAATCGACAGGACAAAAATAACAATCAAGGGAGTCTTACAAAAATATACTCAGTGCCCAGTGGGATGCAAGCAACACCAATTGGGGCGTTGTTATACATATAGATCAAACTTCCAGTGAGCGACGAGAGGAGCGAAAGAATGAACTTTGATGGTAGCTCCAAAGCTGTAAATATGACTGAGGCATTAGAAACCATCTCTTCAACTACATTCCAGTGAGTGAGCACGTTTTGAATGATAAAGTTTTCATAGATTAATGTACATCATCAGAGACACAGTATGTCTACATATAAAAAGTACGTAAGTAGTCTGAGGGTAAAAGGGGCATGGCTTGTTCTTGAGCAACAGCAACCAAGCAGGACTGATGGAACACTTTCTCAATACTTATGCTTTGCCCATGTCACATCGCTCAACTTGTACTAAGATGTTTCCCTTTCGTGCCCTAGATGTTCTCTGTACTTTATTGTAATTAAGTATGTCATCCGTTTTCATGGTAGGTGCACACTTTTTTGGGAATTCTCGCGAATCCCTTTTCCTTTTCAATTTACCGAAAGCAGCCTCTGTCCTCAATGCCTTTTGTTATTGGCGATTTTTCTGATTTGTTCTTAGATCTACATCCACCCTCCTCCTCTTCTAAGTTATCCGCCGGATTCCACTCTTTTCCGCAGTCAGATGAGCTTCGATTCTATTTATGGTCCTTTCGGGGCATTCCAAGTCAGTTACGTTTAGGAAACGCACAAAACGCCGCTTGCGTGGAATAGTTTTCATCACAGGATAAGTGAGGGTAAGGGCCTTCCAGCTTCACTGCTTAAAAACACCTTGAGCTGAGTGTTACGCTTACTTTTGATGTTCCCCAAGCGATCGTAGAGACATTCACGTTCTCAGAAAATCAAAGATTTCGAAAAACATAGATCCCTCCTCATCCCTAATTACTAATTAAGTACCAAAAGCCTTAATAAGTGAGACAATTAATTAGCGCACAAAATAGTACTTAATCTATATTTTACAAATAACGTTCTTCAAAACTACAACTCACATTAATTACTAATTGCAGTTGACTTTTGAACCATCCCACAATAACACTAGAGATTACCAAAAATCTTCCCACAGATAATTATTGTGATTAATTGCAATAACCCTGAAAGCGGAATTAATCATCAAACTGGAACGTAATGCATTAGTTAACAATGTCAATGCAGGAAGCAGTAAGTATATTATTAAAATGTAGGTATGAGATAATATTTAAAAAAAACGAAATAAAGGTTGGGTTTATAAATACTACCCTTTTCGTCACTAATTAGAGGGACTGATAATTTAATTAATTGATTCTTTATTAATAAATTAATTTATTAGGTCATTACCAATTTCAATTTTTGTAAAACTGATTATTTCAAAACTCTGTTCCTTAATTTTTACAATAAATTGATCAATTGGTAACTAACTAATTAATTCTAATTAGTGCTTGATGTACCGTCTTCACTACAAGGGCGCCGCCAGAAAATTTTCCCAGGGGGGGCAAGCACTATTGGGGGTTCGTGGCTCTGGCATTTTTTCAAGATTTCGTACAAAATTTATTTTTATTTCTAATAACTTTTGCTTTTTTTCTCTTTCCCAGGGGGGGCCGTTGCCCCCCCCTTGGCGGCGCCCTTGCTTCACTACGTTTACTAATAGCGATTGTCGTCGTCCTCATTGTGAAGAAATTAGGATTTCTAATTAATTACGGCAAGCAAATTAAAGATCATCTTTTACTACAAACGGTTATCGTTTCCTTTTTACGCATCATTGTGTGAAGGGAATGTTCCAACTTACTAAAACACTGTTAATTCTAATCTTATAATGTGTAGCGGATAACAGCTAACGTAATAATAACATTTAATAATTAATTTGTCTAATTACTGCCTCAAATCTAATTAAAACTCATTAATTAATTAATTACAAGTATTAAATTAGGTGTTTTGGTGAATTATTTTCTCTAAGAAATGATCGAATACGATACATTCCACCTATTTGTAGGGTATGAGGGTCGTCCAATTAAAAGTACGTATCAGTAAAATTAAGCAATTAATTGCAATTAGTTATTTATTTCTAATTGATGCAGTATGCACCGCTTTCGCTACGTTTACCAATTTCGAGATTGTGGTTTCTCTGTGAAGACATAAGGATTTGTAATTAATTATGGTGCCTACTGACTCTATATAAATATAAAAGCATAATAGACGTCTTTTATGATGATAAAAGGTACCGTTAATTGTCATATGCGCATTCGTCCGTTTTCAAATATTCAACTCGCGGCAATTCGAGAATTTCAGTAATTTTAAGCTGTTGTACTTGACGATTGTTCCCGAACGCGATGACGTATCTGCGCGACCCGAATCATCTTAAATTGTGCGACCTGTACTAATTTATGTGAAGAGGGGGTACTACCAATTTTTAAGTTTTCGTATGCAACAGTTACAATAATAATGGTATTCCATTATTTCAACTCATTAATTAATTTTTAAATAGCAAGTATTTAATTAGCTGCGGATTTGCCGACTTAACTAAGGATTCCCAAGGGGGTGAACAAATACAGTACATCTCACTACGTGTAGCGTGCGGATCGTCAGTTTAAAATTAGTAAAATTAATCGATTGGGGACTAATTAATTCTAATTATCTTTGTTTAAAATTGGCGAGGGTTGTCGTTTTTTCTGTTTAAAAATTGCAATTTGCAATTAATGATTGTAAGGCTCATATCTTGCACCAAACTCATTAATTAATTACCTTCTGTAGCGAATTGACAATGCTACAATACTTTGGCCCGATCAAATCTGTCATTCTATATTGTGAAAATGGAACATCCTATAGGTATACCTACTAATCGCTAATTCGGATATAAAAAATGATTTGACAAGCACATGATTTAATTTATATAATTATTTATTTAAAATAAGCGTAAATAATAATGTTGATTTTATATTTCCGTCCTCCAAATTCAGTATAAAAGGCTTTCTTTCGGTACACTTTGTGCATCTGTGAAACGTTACAATATGAAATATTTTAGTGTTTGTTTCTTGTTTGTTCTCTTGGTTTGTGCTCTGGTACCAAGTTTTTAAACCAAATTTGTCTAGATTCCAATTGGTGTCATTTTTAGGTTGGGGTTAGCTGTCGAAGCCACCCGATTGGTTTTCAAAAACCGCTTCCTGTTCTTCCGAATGAAATGAAAGGGGTTGCTTGCTGTGAGTACCCATAATTCGTATTATTGGTCTAATTTTGATTACTCTTTTTCTTAGCGTCATCGACTTCAGCTCCGTGAGTTGGTGATGGTCGATAGTATGTATAATCTAAATAAGTTACATGCACACTGCACTGTTAAATAAAAATATTAAACTATGAATCCTGTTGTGTCTTTGCTCTTCCAAAATTGCCTCCGACCAGAGCAATCGTGTGGTGGTCCACTCCTTAATACACAGCACTTATGGAAGCTTTTCAGGACTCGTACCTTATTTCGTGGGAGTTCCACCCTTAGATCATATACACTCCGTGATCTAAAGTTCCACCTCTTGCATTTGTATAAAAATAGGTTAATGGATGTTATTTACTTTGTATTTCCCCCTTAAGTTTACAGAGTGGTGCAATGGTGCACACTGCACCTCAGACGGGAGTGTTGGTTGACACCGTTGGAAGAAAGCTTTACAGTGTGGCGGTGGTGTGATTGATTTATAGTCATCACCGATCACCGAAGACATTATTGCCTATAAACCATTAGAAAACCCACTGCGAAGCTGAAGCCTGAACTACCGCAATTCGATTTTAGGATAGTTACCCACCAGGGAGCTCCAATCGATATTGATTCGGGAAGAAGGAACATATTAATTCATTTCATAATGTTAAAGAACACCCCGATCACACGGCCCAGATTATACGATCCGCGAAGGAAGTTTCTCTGTTGCTTTCCTTGGACCTGGAAGCAAGTGAAACACTTCACACTTGCCTTCGTGTGTGTTCTCCGATTCGACGGTCAGACAATGTGGGAGGAAAGTCAAGATCAATCCTTGTGTTACCAACACTCTAAATCTTGTTTTCCAGCACTACTATTATAAATTGTCTTGGCATGAGTGAATATGCCAAACGATCGGTGCTTAATGCTTAACCACCGACGAAGAGGGCGGAAGATTTTGACAAAGAAGTAGCAAACACTCCCCAGTACATGCTTTGCAACAACTCTCACCTTTCATCTGCGTGCAACCAATTCACATTAAATTATCACCTTGGCAAAGGGTTGCTAAATCCAAGGAGCTTAGGATCTGCTTAAACGGTTACAAGGGGTTATTTTCTTTCGAAATGCTCTTCTAAGTTCCCTTGTCGCATGTGCAAGGTCAAACATTACACTCTATTGCACATTGGATCCGCATTTACTCGTAAAGAACCTGCTAGCGCAGAAACTCCGGCCATTTTCTGAAGTTTTGGACCTCGAGGACCCTGTGGGAAAAGAGAGAGGGAGAGAAAACTTCAAATTTTTTTCCATTCCTCCAGTTTTCTCTCAATAACATTTTTCTCTTACGTCCTACGGCAAAAGCATTCCTATACTTTTTTGTAGAGCGTAGATATTAAACTGTTGATTCGAAAGAACTTTGATTTTTTGAAATCCGGCTACAATTAATGGAGATGTGGAGATGCATAAAAAACAAAAAAGGTCCATAATTGGAAAACAAAAGCTAAAATTAAAAAAAATATTTTAAGAAACGTGTTGGTTTTGACGAGTCCTATAACTTCTATTACGTTTTCCACTTTGAGTAGAAACACCCTGTAGAAAGGTACACAGATCATAGTAGGTACTCATTTGAACTCATTACATTTCCTGTTGGGATTTCTTAGCCATTTGTTCTGCTTCTCGCCGCCCTCCTGAGCCATCAGGGTGTCAATGACGTCGTCGCCCTCGTTGTATTCGTCTACTATGTTTGGTGAGTCTTCCTGGTTCAAATCAGTTGCGGGGCCGTTTTCGCATGAGTGGCCTGTGCAGTGCTTGCCCATTGATGAGCACCGGAGACCTGCTTTCTTGCACTTGCAAGCTCCGGTGCTACACCCTTTGCTGCACTTTTAGGAAACAATCTGGAGGATGTCATCCGGCGCAGCATTTCTGGTTGTGGTGAATGGTAGTATCCCTCGCGTGGTTAGGCACCAGCCCCAAACTGATGGGAAAAGTTCATTGCCTAACCACACCTGTACTTGCTGGTAAGTGCGGAGGAAGATGGTACTTTGGCAGCGTCCCTTGTTCGTGGTAGGCGGACTAGTAGCAATTTAGCCTTTGTCACCGATCGTCTGTTTTTTTAAGGAGTGTTAATGGAAACCGTTTTCTATAATGCATGACTTGGATGACTGGCTCCGCGTCTTCTTTTAAATGTATTTTGACCTTTTCCGGAAATATTCCTATTCCATTAAAAAATCCGAATTTTTTGTTAAAAATTACTTCGATTCATTAGTGCCAATCCTTTCAACGTCTACTCTTGTAATGATTTCAAAATCCAAACATGATTTTAACCCCAAAATTGGTTGCATAGTTTCCTCTACCACAATAAATATTAATAAGTAGGTAGGTCTTTCCTGTTTTTACATCCACACAATTTAATTTTACTTCTCCTAATGTTTGAATGTTTTTGCCATTATACTCAAATAGTTTTATTTTTGTTTTGTAAATTCCTTGTTGCACATAAGTAATAGGAATACAAATTAACTTCTGCTCCGCTATCTACTTGAAACTTGATTACCTACCTTCTAATTATCAATCAATCAATTTTATTTGTTATAAATATACAAAATTTTAACAAAGGATTCGCTTCTAAACACAACAAACAAAACAAAATTAAACAGATTATTTCCCCCATACAATATCCCAGCCACCCAACATAAACCCACTATCCCTATTGTCTAACTATATCCATATACACACACATTAATACCCTCCGTTTCCTCTTCTACACTCTAAAACCTCTTCCATCCATTTTTTCCCCATTCCATCCTCCCCTAGCAGCCCTCTCCATCCACCCTCATGCTCCTTTAGTTCCCCACAGTTCTCCGCCAAATGCTCTATATTTTCTCTGTCTTCTCCACACAGTCTACACAGCCTCTTCTCCCCCTCCAGCCAATATTTGTTATCGTTCTCCTCATTTCCCACTCTAAATCGAGCCACTATCCTCTTGCTCTGTATGTTACCCATTCCATTTAGGTATCTTGGCAAATCTTCCGTCATTAAGACCTTGTATTTTTCATTGAACCTTCCCTCTCTTATCTTCATCCCCCTTTCCTGAGTTTGTACATCCTCGTCTCTCCTTACAATTTCCGAGGTTATATCCCGTCCCCCCTCTCTCTTCCACTTTACCTCCTCTCTTGCATATCCCCCTCTTTCATAATATCTCCTTCTTTCCTCCTGCCCCTGCCTTATTTTACCGTTCTTCACCTCGTTCCACACACATCTTAAGATCTCTCCTTCATCCCTCCTGTCCATCCTTTCTTCGAAAACCATCGCTCTCCTTCCCGCTTCTATACGTAACTTCGTCATCTTTACCTCCTCCTCCACCACGTAACCCGGTGTTTCCCTGTTTAACCCCAGCACCCATCTCCAATATTTAATTTGTATATTTTCTAGCTGCGCTCTTTCCTCCCACCCCCACACCTCCGCCCCGTACAGCATCACACTTTTCACAAGTCTATCAAACCACGCCCTTTTCCGGATATCACCCCCCATCCATCTTTCTCCCAGGCCCCACACTTGCCCCACTGTCGCATTTCCTTTCCTTGCCACCTACCTTCTTATTAACTACATATTCCTTATAACATTTCCCTAATTCTAAAGTATTTATATGTACATTACGGCTATTCTCGATGGCGTTTACTTTCCCCCGGTTCCTCCTGCAGGACTTCTGGTAATGGCGGCCCTTCATGCCACATCCGTAACACTCTGCGTTTCGAGCTGGGCAATTTGTTTGGTGTCCTTCTTGAAATGGACCTCCACAGCTGTAGCACGTTTTCTCCTTCACGCCCCTTCTAACTGCTGCCACATCCGCCTCCAAGTCACCTCCTGACGACAAAGCATCCACCACTGACGTCTTTAACACATTAGTGTTTTCGCTCAGCAGAGCCGCACCACTCTCCTTCGCCATTTCATAACTTTGACAGAGCTTAATCACCTTCACTAAGCTCTCCCCTTCTTATCCAGCAAACGCCTCCTTAACTGGTGATCAAACACTCCCGTGATTAGCCTGTCCCTTATGACCCGTTCTGCATACCAGACCTTACATCCCTTACACACAAACTCGTAATCTGCCACCTGCTTCCTCAGCTCCGTCACAAACTCAATAATAGTCTGGCCTTCCTTCTGTTTGACATTTACCGTCTATTCACCAACTAACTTTCTATAATAGTAATCACATTAAACAAAACAATAATATTACACAATTTATTGATAAAATTTGTGCTACTACATGTTACAAGCATAAACAGTGTGGTTTAGTAAATATATGAACTATAAACTCTTTTCTACTTCCATTTCTTCAACGCGCAAAACGGTGCAAGTAAACAATGTAAGTATGAAAATTGTACCTACACTTACTTAGTGCACAATTGGACAAACTAGGATGCATATTTATGAACGCACAGCTCGAGTAAAAAGACAATTAGAGAAATTACCGATCCCGTTCCCAGTATTAAGAAAGCAGCAGCGAGATGCCCTAAACTAAGGGCTTTTTTCCATCCCGTTCCCTTGTCGCGTGCTGTGAAGCGTCGCTCCTCCTCGAATAAATTCTGTACGGGAATATAGGCACCGGTTTCAATTAAACTGTTGACGATGGCATTAAAACTTTCCAAAAAGTAATGCCCTTTTTTCATAAAACTGGAATATGAATGAGTTGCTGTTACTTTATCGCTTGCAAACAAATACGACGCAGTAGCTATTCGTTGGGCCATAATTTTGTCATGAACATTTCGACGTCTCAATTTGTAGCATTCTGAACAATTTTGAATTAAAGTGGTAGTAGTTATTTTATTTTTTATCTTCTCGTAAAGCGGAAAGTCGGAAATGTTTCTTCCAAACATTAACTTGTTGAGTTCTCTCGTTACAAATATGGGCAGATTCGTGTTCGACAAATCTTCTTCGTTTGTGATCGGTTTCTCGTATTTCGGCAGCACTAAAATGTTAATAAAATTGCAATTATATGCGGTATGGATGTGGATAACAAATATTAGGTATGCTGCAGTAAGTATTCTGATTGAGGTTCGGTTGGGAATTGAGGGTAAGGAGACACCGAGCAGTAATGAGAAAATCTTGAGGGCGATGGAACCAATTGTAGTGGACGAGTTCATTGTCAACTTTACAATGGCGTACCAAACTATTGTAAGGGTAAAGAAGCAAACCGAAAGCACTCCCCAAACGCATCCGTTGAAAGGGTAGAACAACACGCCAAGATCTCGCACAACTTTTGGACGCGGTCCTTTCCAATAATATTCGTCAGCAGAGAACGCATTACCAAAATCATATTTTTGTTTGATCCAAGATGCAGCCATATAATACAGAACGACTGGATGCGAATTTAACGCTTTGTCAATATCTCTCGGTGTAGTTGGATTGTACTCAATCGTTATATTAAGATGGTCGATTAAATATTTTACTGTGGCATTGAAGATATGATCAGCATTTTTGATGAAATTTCCTTCTTTCCATGGAGGCAGAGCGATTTTAACGAGACATTTGTTATAATTTTTTCTCTGTCCAAATAAATCGATCGTTTTTGTTCCATTATAAATGTATTCAATAGAAGAATTGCACACTTTACTACAACCGTTAGCTTGCGTGTGGGGGTTGCAAGTAACCACACGGATGTTATTGTAGCGGTGTACTATCGTAACAACATTGATAACATGAAATTTCCACAGTATTGGGAACAAAGCGGCTGGATTGCCGCCGTTGTAAATAATAATAAAGTATCCCTTCGGGCTGTATCTCGAAGCCCATAAGGTACTCACTGTCAATTGGTTGAGTATCGTTCTTAGTTGACCCAGTCTATCTTCAATTTCGATTACATAATTATTCCAATGAGTATGATTGAGGTGGATTGGTTGAGATACATCTGCAACTATGTACGGACGTTGATTGAAATATTAATAAAGATAGACAACCTTACGGTAATATACGACCCCATTGTCGTACAAGGCATCAGGGGTCGTTGCGGTCGCTCGTACTCAAGTAGTGTGTAACCTGACTTTTATGATAGAATTCTGTAATTATGCTAGTAAATTCGTGTACATTTGTTGCCAGTAAAAGAATATTTGAACCCGGGACTTTTAAATGAATAAAAATAAATATATACTAGTAGCGCGTTATGCCACTTAAATATTTATGTTAGGATTTTTCTTTATATAAGTATAACTTTATTTTCTTTTACAGGAGAAATTATATATGATATCCTCACCCGACGCGACAGTTTTAATTCAATTTCAAATTTCAACCTACATAATATAGATTGTTACCACGACCAAATTACATTTTTTAATTTACTATAAAAGTACTTTGAACTAGTTTTGCGTAAATAATTTTTTTTAAAGGCCGTATCATTGATTGAAATATGTATACCGAATATTTGCATCAACGGCAGAATCTAATTGAGTCATAATATTACTTGACCTTAGTAATGCAAATTCCGAACA
The DNA here is from genome assembly GCA_036250285.1 of Pyrocoelia pectoralis. Lineage (NCBI taxonomy): Eukaryota > Metazoa > Arthropoda > Insecta > Coleoptera > Lampyridae > Pyrocoelia > Pyrocoelia pectoralis. Next base: position 6,758,208 of record CM070083.1, read on the forward strand.
ATTATGATGACTTTAGAGTTTTCGTGTCTTTATTTCACCGTTTCTGTCACTTGAATAATTGTTTTCTCCACGACTATATAAAAATGCACAAATTCTTTTTACATATTTAACTAAACAAAGACATAAATTCTTCACACCAGTGAAGAATGAAAAAGAATTCACTCTCTTTAGCCAATCACATTCTATGATTATCAGAAATCACGCTAATTTCGTAAATAAATGTGGTAAATAGCTCAGTAGTAGAGATAATCGACATTCGATTCCCAATGGAAGAATTTTTTTAATGCATAGTCGTGGAGAAAGTATAGTCTTTTACGAGGTCTTTTACTTGTGTACCAATGGCTAATATTCACTAGGATGATTCCAAAACTCACTCGCTGCGCTCGTTTGTTTAGGGCGGCAGCCCAGTGTCATTTTAACTATAGCCCAGTAAAATAAAGAAATTTGGATGAAAAAATGGTTACAGCTTTGAAAATTTGGAAACAGGCTTGTTTTGTGTTCGCTTTGAAGTGTTCAAAAGTCCCCACCCGTACCCCCCCCCCCCCCCCCCCCCCCCGAGAGAAATTGTGCGAAACAGTAATTTACTCTCCCCCCTTCCCCACACCGCCACTTCACTCCTAATTTTAGATTTAAACGTATCTCGAATGTCAATGTGTTCTTTACTCGTGAAATCAAAGTATTTCAATTTTTTTTTTCTATTTTCCATCAACGACAAAAAAAATTTACAAAATTTAACTTCTTCAATCGTCGTATTGAACAGTTGTTTAAATCTAAAATGGTTGCGTTTTCCCATCCTAAGTTATGGGCCGTAGCGGTGAAGTGGGGGTGTGGGGAAGGGGGAGGGGTTAATAAAGCTCCCCCTCTTCCCTTTTGCAAAGCATTACCATTTTTGATTGTCACTTAACAAAACTGACATCAAATTAGCATAGGTAATCGGAAAAACTTCTTTCGGCGATCATAGCGCCATCTGTCACGAACTTCAAAAAATGTTTCAAATAAAAAGTTCCTATTTGTTAACGCAGAATTCAAATCTGCATAATAAACTGGGGGGTGCTATTTAAGATTACGAAGTTACCCCCTCTCCACCCCCCCGGGGGTGGGAGTGGGGACATCCTATTACTATCAAACAATAGAGTCTTAAAAAATTGTTTAGACGTATTTTTTCTTTTTTCAATGCGTTTTGTATTTCGCGAGATATTTGGCCGGTACGGGTGGTCTGAAACACCCTGTATAATGAAAGTTGTAGAGAATTAAATTTTGAATCTATATGCAGGGCTGGTCAAAATACATGCACCTCCGTATTTCAAATACAAATTACAAAATACTTCTAGAAATGTATTTGAAATATAAAATACGAGATACTTTTACATTATTTTTAAAAATACAAAATACAAATACAATATTTGAAATACAAAAATACCTATACGCATACGGGGTGTTTTTTTGGGAGATTTAGTTAGACGTTTCTAGGAAAGTTTTATAGGTAGGTTCTTGAAAATATGTTCTTAGAATTCAGTCTGAACCTATCGTTCAAAATACTCATAAGAGAGTATTTGAAATACAAAATACAAAATACTTTGGGGAAAAATCATCAAATACAAAATACAAAATACAGATGTATTTGAAATACTGTATTTTCAATACAAGTATTTTGCGACTGCCCACCCCTGTCTATATGTATGCACGAAATATCATTTTGGTAATCCTTATAAGGCGATGGAGGAAGAAATAATGAAAAATTCTCATTTTCAAGCGTTGCTTTGCAAATAACTATGTTTTGACTACATACTTGTAGACAGTAGTGTCTTATAGTTTTTTAAAGATAATTAATGTACCTGTAAACTAAGCGTCAGCAGAAATTCGTACGACAAATAGTTCGGTAGTTACAGCTGGTTGAAGATATACTCAAAAATTGACATTTTCTTAAGAATCCCGATTTCCGCTAAAAAATGGCCGTTAACTTTTTGTTAAAAATTGGTTTTATCCTATTTACAGTAGGTACTTTATATATATAAAAAGGTAATACAATACAATAAATCGTTCGCAAGTTGCACTTCATTGTAAAAATACATCTTTGAAAGCTATAGGTATATTTTCACAGAATTTAAGTAAAATGTATATTTGTATTCAGTTTTTCTTAAATATGTTCGTTTCCATTTATTTTAGGACAATCTTTTATATAAACTAATTGAAAGCTTACAACATTTCCTATAAAAAACACTTGGTCGCGTATGTTTTTCTGTAAACAGCGACGAGAAACTGACGATTGAAGATGCAGGTAATGTTTAATTTTTACGGAAATTGTAGCTACTTTTGAGACGAAGAAAAGGTAGTATAAAAAATGTGATCCTATGATAAATTTACTCAGAAATGATCAGAGAATAACTTCCGATACTTGGAAAAGTCAAAACAATTTTTTATTCTACCATTTCTTCGTCTTATGTGCGAATCATACTACGTTGAAGATGATGTAAAATATAAGAGCATAAAAATGGTCGCAAGTTCTGAACCTGGGGATAACATGTTCAAATTTGTGGATAAAAAATCACTGTTTTAAAGTGATTTGAGGCATTTGAGCGCGTCTGTAAATCTGTATCTTGCGTATGTCACGAAAAAAAAATTGCAGACAATTCGGATGTGTCGTAGCTCTGGCGTTTTTTCAAGATTTGGTATAAAATTTATTTTTATTTTTAATAACTTTTGCCTTTTTTCTTTTTCCCAGGGGGGCCCCTTGGCGGCGCCCTTGTCGGACAGGTGCACCGGCCTCAAAAACGAAGAGAAGCGAAAAGTGCATGATAGGCGAAGAAATAATAAAGCACTGAACCTACCAAATTTTTTTAGTTAAGACGGATTGAGATTCATTCGCTTCCTAAATTCAATAGGAAACTTTGTACCTACTTTTGATCATGTTTTTTTCCCGAAATTGCGTTTCTGCAGTGGAAAAGGCATCCTAAAAAATGCATTTTCATAGAAAAAATTTATACCTTTGTTGTAAACTTCTACAATCGAGTCAATTCGGGTTGAAGGGGGTTTTCGAGGTAGCTGATTCCGAATATGACCTCCAAATTGGCTCACCGCCCCTCTGGAGCTCAGCATGACTGAGCAACGTCATCTGCGAAGCTTTTTCTCAAATTCACTCTCAAATGACTCTAGACATTTCATCCGTAGGTTTTTGGGTTGCTGATTCCAAATCTGGCATTCAAAAGGCGCAGCGACACTGGTGATGCTAACAAAGATATAACCGCTATTCCAATTTCGACATACTTTTTATCGGTGTGTGTGAAAAGCATGTCCGATACCGATACCGTACCGATAACACAACAGCGATAATATCGGTGTGTGTGCAGCCGCCCTAACACCCAATACAAGTAATATTATAATAAATTTATACAGGGTGTCCACGGCTGAGTGGGACATAGGGAGAATACACACAAAACCGTTTTTTGGTGAATATTATCTCCCTAGTACTACCTCATCCAAATTCAATCGCCGCATTACACAACTGGGCTAACAATGAACAATTCGTCAATTCTACATAAAAAAATTCGTTTTGTAAAGCCAGAAAATGAGGTTTTGTTGTTGGTTTTTAAGGATGATTGTTTATGATTTTATTCTGCCTTTTACAATTTCACTAACATGATAGTAGGTAAGGTAAATAACAGAAGAATTAATTCAATTAAATAAACAATTGGAAATTAAGTAACATTATTAAGACCACCTGATCATTTTTGTTATCTTAATTCTCAAAAACCGATTTATTCTCCCTATGTTCCACTCAGCCGTGGACACCCTGTATACGAGATAGGTGCGACGGCGACGTAGCGGTGTCTAATGAAAAAGCCAAAATTTGCGGTTTTCCATTTTGTACAATCAGAAACACTTTACTTCCGTATCTCATTGACATAATTTCACTTATGTTTTGTTTATTTCGTACTCTACACTCTACTACTTATGAAAGAATGTGCTGTCTAAGTTGATTCGATGTATAAAAGAGCAAATCCTTGTCAGCAAAATGTGACTGGAAAGTGGAAATCCGCATGAATCCCATAAGCAGTAAGATTAAATGTTATATGTATTTATACTTTAACAATGACATTCTAACTGATTTTGAGGTATTTAATATCAAAATAAACGAGGATGATGCAAAACATTAAAACAATGTAAATCGACAGTCGACACTAACTACTTTAAGGAATGAAAGGTTTTTCATTAATCATTTTCTATATGTTTTTTAGCAATGGCCATTTCTAATGTTAAATTCTTGGCGTTATTTATATTTCTTACTGAGGGATTAAAGCACTTGTAAATTATTTTAAAATGAATTATGAAATTGTAAAAGCGAATCGTTCAATAAATAATTTTGGGGGGAATAACTAATGAAAATAAAACGATGTTTATCGTATAGAAATTTTATAATAGAAATTAATTGCTTTTTATAATTCTTTAAGTTCCAGAGTAGAGTAATTTTTTTATATTAATTAGTGGTTAAATGTTGCAACATTGCATGACTACTATCGGAGTAAAAATGCAAGGCCTCTGACTTTAAGTGATCATAACAAAAAAACTGAGGGGTGAAATTTCTTCATTTTTGGGCAGTACATTAGTCATTTATATATGTTTAACATGTGTAAAAAGCAAAATGCTAGAATCAGTTGTTTAACTTTTATTTTAATTAACAGCAATAAAAACGCTGTAAGTATGTAGTATTTTCCTGGCTGACGGTCAGTTTTAACTTATCATAAAATTGTTATTGTTTCATAAATTGTTACCAAATTTACAAATGTTGTAGCACACATACTTCTGAAAAGTCGACAGCCAATAAATATTGATTATTCATATGATTAACTGGTTTTATAAGCCCTAACCGAAAATGTGCTATTTCGCAATTTACGGAAGTTAAAGAAAAAATTCTTGTTTAAAATGCTAAATTTGATATTACTTAAATCTAACTGCATTATTCTCTTATTGAAAATAAAATTTGTTTTCTTGTAATTCCAAGTAAAATGTGTTGTTTATCGCGAAAGAAAGACGCACGTATTCCCGCGAGAGGTAATCTACCACATCGTAAGCAGCGAGCGGCAACCCACAACAATGTGATTATTCTTTTGCATTGTACAAAACCATGCGCTTTACAGCAATAGTGTACGACAACAGCTGCCCCGCGCGGCCGCGCTTCTCCCCTCCAACTGGTGCATGCATCCTTTTTTCAAAATTTCTTTAAAAAAAAACGATGTATAATGACATTATTTTTGTGAATCGTGTTAGACCACAGTATAATTGCTTTAACCTTGTTATGTTACTGTCAAATTGTTAATATCGAACGTTCAGGTATTGAGTTACATAAGATGTCGTTTTTTCATTATAGCTTTAAGACTAATAAACCAATTGGCCTCAAAAGCATCTCACATTGACAAAAAAGTATACATTTTTCAAATATATAAGTATCTACCACTCAGTTTCAATAATATAGCCGTAATTAATTTTTAAAGTGGAGCGCTTGTGCGATTTGAGTCATAATTAGCGCTTTTTCTCACATACACTGATACAGAAAATTAACGATGTGTTGCAAAAATCTAAAACTGTACACCTTTTTGTAGGAATAAATGATCTTTTAAATGCACTTTATTTCATTAAATTATGATTGCTAATTACTGAGATACAAGCTTCTAAAGTCAGAGGCCTTGCATTTTTACTCCGATAGTAATCATAGCTTTCACTTGTATTTTCGAAGCGCCAATTCTAATTTGCGGCGAAAATTGAACTATTATTCATAACATTTTGGCGATGGCGCTACTTTACAGTCAAAAGAAAAAAACAAAAACGCAACTAAACATACATGGATGAATTGCTCTCTTAATGCATGAGTTGCCCATCTTTATTAATATTTCAATCAACGCTAGAAGTTAGTTTATGAATAAATAATAACGTATATTTAACTTGAAAGCTAAGTTTGTATATAAAGGGTGTCGTGGGAATATCACACGTGCGATAGTGTTTAGATATAGAAAATAGAAATGTCGATTTTTCTTGGCGACTTACGGGGTGTGAAAATTAAACTCATTTATTACTCGTATATGTAAAATTAGTACCTATAAACACTGAAGAAAAGGGAGAGTTTAGTTGAGAATTTTTTTATTCGTATTGTGATGTAACGTCTCTGGCAGCTCGGATTTAAATATTTCCCGCCGTAAATTTGTCCGATTTGTCAATTGTTTTGAAGTGACGGTTACGCCACTAGTAATTTATTAAGGCATTAAATTCTTTTTTGCTGATGATGTGCAATCTGGGTATGCTGCAAACTTATGTTAGGGAGGCGATAGGTAGTTAGTTCCCAGCGGCATTACGATATAGATCGTCGAAGATGTAAGTTAGATTTGTGTGTGAGTGCAACGCCGTCATCAGAAAATTTAAGTACATTATTTGCAATTTTTTATAACACGCTGTTAATTAGTGGTTTGCATAAATATATTTATTTGATAATTTCAAACAGTATATGCAGTCCATTCGTAAGTCATTTTTTACAGTAATACTTACCTGCGTAATCGAACCTGTCTGATGCAATCAAGTAATGATAAAAAAATATGTAATATAAAAGATAGTCAAGTGCAGGTGCTAATTGACAGTGATCACTAATGATATAATAAACAATAATTTAAAGCTGGCAAGCAAAGAGTTAACCGGCAATGAGTTCGCAGGGCATGACATGGCGGCAGTGAGCTGGCGGCAATGAAGTGTCCTAGATCCACTAAGAAACGTTATAGGAACGTGGTGGTTAGGCCATTTATTCAGGATCTAAGAAGGTCTTGTCGTGCCAAGAACATTTCAGAGGAATAGACAGTGGTTCCAACAAGACGGGGCGACAGTCTGTGGCTATGTTGCAAGAAACCTTTCCAGGAAGAATCATTTCCCGTGGGACTGAATTCCCCTACTCATCACATTCCCCCGATCCGACACCACCTAATGCTTAGGTGTGGGGAATGTTAAAGGATAAAATTTTCAGCTGTCCAGATCCACTCAAAACTGTGCCTGCATTACGTCAGAAGATCGCCTCGTTTTTCAGAACTCTGAAGCAACCTAAGTATAGAATTGAACGTTAAATTGAAATCTGGCATCTCCATCAATTAAGACGCTTTTACATGTTCAAAAACACACATACTTAATTCAAAACAGGAAATAACGGGTTAGTTAATCCGACCCTTCGGATAGGCAGCAGGCTCCCTATGGCTTCGAGGGTCACGCCTAAAATTGAGATTCGAGAAGTAAACAGGACATATTTAATTGTTTCACCTGATTAAAACTCTGCAGGGGAAAATGGTTATTAGAAACATGCCCGGTTAGAAATATTCGTTTCTAATTGGTAGAAATGCTAAGGAGATAATATTAAAAAAAAACGAAATAACGGTTGGGTTTATAATTAGGTACCTACTGCCCTTTCCATCAATAATTAGAGGAATTGATAATTATTAACTAATTGTTTGCTTACTTCGGAATTTTGTTGGTCAATTAAGGTAACGTATCCTTGAATACCTAATCCTTTTGAAGCAATTAGTAAAATAAATTCATAGGTGACCAGTGTTGTAATGTATCGAGATACAAGTATCTAGATACAGTATCTAGATGCTTTTTTGAGTATCGAGATACAATTGAGATACTTGAAAAATTTTGTATCTGTATCTGTATTTAGATATTTTTTTTGGAGTATCTGAAACAAGATACATTCGCACTGCAAATATTTTTTACAAACTATAAATTATAAATATATAAACAAATTGTAAAAACGATCAGTGGTAGCTATCTATCTCTTGATTCACACTGGAAAAGTTGCAGCATCACAACATGCATCATACTCGTAGTTAGAACTTGTTCTATTTTCAAGCAGTTTAATCGTGCATTTCTAGGATTTTACAGCGATTTTTATTCCTTGCCAATAGTCAGTTGATGTTTGTTTTAAGTTGGTACTTCCGCTCTGGAACTTGTGCAATGTGTTAGTTGTCTGTGGGAATGTGCACTTCTCAACACCAACATCTTCTCTTTTCTCTATGACCAACATACAGTTATAATTTGTGGAAAATTAAATCTCTGCAGAGATTTTCGCTGTGCATTTAAAAATGCACTAATGTGAATGCATGGGAGTTGCTACATGAAAGATTGCAGCAAGTTCAAGGTGACGCTGCATCTAAAAATGCAGCATGGAAATGCACAAGTGTGAATACCGCTTAATAACTTTTTTTATTTTCATGTGGGTAAATAAGTATCTTCGTTGTATCTAGATACATTTTGTTAGTATCTGGATTTATATCTAGATACATATAAGAAAATGTATCTGAAGAAGTATCTAGATATATTTTATTTAAAGTATCTGTATCTGTATCTAGATGCTGAAAAAAATGTATCTGTTACAACACTGTAGGTGACCGATTATAATTCTAATTAGTTGCCAATTTCAATTTTTCTAAAACTGATTATTTTAAAACTTTGCTCGTTAATAATAAATAAATTGATCAATTGATAACTAATAAATTTAATTAGTGCTGGGTGTACCGTTTTCACTACGTTTACTAATGGCGAGTGTGGTCGTTCTCTCTCTTTGTGAAGAAATCAATTAATTACAGCAAGCAAATTAAAGCTTGTCTTTTACTACAAATGGTTACCGTTTGATCATAACTTGACTTCCGAGCCCAAACGAAGGCCAGCGTGCACCATAGCAATGTGTAAATTACTTAAGATTACAAAAATTACTGGAAGCCTTAATTGGCTAGGCAATATTTTCGAACAGGGGGGGAGTTCTCGGAAAATTACAATCAAGACATTCTACTGAATCGCTTACTACTATTCAGAGGAAAGGAGGTGGTTGGTTCCTCCGACACATGCTCTGTAGGTACTTATAATCGCTTCAATAGCAATCATACAAGGAGGTCATGACGGTTTACCCCTATATCGTGGTTTGATACAAGTGGTAAAGTGGTGATACAAGCATATTAAGATGTAAAGCAACCCCTTTAGGTAGGCAATATAAGGGGACATGCTACCTGCTTCAAAAGGAGTTCGTAGTCAATACCACAGATTACACGCCTTGTGTAATCTGTGTCAATACTTCATGCGAACACGCACAAAAATACAGTCCATTAACAAGTAAAAGTTGGTATTAGGAAATAAAATAAAAATACAACGTTTATGCGTTTTTATTAAATCCTAACAAACGTCAACATATACAAATAATTAATAATAAAGCAATCCCCCAAGTCAAAACGTGTTAACACACCTTCGAACACACCTTCGAACATATAACAAAAGGAAGGAATATCCCTATAGTTTAGTAGATGGCAGGGCCGGATGCTCCGACGTTCAGATTTCGTCAGACCGTGCGCATGACGTCACCTGTAGAGTGAATTACATTTGCGACATGCTCATTTGATGTGTTTTTCGTCTGTACCGAGTTTATTTTTCGAGATACAAAAAATTCCATAAGAACAAATATGCTGCTTATGATGTCTTTTATATGTAAAAAATAATAGGGTAACTCAATCTCTCTCAGTTAACCTGAAAAATACTTGTATAAAATATCATAATTACATCTGATGGTGTTTGCGCCGCGACGACACAAAAACGGTGCTAGATAGAGGAAAATTGCATATGAACAAATTTGTAGAGCACAAAATTTACTAAAGAAAAGTTCGCGAGAGGGTGTCACGATCTTCGATAGTTTAAGAGTTACAGGCGTCCAAAATGATGCAAACCTTATTCGCGCAACTGTCCACACCGCTTTTTCCCAAACTAATGGAGATAATTACACCCTCCCGCGGACTTTTTTTTAGTAAATTTTGTGCTCTACAAATTTGTTCATATGCAATTTTCCTCTATCTAGCGCCGTTTTTGTGTCGTCGCGGCGCAAACACCATCAGATGTAATTATGATACTTTATACATCTACTTTCGGGTTAACTCAGACAGATTGAGCTACTGGGATTTACAGTGACTCTATTACAAACAGTGACGACAAGCGTGGTATCGATTTTTATTGGTCGTGGTATATTTTGCCTCATAATGGCGGCCTGACTGTTTACCTTTGATCAGCGTGTAATTTTTATTTGAATTTGGCACGTTGCTAGGATACCACCGTTGAGTCCATAGAAACCCGCCCAAAATTTTGCCTCCTAATGGCGGATGGGTGGAGCTAATCGCTGCTTGTCGTCACTGTTTGTAATAGAGTCACTGTACTGGGATTGAGATAATTACACCCTCCCGCGGACTGTTTTGTAGTAAATTTTGTGCATTACAAAATTGATTCAGTTCATTTTTTCTCTGTGTAAAATATATAATGGTTTTCGCAGCGTTCGAGGGGAAAGCGTTAGGAGATCTGGGTGATTTCATTGATGGATTCAAGACAATTTCGCACTTAACTCTATTTTGTGGTAATTTACATTTTTAAAAAATGGTTACCTGTTGATCTGCACAAACATGAACATCATAACACAAGGTGGAAAAATGTACCGTTTATTTATTTATTGAACATAACTTAAATCGAGGCGTGGTTTAAAAACGTGAAATAAAAAAGGTAACGTAGGGTACCAATAAAAAAAGGTAAAGTAGGGAACCAGTGAAAACAATATGATAAAATTAACATAAAATTCATTTTGTGTCTTTTATATCTTAAAAATAATAGGGTAGCTCAATCTCTCTGAGTTAACCCGAAAAATACTTGTACCTATAAAGTATCATAATTACATCTGATGGTGTTTGCGCCGCGACGACACCAAAACGGTGCTAGATAGAGGAAAATTGCATATGAACAAATTTGTAGAGCACAAAATTTACTAAAGAAAAGTTCGCGAGAGGGTGTAATTATCTCCATTAGTTTGGGTAAAAGCGGTGTGGACAGTTGCGCGAATAACGTTTGCATCATTTTGGACTCCTGTAACTATTTAACTATCGAAGATCGTGACACCCTACCACGGACTTTTCTTTAGTAAATTTTGTGCTCTACAAATTTGTTCATATGCAATTTTCCTCTATCTAGCACCGTTTTTGTGTCGTCGCGGCGCAAACACCATCAGATGTAATTATGATATTTTATACAGGTATTTTTCAGGTTAACTGAGAGAGATTGAGCTACCCTATTATTTTTTACATATAAAAGACATCATAAGGAGCATATTTGTTCTTATGGAATTTTTTGTATCTCGAAAAATAAACTCGGTACAGACGAAAAACACATCAAATGAGTATTCCTCAAATGTAATTCACTCTACAAGTGACGTCAAGCGTCATATTTGCGGACCGCCCACCATGCGCAACATCCTATCTTTAGTATTTATATCGTGAGTAGATGGTACAATGTAACGGAAGTTACGCAGGCTTTACGTCACAGCGACGTAACAGTAAACCATTTGTGATTGGTCAAACGGGTGTAGCGTGCAGTTTGTCGATTTAAAATTAAAACATTACCAGTAGCGTAGAATTCATTATACGGTTAAGAACATAGAGAATGTGCAAAAAATTAGAAATATGCATACCAAATTAATTATGTTTAAAGGGCAATAAAATTAAAAAAAAAATTTATGCATTTTATTTTGTTTACAGCAGGCTTAACAGTACACCAATGACTCGACGGAATACGTCACAGTAGGTAGCCATATTGGTAAACCATTAATGTTACTCATTTTGCCATATACATGTTCCTTCCTTTTGTTATATGTTCGAAGGAACACACACACAAATACAGTCCATTAACAAGTAAAAGTTGGCATTAGGAAATAAAATAAAAATACAACGTTTATGCGTTTTTATTAAATCCATGCCATAATCAAATCAACACAAACAAAGTACATACGCAGCAAAATATATTACACCCCCACAATAAAGAACCTGAACACTACAATGTTGCAAAGTAAATTAACTGCAATGTACAAATCGTACAGGTCACAAATAAAATTGATATAGTGTGTCAATATTTGAATTTCGCGTTAACTATCCCGTGATGTTAAAATGGATACCAACAAATTCTACTAAAGCATCCCTAACAAACGTCAACATAATATACAAATAATTAATAATAAAGCAATCTCCCAAGTCAAAACGTGATAATTAATTACGTAGCACATTGCGCAATCTGATTTAACTGTACAAATTCAAAATTTATGATATCAGTAAATACCTACTAAATAAACTAGGAAATTATACAATGCTAATCTAAAATACACCGTACCTAATTAAAAGGTAATTATTAAAAATAACAAACAATATACTTAAATTGTCTGATAATGGCGTTCACATACAACCAAGACCATGTCATCAGCACGTCGCTTCTGGCAACACATCCCCCGCTTACCATCTCTTTAATTTTTTCAATATGGCGTATCATTTCAATACAACTTTATAGCGGATATATTCAAATCTACCAGGTGCGTTACATCACAAAGTGCAAGTATCGAAAAAACTTTTGCTAGCGCTTTTACATTTTTGATCAACAATGTCAAAATCGTTGTTTACATACAAATTTAGTTGGAAGAAAGTCAAAACGCTTAGCGTCGATTTCCAATAAGTAAATTTAATGCGGCATTTACACATCAAAATTTAGTAATTTCCTTAAAGTATTATTTAAAAGACCTCATGCATTTCTATGCATACATTTTTTACAAACCACAACTACTGAAGTTGTGGTGGGGTAAGGTAAGAGAAATGTTTCTATCATTATATGCATACAATTTATTAAAAAAATTTGTGCTACTAGTGTTACAAGCATAAACAATGTGTTTTAGTAAATTTGCGAACTATAAACTCTATTCTACTTCCAATTCCCTTTCTTCAACGCGCAAAATGGTGCAAGTAAACCATGTATGAAAACTGTACCTACACTTACTTAGTGCAGAATTAGACAAACTATGATGCATATTTATGAACGCACAGCTCGAGTAAAAAGACAATTAAAGACATTACCAATCCCGTTCCTAGTATTAAGAAAGCAGCAGCGAGATGCCCTAAACTAAGAGCCTTTTTCCATCCCTTTCCCTTTTTGCGTGCTATGAGACGTCGCTCCTCCTCAAATAACTTCTGTACGGGAATATAGGCACCGGTTTCAATTAAACTGTTGACGATGACATTGAAACTTTCCAAAAAGTAATGCCCTTTTTTCATAAAACTGGAATATGATTGAACTGTTGTTACTTCATCGCTTGCAAAGAAATGCGACGTAGTAGCTATTCGTTTGGCCATAATTTTGTCATGAACATTTCGACATCTCAAGTGGTAACATTCTGAACAATTTTGAGTTAAATTTGTCCGTATCTTATTTTTTATTTTCTCGTAAAGCGGAAAGTCGGTAACGTTTCTCCCAAACACTGACTGATTGAGCTCTTTCGTTGCGAGTATGGGCAGATTCGTGTTCGACAAATCTTCTTCGCTTGTGATGGGTTTCTCGTAATACAGCAGCACTAAAATGTTAATAAAATTGCAATTATATGCGGTATGAATGTGGATAACAAATATTAGGTATGCTGCAGTAAGTATTCGGATTGAGATTCGGTTGGGAATTGAGGGTAAGGAGACACCGAGCAGTAATGAGATCATCTTCAGCGCGATGGAACCAATTGTACTGGAGGAGTTCATTGTCAACTTCACAATAGCGTACCAAGTTATGGTAAGGGCAAGCAAGCAAACCATAAGTACTCCCCAAACACATCCGTTGAAAGGGTAGAAGAACACGCCAAGATCTCTCACAACTTTTGGACGTGGTCCCTGCCAAAAATATTCGTCAGCAGAGAATGCATTACCAAATTCGTATTGTTGTATGGTCGAAAATGTATCCATATAATACAGAACGATTGGATGCGAATTTAACGCTTTGTCGATATCCCTCCGTGGAATTGGAATGTACTCAATGGTTATATTAAGATGGTCGATTAAATATTTTACTGTGGCATTGAAGAGATGATCAGCATTTTTGTTGAAATTTCCTTCTTTCCGTTGAGGCAGAGCGAATTTAACGAGACATTTGTTATAATTTGTTCTTTTTGCATAAAAATCGATCGTTTTTGTTCCATTATAAATGTATTCAATAGAAGAATTGCACACTTTACTACAACCGTTAGCTTGCGTGTGAGGGTTGCAAGTAACCACACGGATGTTATTGTAGCGGTGTACTATCGTAACAACATTGATAACATGAAATTTCCACAGTATTGGGAACAAAGCGGCTGGATTGCCGCCGTTGTAAATAATAATAAAGTATCCCTTCGGACTGTAACTCGAAGTCCACAAGGTACTCACTGTCAATTGCCTCAGTATCGTTCTTAGTTGACCCAGTCCATCTTCAATCTCGATTACATAATAATTATTCCAATGAGTATGATTGAGGCTGATTGGTTTAGATACATCTGCAACTATGTACGGATTAGTTATATTTCGGGGTAAATATTTAGGAACGTCGTTATATACGTATATAAAAGATGGGTCATTAGTAGTATAGCTATGCCGATTCTGACCCAATTTGACCTTGATGGTTGTGAACTTGGACAAGGTCACAGGTTCTGAACTTGGACAAGGTCACAGGTTCTGAACTTGGACAAAGTCACAGGTTCTGAACTTGGACGAGGTCACAGGTTCTGAACTTGGACAAGGTTAGAGGTTCTGAACTTAGCCACTTCTGATTCACTTTGACCTTGATCGCTACTCAGTTTGACCTTGATATATGTATGAAGCATTGGGGGGTTCTGAACATGGAGAGGTTCTGAACTTGGTAACATCGAGTTCCTCGAAACCGCTCAAGGTCATCGGTGTCTGTATTCAATAACTCCAAGATAGCCCTGAAATCGGTGTAGATTCAAGGACATGCATTTGTTGAAAACACTAAAATTAATTGAGTGGTAGATTTCTTAGAAAAGCGAAAAACATGTTTAAAATAGTCGTAAATGATTGAATACTGAAATGTATTCTTTGTGTTCAAATGTTGATAAAAATTTGATGACTCTAACAATTTTATCTTGTACCTGTATGTGAGACATCGATTCTAGATGTAACATGTATGCCCCGTAACGATTTTCATATTAACAACGTATTCTTTATGTTAAATGTTGATAAAGATGTGATTTAACTGCAAGGTCTCCCCGATAGCTATGATGATTCTGATCCATTTCAAAGTAGGTCACTTCTAACTCACTTCAAGATCGATTACTTCAAAGATTCTATATAGGCTCTGAACTTGGATAGATTCTGGACCATTTCAAGATCGGTTACTTCTGACTCACTTCAAAGATGTCGCTCCCCAAAGAAAGATTCTGCGCTAAAGTAGATCAACTAAAGTAAAAAGTTCCGACTGAAGGTAACCTTCTCGAAAATGCTTAAGCGTCAAGTACACGGGGCGAGTTTACAAGCTACAAGCCGGCTTTTTCACAAGCAGCTCGTAAACTAGCCCAGTGTACTCGATGCACTCGCTCCGTTAGCTGCTTGTAAAAACGCTCTGGAAAAAGTTGAACTGCCGGCGACTTTACACGCCGCTCGCCGGCTTTTGAGCGAGCGAGCTTGTAAACTAGCTACGTGTACTCACAGTAGCTTGTGCACAAACGAGTTAATTAGACGACAACACGTGGTTTCCACACGCCAGCTAGTTGGCTATTGAGCAAGTGGGAAATTTTGTGTGTACTCGACTACTAGCGCACGCGCCGACTCGCCCGCTTTTTACAAGCCGGCTTGTTAGCTTGTAAACTCGCCTCGTGTACTTGACGCTTTACGTAAAAGTCATCGAGTCCGGGGCTCTACGAAACCTCTTTAGTGAAGAGATTTCTCGAAATAGTCTTTCAATAAAGTCGTTGTAGATCATGGATTCAAGGACATGCATTTGTTGAGACATTAGCACTAAAATTATATGGTAGATATTTTACCTTAATGAATTCTAGTTCAATGCGCTGCGGAATATAGTTTTAGGAAGTGAAGTGACGAGTGGGTTATATTTCTTAGAATTAAAAATAATCGTTGTAACCCTTCAAGAAGCGAAAAAAAATATACACTTCGCGATAAAGTAATTTTATGTTTGTCTAACGGTAAATTAAACGAAATGTACAATAATCGTAAATAATTTTCGCTATACTTATATTGTACGTCCCTAAGAAAAGTTTGCAAGAAACTGCACACCGTATTCATTCAAATGTTTATAAAAATTTTATGAGTCATGAGCACCTGCATTCAAGAACTTTTAAGCAACATGTAATCACTTCTTCACGATAAAGTAGCTTTCTGCTATGAGTAGTGATGCTGATGAGTGATTTAAAACGAATAGTCGTAAATAATAGTTTTCATTATTTTCATGTTTTTCTAAGAAACGAATTCAATGAAGATTGTAAAAGTTGTATATTTAAATGTACCTATGTTTTGAACTGATAAAAAATTATATAATTAGATCACAGTTGATGACGCCGCACACCTGTAAATGGAATCAAGGAATTTTAAACGGTTATAAGAACTTTTAGAGATCATGAGGCAGGGATATTAGTTAAGAGGTTCTTACCATTACATTGATTAATGTCAACGTTAAATGTAGCGTGATTCTTATCATTTCTTTCTATACTTTGTAAAAGTTCTGAACTTGGCTAAAGTAAACGGTTCTGAAATTGAATAAAGCATCGATTATAATCTTGGATAAAGTAGGCCAAGATTTGAGACTCGATACTGATAAGGGTGATGAATGTCAATATAAAGGACATTAAAGAAGTACTGGGAACTCATACAGTGACTGTTAGCTAACCAGATAAAATGAATCTTACCAACTTAAACAATAGTACATTCTGCAAACCTTTCAAAAATGTCAAGGACATAGAAGTGGGAGAAAAATATAAAGTAATTGGTATCAATACGATTAATACGAAATATGGGGAGCGGATAGTGTTGCAGACTGAAAATTTTAAATGTGTACTGCCATTGCGCTTCTACGAATATTTCAACGAAGATGGTAGACTTCAAATTTTCAACGACTCTTTGATGCATAAAGACGTATTCATCACAAGTACTGGGACGGAGGGAAAAACGACTAATTTAACATTTATGTAAATAGACGATATGAAGTTGTAAACAATGTTGCCCAAATAAAGATATAATAAGTTTTTACTCTCTCAGTTCATTATAATTTATAAGTAATAGCTCAATCATTTTCAAATAAATCAGTGTTGTATACTAATCATCACCGTTGATGCTGCTGTCATGAACATATTTAGAAACCTCTGCATGGATACTGAAAAGAGTTGTAATAATAATAATTTTAAATGTACGTACTGTTACTGTAATGATGACGAACGAGATGGTTCCACAACTGTATGAGCTCCCCCATCCGAACAATAAACATTTAATCGATTGTACCGCTTATGATCTATGTGAGAATTACCCAAATACATTGGCCATGGCCTTGCACCAGTTCTACGAATTGTATGTGGCAGTACACTAGTGATGGAGAGAGAAGATTGGGAGACGCTACTCAAATGACAAACATACCTAGAAACTGTTCCGATCACAAGAGATGTAAAGTAGGATTGACTGGACAGTGATGTCAACGAAGAGAAAGATATCGAATGCTCCCAGACTACTGAATCACTTAGTAGCAAATTTATAATCTACTATAACTGGAAATCTTTTGAAGGGGAAGAGAAAATGCTAAAAAGTGTAACAATGCAAAGATCACGTGACAGCCTTTCTTGTATGATGAATAACAATGAGATTGAAGAATTGTTTAATCTAAAAGATATAATTAATTATCGATTGGAATTACTGTAATCGTATAATCTCTCCAATATATGATGAAACTGTTGTATTATCGACCTGGCTATGGTATAATGTATCACATCTATCAAGCATAAACAATAAACAATAACAACAAATTGTTGTGTTTTCTTTCCCCCCACCGAAAACCCCATATATCGATTCTGAATGCTAATTCAGTTAGTATTGCAATCTATAATAGTTGTATCGCCCTGGTATATGTAGAAAATTGCATAGCAAGGACAGTTCAATTGTGAAGATGGTATAAAAAATGAATTTTCAAAGTATGAACAATTAATAAGATGTAAAAACTGTTCTATTTTTAATGTTGGTACTGCGACACTGCACATAGGTCTAGGAAATGTATCTAGAAGCGGGAAGAGTACTTACAAATTAAAAATAATTGTTGTATCACCCCAGGTATATGTAGAAATTGTATCGCAAGGACAGTTCAATCGTGAAGGTCATATAAAAATTGAATTTTCAAGGTCTGTACAATTAATAAGATGTAAGAACTGTTATATTTTTAATGTACTGTAGCTGTATTAGATTACATCAATATACATAGTTCTAGGAAATGTATCTAGAAGCGGAACAACGATTACTTGCAAATTAAAAATAATTGTTTTATCACCCAGGTAGATGTAGAAATTGTATCGCAAGGACAGTTCAATCGTGAAGGTCATAAAAATTGAATTTTCAAGGTCTGGGCAAGGAATAAGATGTTTTCATTAAAAAGCGCAAATGTTAAAAGAACGTAAAAAAATATCTGCAATAGTTGTATCAGCCCGTATATGCTGCAATTGTACAGCAAGGAATGCATCTAGTTCAATTGTGAAGGTTATAAAAATTGCAATTACTAAGAACCGCGTTAAAACTATATGCGTTCTAAGGACAGTAGTTACGTATGAATACATAAAGTGGAGTAATCTCCAAATGAAGTCAAAATACGTAGTAGCTGTTAATCGCTAGACAATCAGATCCTGTAGCGAAATGGATAATCTAACAAAGTGCTCTCTTTCATAGATCAAATATCATCATTAGCAATTGTTGAAAACTGCATAATTAGCACTTGGGGCGTTTGATCGCTACAAAAAAGTATTCTAATGCAAAGTAAAATGGTTTTTACTGCAGATGTATTAGATGGTATCACTCATAACCTGTACTAGGAAACGTATCTAGAAGCGGGCAACGATTCCCTGCAAATTCAAAATAATTGCCGTAAAGCTTTAAGAATAGTTAAAACACCCCGGTATATGTAGAAATGGTATTGCAAGGACGTTCAATTGTGAAGGCCATATAAAAAATTGCATTGTCAAGGTCTGCGCATGGGTAATTGTGTCTTCAGACAAAACCAGCTGGAAAGTTAAAAATTGAAGAGAGTGAAATGCAAAAACTTTGGTAACCTTCTCCCCCCACTACACCTCTGAGAAAAAGGATAACCATTAATATAAACTTCTACTAGACTACTACTACTTCAAATGTACGTTAATATTCTTCTCCTCTCTCCACTTTAAATATAGACACAACTGTTATACCATTTCTTGCACAGGTTGTCCTCTAACCCTAACCAAGGTTACAATAATGTAGATCACTATATGTATGAAAATTTCGATGCGCTGTGTATTTTTCGAGATATTAGCAAAATCAGGTTTCTCGCGATTATATCACGAATCGAAAAAAGTTTTCAGATAAAACTTGCATATTTTTATGTGAGCAATCCGAATCTACAATGAAAAAAAGGGGCGTTCACCCGTTTAAGTTAATTTTCATCAATTATTATAGAGTATCATCTCATCATTTATATAGTAAGCGATTGTTTGTTGGTTGAATTTGATCGAATCGATTTTATAGGATTATCGTCTTAACGAATTACCATGTTTAATTTTGTATAGTTCGAACGAAATTTCAAATACATACATCCTTAGTGATGCAAAGGTAAAAAAAAAATAATTACGTAGTGAATACAAATTGATACGATTATCATTTTCATTAACATTTTAATAAGACGTTTAGTTTCTTTTAAGAACCTTATCAATTCGTGTACTGAGGAGGGAACGTTGACATTTGCAGGTGTTTAGCGATTCCTGGAGATCGCATACGTTATATGTATATGTACGTAGTTAGTTTCAAATATCGTGAACAGGATGATGTTTGTGACATCAAAATAAGGATTATCTAATAAATTTGAGGATTAAAATGGGGTAGAAAAAGTACGTCAGTTAAACAGATATACATATATGTTGATTACTTTTTACGACCAACAATAACATCAACGAATGACTTCGTTACAAGATGATGAATTCGAATTTGTGATAAAATGGATATCTGGTAAATATTTTATGTTCTTCATTTTATGTTTTAGAGATTTCCGTTTCGTTGAGGTATCGTACGTTTGGAGGCGCTGACGATATCAAAGATTTAATTAGTAGTAAATATTTTAGATCAAATTAATGTAATGTAACTTTAACAAATTTGAAGATGAAAATTCAAAAAAAAGTACGTTAGGTAAATAAATATGTGCAATCTTTGATTACTTTTTATAACCAACATTAACAACAAATTTGAGGATGAAAATTGAAAAAATAGGTACGTGAGGTAACCATATATTTACTTGTGTAATCTATGATTACATTGATTACTTTTTTATGATCAACATTTCCAACAAATTTGATCATGAAAAATAGACATGTGTAGAATCTTTGATTACTTGTTATGATGAAAAATAATTGAATGACTTCAAGACAAGATGATGATAAAAAATTACCTACTATTTGTGATAAACGAATATTAGGTAAATATTTATTTCATATTAAACCTTTTCTTCATTTTATGTTTTAGAGATTTACGTTTCGTTACGTTTGGAAACGTCGATGATATAAAAGATTTAATGTATATTTTTGTTATGCAAGTAATGTAAGTTGGTAAATAAAGAAAAAATGTTTTTATTACTCACAAAAAGAAAAACAAACATCAAATTTTGTAATCGCACCTATGTTATTGTTTGTTTGTTTCTAGTGGAATGTAATGAAGTTTATATTAATCTGAAAATCACCTCCTGGTTAATAAAGTAAATTAATCATTTTGCAATTCTCATACATGTTACGATTAAATCGATGAGAATTCAACATTAACTAATTCCAATCGATCGATCATTTTCACATACAATTCTGTTTGTATGTTGATTATCAAAAACTATTCTAACATTTGAGTGATTAACAAGGAAATTGTCTTACGTTTGTAAATTTTATTAAAGTCCTCATTTTGATGCAATCATTGACCGATTAGAACCAACATGTTTGAATTGTCATATAGGTACAAACAAACTATCGATAGC
The DNA here is from genome assembly GCA_036250285.1 of Pyrocoelia pectoralis. Taxonomy (NCBI): domain Eukaryota; kingdom Metazoa; phylum Arthropoda; class Insecta; order Coleoptera; family Lampyridae; genus Pyrocoelia; species Pyrocoelia pectoralis. The sequence goes on from CM070083.1 coordinate 6,779,283, forward strand.
TTATATTCTTGCAAGGAGGATTGATAGGTTGATTCAATAAAATAAATTAGATCAGTTCAACAATGTTAAATGTTTAATTAGGATTAAAATGTTGCCAACTTAACATACATTCCTCCTCTTCTAATATGATGTACAGTAACTTCATTTCTGATAGTAAAAGGAGGATATTTTACCTTTATGACATTGTTTCTCTTAGTAGAAAATGAAGAATAGACAAACAAATAATCCACTCTAAAGCTGTGGTTCCTACAGAATCAGGAGGTAAAGCCTTTTATAAACTTTTGACAAGGTATAATTTTAGGGCTTATATAGGAAGTATCGATCATTTGCACAGGTTAAAGACACTTCTGTGTGTTGTTAAATGAGTCACTGTCAAGTACTATCCTAAAATATGAATTCGAGTGATTAACCTGAGAGTGTTAATTTTGGTAAATTAATCGAATTGACCAATTAATTCAAGAAACTAACGTTCAGTTATTCATAACAAATCAACGTCTTAAATCTTATTTTTAATGTTCTAAAGTACGCTTCATCTGTTTAGAACACTTGACCCAGACGATAGGTATGAGAACGATACAGGCACAGGGATCAGCCCAGTTTGACCTTGATGTACCTATCTATCCCGATACGAGAAACCAGCTTATCAGCTTCTCCTCGTCAGAACAGTAATCTGATAAATGGATCTGTTCATCGATTCATCAGCTAAACAGATAATCAAATGATCACATCAGATCCGATAATCTGATAAACAGATCTGTGGGAAACAGATGAATCGATCAACACAACAGCTAAACAGATAATCAGATGATCAGATCCGTTTATCAGATGAATAGATCTGTTTATCAGATTATCGGATCTGATGTGATCATTTGATTATCTGTTTAGCTGATGAATCGATGAACAGATCCATTTATCAGATTACTGTTCTGACGAGGAGAAGCTGATAAGCTGGTTTCTCGTATCGGGATAGATAGGTACATCAAGGTCAAACTGGGCTGATCCCTGTGCCTGTATCGTTCTCATACCTATCGTCTGGGTCAAGTGTTCTAAACAGATGAAGCGTACTTTAGAACATTAAAAATAAGATTTAAGACGTTGATTTGTTATGAATAACTGAACGTTAGTTTCTTGAATTAATTGGTCAATTCGATTAATTTACCAAAATTAACACTCTCAGGTTAATCACTCGAATTCATATTTTAGGATAGTACTTGACAGTGACTCATTTAACAACACACAGAAGTGTCTTTAACCTGTGCAAATGATCGATACTTCCTATATAAGCCCTAAAATTATACCTTGTCAAAAGTTTATAAAAGGCTTTACCTCCTGATTCTGTAGGAACCACAGCTTTAGAGTGGATTATTTGTTTGTCTATTCTTCATTTTCTACTAAGAGAAACAATGTCATAAAGGTAAAATATCCTCCTTTTACTATCAGAAATGAAGTTACTGTACATCATATTAGAAGAGGAGGAATGTATGTTAAGTTGGCAACATTTTAATCCTAATTAAACATTTAACATTGTTGAACTGATCTAATTTATTTTATTGAATCAACCTATCAATCCTCCTTGCAAGAATATAAGCTATCGATAGTTTGTTTGTACCTATATGACAATTCAAACATGTTGGTTCTAATCGGTCAATGATTGCATCAAAATGAGGACTTTAATAAAATTTACAAACGTAAGACAATTTCCTTGTTAATCACTCAAATGTTAGAATAGTTTTTGATAATCAACATACAAACAGAATTGTATGTGAAAATGATCGATCGATTGGAATTAGTTAATGTTGAATTCTCATCGATTTAATCGTAACATGTATGAGAATTGCAAAATGATTAATTTACTTTATTAACCAGGAGGTGATTTTCAGATTAATATAAACTTCATTACATTCCACTAGAAACAAACAAACAATAACATAGGTGCGATTACAAAATTTGATGTTTGTTTTTCTTTTTGTGAGTAATAAAAACATTTTTTCTTTATTTACCAACTTACATTACTTGCATAACAAAAATATACATTAAATCTTTTATATCATCGACGTTTCCAAACGTAACGAAACGTAAATCTCTAAAACATAAAATGAAGAAAAGGTTTAATATGAAATAAATATTTACCTAATATTCGTTTATCACAAATAGTAGGTAATTTTTTATCATCATCTTGTCTTGAAGTCATTCAATTATTTTTCATCATAACAAGTAATCAAAGATTCTACACATGTCTATTTTTCATGATCAAATTTGTTGGAAATGTTGATCATAAAAAAGTAATCAATGTAATCATAGATTACACAAGTAAATATATGGTTACCTCACGTACCTATTTTTTCAATTTTCATCCTCAAATTTGTTGTTAATGTTGGTTATAAAAAGTAATCAAAGATTGCACATATTTATTTACCTAACGTACTTTTTTTTTGAATTTTCATCTTCAAATTTGTTAAAGTTACATTACATTAATTTGATCTAAAATATTTACTACTAATTAAATCTTTGATATCGTCAGCGCCTCCAAACGTACGATACCTCAACGAAACGGAAATCTCTAAAACATAAAATGAAGAACATAAAATATTTACCAGATATCCATTTTATCACAAATTCGAATTCATCATCTTGTAACGAAGTCATTCGTTGATGTTATTGTTGGTCGTAAAAAGTAATCAACATATATGTATATATCTGTTTAACTGACGTACTTTTTCTACCCCATTTTAATCCTCAAATTTATTAGATAATCCTTATTTTGATGTCACAAACATCATCCTGTTCACGATATTTGAAACTAACTACGTACATATACATATAACGTATGCGATCTCCAGGAATCGCTAAACACCTGCAAATGTCAACGTTCCCTCCTCAGTACACGAATTGATAAGGTTCTTAAAAGAAACTAAACGTCTTATTAAAATGTTAATGAAAATGATAATCGTATCAATTTGTATTCACTACGTAATTATTTTTTTTTTACCTTTGCATCACTAAGGATGTATGTATTTGAAATTTCGTTCGAACTATACAAAATTAACATGGTAATTCGTTAAGACGATAATCCTATAAAATCGATTCGATCAAATTCAACCAACAAACAATCGCTTACTATATAAATGATGAGATGATACTCTATAATAATTGATGAAAATTAACTTAAACGGGTGAACGCCCCTTTTTTTCATTGTAGATTCGGATTGCTCACATAAAAATATGCAAGTTTTATCTGAAAACTTTTTTCGATTCGTGATATAATCGCGAGAAACCTGATTTTGCTAATATCTCGAAAAATACACAGCGCATCGAAATTTTCATACATATAGTGATCTACATTATTGTAACCTTGGTTAGGGTTAGAGGACAACCTGTGCAAGAAATGGTATAACAGTTGTGTCTATATTTAAAGTGGAGAGAGGAGAAGAATATTAACGTACATTTGAAGTAGTAGTAGTCTAGTAGAAGTTTATATTAATGGTTATCCTTTTTCTCAGAGGTGTAGTGGGGGGAGAAGGTTACCAAAGTTTTTGCATTTCACTCTCTTCAATTTTTAACTTTCCAGCTGGTTTTGTCTGAAGACACAATTACCCATGCGCAGACCTTGACAATGCAATTTTTTATATGGCCTTCACAATTGAACGTCCTTGCAATACCATTTCTACATATACCGGGGTGTTTTAACTATTCTTAAAGCTTTACGGCAATTATTTTGAATTTGCAGGGAATCGTTGCCCGCTTCTAGATACGTTTCCTAGTACAGGTTATGAGTGATACCATCTAATACATCTGCAGTAAAAACCATTTTACTTTGCATTAGAATACTTTTTTGTAGCGATCAAACGCCCCAAGTGCTAATTATGCAGTTTTCAACAATTGCTAATGATGATATTTGATCTATGAAAGAGAGCACTTTGTTAGATTATCCATTTCGCTACAGGATCTGATTGTCTAGCGATTAACAGCTACTACGTATTTTGACTTCATTTGGAGATTACTCCACTTTATGTATTCATACGTAACTACTGTCCTTAGAACGCATATAGTTTTAACGCGGTTCTTAGTAATTGCAATTTTTATAACCTTCACAATTGAACTAGATGCATTCCTTGCTGTACAATTGCAGCATATACGGGCTGATACAACTATTGCAGATATTTTTTTACGTTCTTTTAACATTTGCGCTTTTTAATGAAAACATCTTATTCCTTGCCCAGACCTTGAAAATTCAATTTTTATGACCTTCACGATTGAACTGTCCTTGCGATACAATTTCTACATCTACCTGGGTGATAAAACAATTATTTTTAATTTGCAAGTAATCGTTGTTCCGCTTCTAGATACATTTCCTAGAACTATGTATATTGATGTAATCTAATACAGCTACAGTACATTAAAAATATAACAGTTCTTACATCTTATTAATTGTACAGACCTTGAAAATTCAATTTTTATATGACCTTCACGATTGAACTGTCCTTGCGATACAATTTCTACATATACCTGGGGTGATACAACAATTATTTTTAATTTGTAAGTACTCTTCCCGCTTCTAGATACATTTCCTAGACCTATGTGCAGTGTCGCAGTACCAACATTAAAAATAGAACAGTTTTTACATCTTATTAATTGTTCATACTTTGAAAATTCATTTTTTATACCATCTTCACAATTGAACTGTCCTTGCTATGCAATTTTCTACATATACCAGGGCGATACAACTATTATAGATTGCAATACTAACTGAATTAGCATTCAGAATCGATATATGGGGTTTTCGGTGGGGGGAAAGAAAACACAACAATTTGTTGTTATTGTTTATTGTTTATGCTTGATAGATGTGATACATTATACCATAGCCAGGTCGATAATACAACAGTTTCATCATATATTGGAGAGATTATACGATTACAGTAATTCCAATCGATAATTAATTATATCTTTTAGATTAAACAATTCTTCAATCTCATTGTTATTCATCATACAAGAAAGGCTGTCACGTGATCTTTGCATTGTTACACTTTTTAGCATTTTCTCTTCCCCTTCAAAAGATTTCCAGTTATAGTAGATTATAAATTTGCTACTAAGTGATTCAGTAGTCTGGGAGCATTCGATATCTTTCTCTTCGTTGACATCACTGTCCAGTCAATCCTACTTTACATCTCTTGTGATCGGAACAGTTTCTAGGTATGTTTGTCATTTGAGTAGCGTCTCCCAATCTTCTCTCTCCATCACTAGTGTACTGCCACATACAATTCGTAGAACTGGTGCAAGGCCATGGCCAATGTATTTGGGTAATTCTCACATAGATCATAAGCGGTACAATCGATTAAATGTTTATTGTTCGGATGGGGGAGCTCATACAGTTGTGGAACCATCTCGTTCGTCATCATTACAGTAACAGTACGTACATTTAAAATTATTATTATTACAACTCTTTTCAGTATCCATGCAGAGGTTTCTAAATATGTTCATGACAGCAGCATCAACGGTGATGATTAGTATACAACACTGATTTATTTGAAAATGATTGAGCTATTACTTATAAATTATAATGAACTGAGAGAGTAAAAACTTATTATATCTTTATTTGGGCAACATTGTTTACAACTTCATATCGTCTATTTACATAAATGTTAAATTAGTCGTTTTTCCCTCCGTCCCAGTACTTGTGATGAATACGTCTTTATGCATCAAAGAGTCGTTGAAAATTTGAAGTCTACCATCTTCGTTGAAATATTCGTAGAAGCGCAATGGCAGTACACATTTAAAATTTTCAGTCTGCAACACTATCCGCTCCCCATATTTCGTATTAATCGTATTGATACCAATTACTTTATATTTTTCTCCCACTTCTATGTCCTTGACATTTTTGAAAGGTTTGCAGAATGTACTATTGTTTAAGTTGGTAAGATTCATTTTATCTGGTTAGCTAACAGTCACTGTATGAGTTCCCAGTACTTCTTTAATGTCCTTTATATTGACATTCATCACCCTTATCAGTATCGAGTCTCAAATCTTGGCCTACTTTATCCAAGATTATAATCGATGCTTTATTCAATTTCAGAACCGTTTACTTTAGCCAAGTTCAGAACTTTTACAAAGTATAGAAAGAAATGATAAGAATCACGCTACATTTAACGTTGACATTAATCAATGTAATGGTAAGAACCTCTTAACTAATATCCCTGCCTCATGATCTCTAAAAGTTCTTATAACCGTTTAAAATTCCTTGATTCCATTTACAGGTGTGCGGCGTCATCAACTGTGATCTAATTATATAATTTTTTATCAGTTCAAAACATAGGTACATTTAAATATACAACTTTTACAATCTTCATTGAATTCGTTTCTTAGAAAAACATGAAAATAATGAAAACTATTATTTACGACTATTCGTTTTAAATCACTCATCAGCATCACTACTCATAGCAGAAAGCTACTTTATCGTGAAGAAGTGATTACATGTTGCTTAAAAGTTCTTGAATGCAGGTGCTCATGACTCATAAAATTTTTATAAACATTTGAATGAATACGGTGTGCAGTTTCTTGCAAACTTTTCTTAGGGACGTACAATATAAGTATAGCGAAAATTATTTACGATTATTGTACATTTCGTTTAATTTACCGTTAGACAAACATAAAATTACTTTATCGCGAAGTGTATATTTTTTTTCGCTTCTTGAAGGGTTACAACGATTATTTTTAATTCTAAGAAATATAACCCACTCGTCACTTCACTTCCTAAAACTATATTCCGCAGCGCATTGAACTAGAATTCATTAAGGTAAAATATCTACCATATAATTTTAGTGCTAATGTCTCAACAAATGCATGTCCTTGAATCCATGATCTACAACGACTTTATTGAAAGACTATTTCGAGAAATCTCTTCACTAAAGAGGTTTCGTAGAGCCCCGGACTCGATGACTTTTACGTAAGCATTTTCGAGAAGGTTACCTTCAGTCGGAACTTTTTACTTTAGTTGATCTACTTTAGCGCAGAATCTTTCTTTGGGGAGCGACATCTTTGAAGTGAGTCAGAAGTAACCGATCTTGAAATGGTCCAGAATCTATCCAAGTTCAGAGCCTATATAGAATCTTTGAAGTAATCGATCTTGAAGTGAGTTAGAAGTGACCTACTTTGAAATGGATCAGAATCATCATAGCTATCGGGGAGACCTTGCAGTTAAATCACATCTTTATCAACATTTAACATAAAGAATACGTTGTTAATATGAAAATCGTTACGGGGCATACATGTTACATCTAGAATCGATGTCTCACATACAGGTACAAGATAAAATTGTTAGAGTCATCAAATTTTTATCAACATTTGAACACAAAGAATACATTTCAGTATTCAATCATTTACGACTATTTTAAACATGTTTTTCGCTTTTCTAAGAAATCTACCACTCAATTAATTTTAGTGTTTTCAACAAATGCATGTCCTTGAATCTACACCGATTTCAGGGCTATCTTGGAGTTATTGAATACAGACACCGATGACCTTGAGCGGTTTCGAGGAACTCGATGTTACCAAGTTCAGAACCTCTCCATGTTCAGAACCCCCCAATGCTTCATACATATATCAAGGTCAAACTGAGTAGCGATCAAGGTCAAAGTGAATCAGAAGTGGCTAAGTTCAGAACCTCTAACCTTGTCCAAGTTCAGAACCTGTGACCTCGTCCAAGTTCAGAACCTGTGACTTTGTCCAAGTTCAGAACCTGTGACCTTGTCCAAGTTCAGAACCTGTGACCTTGTCCAAGTTCACAACCATCAAGGTCAAATTGGGTCAGAATCGGCATAGCTATACTACTGTCATTTGTAAAGAAGCTTTCAATCACTTTCGCCACAACATCTTTAACTGGATTAATTTCTTCGACAATAGAAATCTTACAAAATGCACTAGACACGAACAACAATATTTGAAACGGTAACTGCATGACTCGAGAATAAAACTGACAATGATTATGGATTTCCACACGTACGTTAGGTACTAAGTGCTGACGAGAAATCAATCACTAATTTGCGGTTGAACTAGAAGTTAGTTTATGAATAAATAATAACGTATATTTAACTTGAAAGCTAAGTTTGTCTGTATATAAGGGTGTCGTGGGAATATCACACGTGCTGAGTGTCACTAACTATATCATAGAGATGTCGATTTTTCTTGACGAATTATGGGGTTGTGAAAATTCAACTCATTTATTACTCGTAAATTAGTATATAGCTATATATATTGAAGAAAAGGGAGAGTTCAATTGACAATTTTTTTTTATTCGTATGGTGGTGTAACGCTTCTGGTAGCTCGAATTTAAATATTTCCCGCCGTAAATTTGTCCGATTTGTCAATTGTTTTGTAGTGACAGTTACGCCCACTGGTAAATTATTAAGGCATTAAATTCTTTTTTGCCGATGATATGGAATGTGGGTATGCTGCAAAATTATGTTAGCGAGGAGAGAGGTAGTTAGTTCCCCTTCCCAGCGGCATTACGGTATAGATCGTCGAAGATGTAAGTTTGATTTGTTTGTTTTTTTGTGCAACGCCGTCGTCAGAAAATTTAAGTACATATGTACATTATTTGCAATTTTTATAACTAGCTGTTAATTAGGTAGGGTAAATTTTTATTTAGCTTTAGTACCTATGTGTTCCTATTTTATGCTTTTTTTATTAAATTTCCTGGAGGGTTTTCTGTAGCTCTTTTACCCTCCCATGTAATCAGCGAAGACCCAGAGCTAATCTCAAACACTTAGTTTGAGGGTGCAACCCTTGATTGAAGTTAATTCATTCCGCCCATTTCTTGTCAACCAATTTCAAAAAGTTAGTTACTAAAAATTCGTCCGGATGTCTGTGTGTCTATGCGTTGGTCGATGTTACGGGGTTTAGAAAGCTGGAAGTGGTGTCATTTTATAGGAAATTCTTTACTGATTCCAAATCTCTGGTAAATGTTTTGATCGGAGTACCCGTTCGCCGTCACGACGTCATTAAAGTCAAAATATACACCCTTTAATATCTCGAGAACGACACATCCAATTACAAAAGGAAAAAAACACGTTTCGTTTATTTTTTGAAACCTATTGAGTCATGATACGTAAACATCACTCTCATCCCCCTGTGGAGTGGAGCGCGAGTGAGTTTTGAAAACTTAACTGGGAACACCTATTTTTATTGTACTTTTGAATTCTCCATAAAAGCTATTCTAACGACCACAGAAGAAATGCCAAAAGACGACTATTTTAAATAGAACACCCTGTATATTTTTTCATGTTCATGAAGGAACTGTTTTTTAAGTTAGCTTTGATTTTTATAGTAACTGTGTCCACAAATGAAAATCATGGACGTGTCCTCAATCAGGTGTAGCAGTCACGAAAGCGAACATCTGAACATCTGAACATCTGAAACTAAACATCAGCAATACGCCACTTCGACGATTGTTTAAATTTTAAAGGCTTAGGTGTATTTCCGTACCGCATAGAAGCTGGAAAACGATTGACGGAGCAAGATTGAATATTAATATTGTGCACGAGCGTCCAGATTTCTTACTCAACGTGTGGTTCTCCGACGAAAGTCACATTTGGTTGGACGGTTTTATCAATCGCTTTCTTGGTTTCGAGGGACCAGACGTTATCGTCTAGAAACCGCTACATAGTGTGCGTGTGACGATTTGGTGTGGTAGGTCCGTATTTCATTTAGGATGACGATGGTATACCTCTTACTGTTACCAAGGAACGTTATAGGAACATGGTGGTCAGGCCATTTATTCAGGATTTAAGAAGATCTTGCCGTGCCAAGAACATTCAGATGAATAGACAGTGGTTTCAACGAGACGGGGTGACATCGACAGTCTGTGGCTATGTTGCAAGAAACCTTTCCACGACGAATTTCCCGTGGGCTGAGTTCCCCTACCCATCACATTCCTCTGATCCGACACCACCTAATGCTTACGCATGGGAAATGTTACAGGAGAAAATTTTCAGCTGTCCAGATCCACCCAAAACTGTGCCTGTATGACGTTAGAAGATCGTCTCGTTTTTCTGGACAACCTAAGTATATGTAGAATTGAACGTTAAATTGCAATCTGGTATCTCCATGAATTAATAATATACCTTTACATATTCAAAAACACACATAATTCAAAACGGAAGAGAATGGGTTAGTTAATCCGACTCTTCGGATAGGCAGCAGACGCCTTGGCTTCGAGAGTCAAGCCTAAAGTTGAGATTCGAGAAGTAATCAGGACATATTTAATTGTTTCACCTGATTAAAACTCTGCAGGGGAAAATGGTTATTAGAAACATGTCAGGTTAGAAACATTCTTTGCTATTTGGTAGAAATGCCAAGGAGATTAATTGCAATAACCCTGAAAGCGGAATTTCTCATCATACTGGAACGTAATGCATTAACATTAACAATGTGAATGCAGGAAACAGTAAGTATATTATTAAAATGTAGGCAACAGAATGATAGTATTTAAAAAAAAACGAAATAAAGGTTGGGTTTATAATTAGGTAGTGCCCTCTTCGTCAATAATTAGAGGAATTGGTAATTATTAACTAATTGTTGCTTACTTCGGAATTTTGTTGGTCAATTAATGTAACGTGTCCTTGAATAATTCTTTTGAAGCAATTAGTAAAATAAATTCATAAGTACCTAACCGATTAATTCTAACCGTTTGTGAATAAATCAATTAATTACAGTTAATTAATTACAGCAAGCAAATTAAAGCTCGTCTTTTACTACAAATAGTTAGGTACCGTTTGAAGATAAATATTCAATCATAACGTGACTTCCGGGCCCAAACTAAGGCCAACGTGCGACTGAGCTTCATAGCAATGTGCAAATTACATAAGAATGCAAAAATTACTGCCAGCCTTAATTTGGGTAGGCAATATTTTGAAACAGAGGAGTGAGTTCTGGGAAAATTACAATCAAAACAGTCTACTGAATCGCTTACCACCATTTAGTGGAAAGGAGGTGGTTGGTTCCTCCGATACATGCTCTGTCAGTACTTGTAATCGCTTCAATAGCAATCATACAAGAAGGTCATGACGGTTTACCCCTATGTCGTGGTTCGATACAAGTGGTAAAGTGGTGATGCAAGTATGTTAAGTTGTAAAGCAACCCCGTTGGGTAGGCAATATAAGGGGACAGCTACCTGCTTCAAAAAGAGTTCGTAGACAACACACAAAAAAATACAGTCCATTACCAAGTAAAAGTTGGCATTAGGAAATAAAATAAAAATAGGTATAACGTTTATGCGTTTTTATTAAATCCATACCATAATCAAAATAAACACAAACAAATTACATACTCAGCAAAATATATTACGCCCCCACAATAAAGAACCTGACGTAAAGCACCACATGTTGCAAAGTAAATTAACTACAATGTATAAATCGTACAGGTTACAAATAAAATTGATACAATATATAGGATAATATAGTGCGTAAATATTTGAATTTCGCGTTAACTGGCGTAAGAATCATCCCAATACAACTTTATAGCGGAATATTCAAATGTACCAGGTGCGTTACATCACAGAGTGCAAGTATAGGAAAAAGATTCGCTAACGCCTTTACATTTTTGACTAACAATGTCAAAATCGTTGTTTACATAGAAATTTAGTTGGATGAAAGTAAAAACGCTTAGCGTCGATGTCCAATAAGTAAATTTAATACGGTAATTACACATAAAAATCGTTATTTATCAATTTCTTTGAAGTATTATTTAATAGATCGTATTTCTATGCATACATTTTTTACAAACCACAACTACTGAAACTGTGGTGCGATATGAGAAATGAAAGGTGGATGTTTCTATCATTTAATGCATAGATACAATTTATTGATAAAATTTGTGCTACTACGTGTTACAAGCATAAACAGTGTGGTTTAGTTATCTATTCTACTTCCATTTCTTCAACGCGCAAAACTGTGCAAGTAGGTAAAGATTGTATGAAAATTGTACCGACACTTAGTGCACAACTAGGTAGACAAACTATGATGCATATTTATGAACGCACAGCTCGAGTAAAAAGACAATTAAAGAAATTACCAATCCCGTCCCCAGTATTAAGAAAGCAGCAGCGAGGTGCCCTAAACTAAGAGCCTTGTTCCATGCCTTTTCCTTTCCCCGTGCTGTGACGCCTCGCTGCTTCTCGAATACATTCTGTACGGGAATATAGGCACCGGTTTCAATTAAACTGTTGACGATGGCATTGAAACCTTCCAATAAGTAATGCCCTTTTTTCATAAAACTGGAATAAGAATAAGTTGCTGTTATTTTATCGCTTGCAAAGAAATTCGGCGTAGCAGCTATTCGTTTGGCTGCAATTGCGTCATGAACATTTCGACGTCTCAATTGGTAACATTCTGAAATATTTGGATGATTTTCTGCTATCTGTATCTTATTTTTTATCTTTTCGTAAAGCGGAAAGTTGGTAAAGTTGCTTCGAAACAATAAAAGGACGTCATTTTTTGGTGCAAGTATGGGCAAATTCGTGTTCGACAAATCTTCTTCGTTTGTGATCGGTTTCTCGTAATACGGCAACACTAAAATGTTAATAAAATTGGAATTATAAGCGGTATGAATGTGGATAACAAATATTAGGTATGTTACAGTAAGTATTCTGATTGAGATTCGGTTGGGAATTGAGGGTAAGGGGACACCGAGTAGTAATGAGATAATCTTCATGGCGATGGAACCAATTGTAGTGGACGAGTTCATTGTCAACTTCACAATGACGTACCAAGTTAATATAAGGGTTAACAAGCAAACCAATAGCCCTCCCCAAATACATCCGTTGAAAGGGTAGAAAAATACGCCCAGATCAATCACAACTTTTAGAGGCGGTCCTTTCCAAAAATACTCGTCAGCAGAGAATGCATTACCAAAATCGTATTTTGGTTTGGACCAAGATGCATCCAAATAAAACAGTACGATTGGATGTGAATTTAACGCTGTGTCCACATCGACCAGCCTACATTGAATGTACTCAATCGTTATATTAAGATGGGCGATTAAATACTTTACGGTAGCATTGAAGAGATGAACAGCATTTTTTCTGAATTGTGCTTTCGGTGGAGGCAGAGCAATTTTAACGAGACATTTGTTATAATTTTTTCTTTGTCCAAAAAAATCGATCTTTTTTGTTCCATTATAAATGTATTCATTAAAAGAATTGCACACTTTAGCACAACCATTAGCTTGCGTGTGGGGGTTGCACGTGATCACTCGGATATTGTTGGGGCGGTGTAGTATCGCAACAACATTGATAACATAAAATTTCCACAACATTGGGAACAAATGGATTGGATTGTCGCTGTTGATAATAATAATAAAGTATCCCCTCGGACTGTAACTCGAAGTCCACAAGGTACTCACTGTCAATTGGTCCAGTATCGTTCTTAGTTGATCCAGTCCATGTTCAATTTCGATTACATAATAATGATTCCAATGAGTATGATTGAGGGCGATTGGTTTAGATACATCTGCAACTATGTACGGATTAGTTATATTTCGAGGTAAATACTTAGGAACGTCGTTATATACGTATATAAAAGATGAGTCATTTGTAAAGAAGCTTTCAATCACTTTCGCCACAACTTCTTCAACTGGATTAATTTCTTCGACAATAGAAATCTTACAAAATGCACTAGACACGAACAACAATATTTGAAACGGTAACTGCATGACTCGAGAATAAAACTGACAATGACTACTTATGGATTTCCTCACGTTGTACATAGGTACTAAGTGCCGATGAGAAATCAATCCCTAATTTGCGGTTGAACTAGAAGTTAGTTTATGAATAAATAATAACGTATATTTAACTTGAAAGCAAAGTTTGGCTGTGTACATTAAGGGTGTCATGGGAATATCACACGTGCGATAGTGTTTATAGGTATAGAAATGTCGATTTATTTTGGCGACTTATGGGGTTGTGAAAATTCAACTCATTTATTATTCGTATATATAAATTTAGTACCTAGGTATATACACTGAAGAAAAGGGAGAGTTCAATTAACAATTTTTTTTTATTCGTATTGTGATGTAACGCTTCTGGCAGCTCGGATGTAAATGTTTCCCACCGTAAATTTGTCCGATTTTGTCAATTGTTTTTGACGGTTACTCCACTGGTAATTTATTAAGGCATTACATTTTTTTTGCCGATGATGTGGAATGTGGGTATGCTGCAAACTTAGGTTACGGAGGGAGAGGTAGTTACTTCCCAGCGGTATTACGATATAGATCGTCGAAGATGTAAGTTAGGTTTGTGTGTGAGTGCAACGTCGTCATCAGAAAATTTAAGTATAGGTATTATTTGTAATTTTTTATAACTAGCTGTTAATTAGGTAGGGTAAATTTTGAATTAGCTTTAGTATGTGTTCCTATTTTATTTCGTAGGTGCTTGATACAAATTTTTTCCAACATCGCTTATGAAAATGAAAATTTTACAATTTAGATTGGAAGTAAGTGAGAGATGCTTTTATTAAATATCCTCAGTGGCGGCATTTCAGTGTTTTGTTGAAGGGGGCAACGAATCGTTTTTTCTCTGTTGTTTTTTTATTTCAATAAAATTGGTACCTACCTAATATACACCTACCTATAAGTATTTAAAAAAAAGTATATAGGTATATTATTTTATAATAGAAAGTTTAGCTTAATTTTTTTCTTTTGTGTTTAAACAGACACTCCAATTTTATTTTATTGAGGTTTAATGTATGGCCCTCACAGTCCAACCCGCACTCTTGGGGGGGTCGGCCGCCCCCCTCAGCCCTCCCTAAATGCCGCCCCTGAATATCCTGGAGGATTTTCTGTAGCTTTTTTACCCTCCTTGTAATCAGCGAAGAGGCAAAGACCTAGAGCTAATCTCAAACACTTAGTTTGAGAGGGCAACCCTTGATTGAAGTTATCGAAGTTAATTCATTCCCCCATTTCTTGTGTTTTAATTATGTTTTCCCACGACCATATACGAAACCAACTCCTAACGCACAAGTACGTATGAGCGAAAATTGACGATATTGTCCGAGGTAAAAAACCTGTGCGATTTGGTTTCGCCCTGTGTGTAAGAAATATAACGCACAGTTCACACTCGAATAGGCGGCTGGATCAAACAACTAAAATGACAGTTTGAATTTATTCGCGCTGTCACTAATTTTGTTAGCAAGCAGTTTATTGGTATTTTTTATGGTCGTGGGAAAAATAGTGTACAAAACTCGTAGGAAAGTGTCTAACTCACTCGCGGGATTGCCGGCACTCGGCTAACGCCTCGTGCGCAACTTTCCCGCTTGTGCGTTATTTATCACTTTCCATACTTGTTATGTAATGTATCTAAGATTGTGCTTGATTTTATTCTGTATAAAAAGAACAAATTACAAATTAAGGTACTTAACTTAAAACAGTTACCTGTATAAAAAGAATTAAATTACACGCTATTTTCAACTAAAGTCTTAAACACAAACAATTATAAACTTATGTCAAAATCACAGCCAATCTTATTTAAAGGTTGGACTGTGTAGTGTGGTCAATGAACTGTATACTAGTATACAGTTGATTGAGTGTGGTCAACCTTTACACCTCCCCCTCCGAAGACGTTTGATGCGAGGAATAAGGAAGCAGTTTACTCGAATGGAAAAAATTAGAAATCCTTTTCTTCTTTCCACTGGCAACTTCATAGAACGACTGTGAAATTTGTTGGATGACTAGAAAAGGTCTGTAATAACAGGTTGCTGTTATTGATTATAATGATAAAGCTAGATTATATGTATTTATTAGGAACAATCGAACAATGCTTACATTACACGACATAACCTGTACGATGTTGGCATTGTTGCCAACCTGACATAACCTTACGACACCTTTCCCTCTTAAAGTTAGTACAATATATGATCTTTAAACCTATTGGGCAACCTTATCGGTCGTGCACTTCTTGTCTGAACAGTTTCTGTTTCCTGAACTGATTTTTGATTTATGGTGCTATCACCGTTAAGGCCACTCATACTTAACCTATTATCATCATTGCTATGGTTAGTAACAGTTTCATCTAACTCTATCTTAATGGTAGGTTCTATAATGGGAAGATGTTTTGATTTCCTCAAATGATAACTATTACGTCTTAACTTATTGTCTACCTCATTTCGTATTAGATAAGAACGTGGAGCATCAACCTTTTCTTCAATGACTGCTGGATACCAATTCTTATTAAATTGATAAACTACACCTTCACCCTTTTGAAAATCATCTTTCTCTTTTGTATGTTTATCATACACTTTTTTGTATGCTTCACGTTTTTGCTCCAATTTAGTTTTATAATTAACGTCACATTTCTGCTGGTTTTTAATCACAAGCGGTAGCTTAGTCTTAATTGGGTACTTAAACAATAATTGTGATGGGGATCTTTTTAACCCCGTTATCTGCGTGTTTCTATATTCTAACAATGCAGCATGCAAATCATCAGACTTTTTTAGCATATTTTTAACTGTTTGTACTGCTCTTTCAGCGAGACCATTGGACCTAGGATATCTAGGGCTTGATGTTTGAAACTGAAAGTCCCATTGACCTGCAAACTCTTTACATCTATTCGAGTTATATGGCATATTATCCGATACTACAATATCTGGCACACCAAAAATAGCAAATACTTGTTTCAGTGCATTAATTATATCTTCAGAACTTTTATGTTTCAACTCAACAACCTCCATCCATTTTGTCAGATAATCAACTACAACCACATATGATTTATTATGAAATTCAAAAATGTCAGATGCAATCTTCTGAAATGGAAGCTCTGGAATTTGATGCAATATTAACGGCTCTTTTTCATTCGCACAGCGATATCTTTCACACACACGACATGCTGAAATCATTTTTTCAATATCAACTGTCATCCCTGGCCAGTAGAAAATTTCTCTAGCTCTATCCCTTGTCCTATTTACACCGAAGTGACCCTCATGTAACATCTTTAACATTTCTTGTTGCAATGTTACTGGAACCACAATACGATCATCGAAAAACAACAAATTATCCACTACATCTAAATTATTCCTAATTTTGTAAAATGCCTTTAAATTTAAATCTTTGATACATTCATCTTTTGGCCACCCTGTCATATGATAATTCATGACTAATTTTAACAAAACATCATTTAGAGTTGCTTTTCTATATTGTTCTTTTCTGACCTCACTCATTCGAATATATTTTACTACAGAATGTACAATTTCCGTCATCTCTGGTATTTCATTTTCATTCCCATTCGCTTCACTTTGTAAACTATTTCGCGACAAATAATCAGCCATATACAAGTATTTCCCTGGTAGATATTTAATGTTTATTTCATATTTCAATAATTTCAAACGCATTCTCTGTAACCTAGCTGAATTAATTTGATTTACAGCTTTGTTCATAATTGCAACGTTCGGTTTATGATCTGTTATGACTGTTATAGGTCTGCCATATACATAATTATGAAATTTAGTCATTGCAAAAACAATCCCCAACAACTCTCTCTCAATTACTGCGTATCTTTTCTCTGTTTCAGTTAGAGACCTTGATGCAAATGCTACCGGTTTACTCTCTTGAAGCAAACAACATCCCAACCCTGTTGCCGAAGCATCTGATTGGATTGTCACCTCTTTTGATATATCAAAATTCTGCAAAAATTTTGCATCCCTGATTTGTCTTTTAATTTCCTGTAATGCATTTTCATGTACATCTAACCATTGAAATTCAATATTATTTTTTAATAACTCGTGCATTGGGGAAGCAATTGACGCTAAATTGGGCACAAAACTACGTAAATAATTAATTACCCCTAGCAACTTTTGAAGATGCTTTTTGCTCTCTGGTGATTTTAATTCAGTCACTGCCCTAACTTTATCATCATCAATTTTTCTCCCATGTTTACTAAATATGTGACCCAGATACTTTATTTGAGTTTCTTTGAATTGAGTTTTATTTTTATTGAACTTTACATTGATCTTTTTTGCCCTTTCAACAACTAATTTTAATGTTGCATCATGTTCTTCTTCTGTGTTAGCACAAATTACAAGATCATCAAAATATATAACAACATTTGGTATGTCCCCAAAATTAGACATATTAGTTTTCTGAAAAACTTCTGGTGCCATGCTTATGCCAAAAGGTAACCTTAAAAATTTATAACACCCAAATGGTGTCGCAAAAGTGCAGTACTCACTCGACTTATCATCTAATTTTATTTGATAATAGCCATCTTTAAAATCTAGGACAGTGAAAATTTGTTTACCTGCTAGTTTTGAGCTAATTTCTTCAAAACTCGGTATTTCAAAGTACTCACGAATGACATGCTTATTTAATTCATGTGGATCTAACATAAGCGCAAACTACCATCTTTTTTCTCTACTATTACCAAATTGTGTACCCACTCTGATGCAGTGTCTACTTTAGTGATAATTCCGGAATTACACAAATTCTCTAATTTATCTCTAAGCCTATCTCTAAGTGTCAAAGGTACACGCCTTGCAGGTTTTGCTACAGGTACACAATTGCTACGTAATTTTATAGTGCAACTTTCTTTAAATTTGCCTAACCCATTAAAGATTTCACTGTTTTCTTTTACAAACGTTTCTTTATCTTTAAAACAAATGGTGTCTACTCTACTTATTAATCCTAAATCTGTACATGCTTCTAACCCTAAGATAGGCATTACATCTAGATTTACTACAATAAAATTCTTACTCTTTGTCGTACTTTGTAATTCACACTCCAAAGTTACTACTCCTTGTGGCTTTAGCTTAGTACCTCCATATGCTTCTAATATGACCCCTGTTGGCTTCAGTTTAGCATTGAGACCTTGTCTAGACAGCTTCTCGTAACTTCATTGGGATTATATTCACCTCTGCGCCTGTGTCTAATTTGAACTCGACTTGGTTGTCTGCCACAGTTATTACCTTTTTCCATACTTGTCCATTCGTACTATGCACTTGCTTTATCGAACCTACAAAGAAATCACTTTTGTCATCTTCTGTAGTTGTTACCTGCTTGACTGTCTTAATCTTGCACATGTTACTAAAATGATTCCTCTTCGAGCACTTGTGACACTCTTTCCCAAACGCAGGGCATTTTTTCGGTTGATGGTTGTTACCACATTTTTCACATCGAATTCGTCCCTGATCGCTGCTGTTCCCTGTTGACCTTGGTCTATTCTTAATGATACTGTTTATTTGACTTTCACTTCCATTAGAGGTAATTGTTTGCATATGCTGCCTGGTTATCTCTGCATTCCTACTGATTTCGAGTGCAGTTGCTAACTTTAGATTTTTCGTATTTAGTAATTTCTCTTGTAAACTTCTATTGTTTGTTCCCAAAATGATTCTGTCAACTAATATTGACTCTTCTTGATTGCCATATTCACACGTACTTACTAATTTTTTCACATCACTGTAGAATTGGTCAAATGATTCATTTTCTTTTTGTTTTCTTGTATTGAACAGGAACCTTTGATACGTTTTATTTACCCTGGACGCACAATACCTTCGAAATTCTTCTGTAACTTCTTCATACTTGTTACGATCTGCTTCACTCAACGTAAAATTGTTGTATATGTCAATGGCCTCTGGACCCATTATATTAAGCAGTATTGCAATTTTCGTTGCGTCCGGTTTTGCGTCCATTTCACTAGCGATTAAGTAATACCTGAATTGCTGTATGAATTTGGTATAATTTTCGTTCAGATTGCCTTCAAACCTCATGGGCTCTGGAGCTCTACCGCGTGCTTCCATTTTCACGTCGATATTTTCTTTTATTACCACAATTCACTAATTATCACTTTTACTATATAATCAGCACCGACTGCGCCATGTAATAACAGGTTGCTGTTATTGATTATAATGATAAAGCTAGATTATATGTATTTATTAGAAACAATCGAACAATGCTTACAGTACACGACATAACCTGTACCTATGTTGGCGATGTTGCCAACCTGACATAACCTTACGACAGGTCCAATGCGAACTGGATCTAATTTATTACGGTTCAGTTTATTTCCGTTTTCGACATACACCAAATCACCTTCTTTGAATATGTATTCGCGTCGGTTTTTATCTATTCGGTCTTTATTTGTTTGGAAATTTTTCATTGAATTCTGGAATGCTATTTTTCGGTCTTGTTCCAAAGATGATTGTTTATTAACTTCAAGAGGTGATATCGTTGGTTTATTTCCAAACAGTAGGTATGATGGTGCAAAATGTGTCGAACTATGAATAGTATCGTTGTACTCGTCAGTACATTCTTGTGCTAGCGTCGACCATGCTCTGGGATTATCATCATTTATTTTACATCTAAGACGATTTTCAAGTGTTTGTGGTAATCGCTCATTAAGCCCATTAGATTCAGGATGATTAATACAAGTGAAAACAATCTGTATCCCTGTTTTCTCTAAATAGTTCTTGAAATCATTAGAATTGATGCCTGTATATTGGTCAGCTAGTAAAATAGAAATATTATTATGTTTTGCTATTGGGTTAATTAAATTTATGAAATCATGGGCATTCTGGCTCTTCGCGGTTGAAATCCACGCATATCTGGTAAAATGGTCTACTAAGATATGCATATATCGTTTTGTAGAGCGGTTTCCACTAAATCCACCAACACTATCGAGCGACATAATTTGATATGGTGGTTCTGCAGGACCCAAACGTGAAAGTAGCCCTATGGAACGGCTACGACGAGTTTTGTTTTCTATGCATATCTTACAATTTTTACAAAAAGTATGTATAGCTTTGTCAAGGCCCTTAAAATAATAATGCGGTCTTATTGTTGCAATCATCTTTGCTGGATCGATGTGTCCATAATGTTGATGTACGATTTGAATAATGTCGTTACCAAAGGTTGGCGATACCAAAATTCTCAATTTCTCTTTTAATTTTTTTAATATCAGACCTTGTTTATATTCTATTTGTTTCATTGCTTTCATTTCAGAAATATGTTCAGATTGATCTTTCAAAATAGAAGCCTTGTCTATTAGATTAACTGTTTGGATATCTTCACTTTCAAAGTTTTCAAGTACCGGATTTCTAGACAAGAGATCCGCGAGAATATTGTCTTTTCCTTTCTTATAATTGAAATTGAATTGGGATAAATAAAGAATTAGGTCCCCAAGAATTTCATCAGTTCTGGCTTTTGTTTTTAAATTCTCTAATGGTTTGTGATCAGAACAGACTATGAAATGACGTCCAATCAAGTAATATTGCCAAAACTTTATAGCGTCCTTGATGCCCTTGCATTCTAAATGTATAATATCGAATCGTTTTTCACGACTTGATAGTTTTCTTGAATAATACGCCACAGGATGTAAAATTCCATCTTTTTGTGATTGCTTAAGTGTTGCTCCAATTCCTTTGTAACTGGCATCTGTCTGTATGTAAACGGGTTTATTGATAGCATAAATGGCCAGGATTGGTTTAGAACATTTTTCATCATATTGAAGGTTTCCTCACACTCATCAGACCATTCAAATTTAACATCTTTCCTTAATAATCGATGTAAAGGTTCTAGTTTATGAGCGCTGCTTTCAATATACTTCAAATAAAAATTTATCGAGCCTAGAATACTGCGAACACCAGACTTATCGGAGGGTCTCTGAAGATTTTTGATTGATATTAAATTCTCTTGGGCTGGAGAAACTTGGTTCTTGGAAATTCTATGTCCTAGGTATTTCACCGATTTTGCTGCAAACAAACACTTAACCAGTTTTAGTTTGAAACCTTCAGCACTAGTAACTTGTAGGAATGTTTCAATATGTTTAAGATGCTCTTCCCATGTTCGGGAGAAAATCAAAATATCATCTATGTAATTGACACAGAACTCGTCTAAATTATTTCTTCTAATTATATTCGATAAAATTCTTTGGAACGTTGCCGGAGCATTCTCAAGTCCAAATGGGAGGACCCGGAACATAAATTTTCCATATTTTGTTACAAATGAAGTTTTCTCTCGATCTTCCAATTTAAGAGTGATACACCAGAACGCTGAGTTAACGTCTAGAACTGTGAAATATTTGCAATTGGTAACTTTGTCAATAATATCTTGAATTGTTGGAAATTGAAAACATTCTGGAACTTCTAATTTATTCAATTTTCTGAAATCGATGCATAAGCGTGGTTTTTTTCCATCATCCTTCTTGTAAGCAAGTGTTACCGGAGATGCAAAAGGCGAATCAGATTCTTCAATAATTCCCGCATGTAAGAGTGTCTTAATCTGATTTCGTATTTCCTCATCATCAGGAATTGAACATTTATATGGTCGAGAAGTAACATATTCGTCCCTAATTAATTTTATTTCTGCCTCTTTTGATCGCACTTTGCCGATATCGAATTTGTCTTTAGCAAACATGTGTTTATAATATGTTTCGATTAGTTGCAAAATGGTTTGCTTTTTTTCATGATTTTCTGTATGACTTAAGTCTACTATAAATTCACTTATATTCAAATGTTCATTGAAATTAACTTCAATATTTTCAAAATCTTCGTCAACATTTTTTTTCTGATCATAATAAGACCGGTCTTCCTGTGAATTTATTATTTTTTTTCTTTGGCATCTTTGAAAAATGTTTAAATTTTCATCTTGAATTAACTTAAATTTTTTAAAAGCGTCAATGCCAAGTAATAAATCGTAGGAGAAATTATCATTCTTAACAACATAAGCCGTTATATAGTCTGTAATATTTCCAATCCGAAGTTTAATTAAAGCCCGGGCGCATATTTACATACCCTCCTATACAACGGCACCAGGGTGCTGAAATCTGTTAGTCTTTGTGGCGTACAATTGAGCTATAAACGCTCACTGATTTAGGCACCTCCGCGAATTGTTTAACTTATTTTAACACTTCCAGGTGAAATAAAGCAGCCAGAGTAAAATAATATAAACACAAGTTGAAATAATTAGTTATTTATTTATTTAAAAAATATATTACTGAGATTGTATGGTATACACTAATATGTCTCCGTAAGTTGAAACCATGTGGAAAACCTTTTTATTATTAATTTTAAGGAAAAAAGGCATTCTACATAAAATGTTCGGCATGATCCAAAACTCAAAATACAACCATCAGATATCAATTTTTTTCATTCGAAATACGAGGTTTGTCAAAAAATGTGATTTGTGATTGTGAAATGTGCAAGTAAAATACTCCTATTTCAAAAGTTGGTCAGAATTGAAAACTACGTTCAGATATGCAATCATATCCATTTGTATTAAATTATTTTATTATATTTACATTTTAGTTTTATTTTAGAACGATATTTGATGATAAAATGTTACTTAAATCGACATGGTTAAATATTCAAAACACAGTTTTTAATTCCAAATAATATTGTCAAAAATAAAGGTACTTTACTGTTGCGCAAAATTACCTAATATTTTTTGACCAACCTCGTATACGACTGAAAAAAATTAATACCTGATGGTTGCATTTTGAAAGTTTTAGGTCATGCAGAACTTTTTAAATCAAGTTTTTTCAGTACGTGTTTCTACAGAGTATTTTTGTATTCAATGTTTGCATTCGCTTTCATAGTCGTCAGAAAATTTTGCTTTTACTTCCACAGTATATTTATCTTCATTTATAATCGTATTTAACACGATCTTACACGCTGGATCAACACGATGTAAAAGGGACTTTATCTTTATAACATATTCCCCCTCCATTGTGGCGTATACCTAAATAACAAACGTGCACTTCACTCACTCTGATATGTATTAACGATTAGGAACGGAAATATAACGGCCAAATTTTTAACGTGTGGGTATGGTGTAAGTATGCACAAGCTTGCAGTGATTTCAGGTCTCGGAGAGGTGCCTAAATCAATGAGCTTTTGTAGCTCAATTGTACGCCACAAAGACTAACAGATTTCAGCACCCTGGTGCCATTGTATAGGAGGATATGTAAATATGCATCCGGTATGCTGTGAAGAAGGCCCCGCTGCAGCGCCTGCAGACTGATTAGCATTCCATCCCTGTCTTCCTGCAACTGCACTCGTTCCCACAACACCTTTTGCAGCCACAAGAAATCATCCGCAAGAGGTTTTGTGGGGCTGCGTCTCTGGATATCATTTTGGGGCAGAGGTCTTGTGACTTCGATATCCACCCCCAGGAGAGAGGGTACAGTGTGACTCCCAACCAGGCCTGTACCTGTGTAGTTCCAGGAACCTCCGATAGAGCCCGCTTGTATTCCTTGAGTGACGTCTAAAATATTGCTAAAAATTGCGAAGTTTGAAAAAAATGATAAATTTTGAAAAGCTTTATCTCGGGAACTATTGGGTCTATAGAGACAGTTCTAGTCTCATAGTGTAGCAAATTTAGTCTAGTTCAAAAACTTACTGCGTAGGTGTTATCGAAAAACTAGTCCTTTAGACTTAAAATGGCCAAAAATTGAAATAAAGTCAAAAATGTTGTGGTTTTTTCGATTTATGCCAAGGTTGCGTTCGGCGCTCGAGGTCTCAAACTTGGATTATTCATTGGGCTAACATCATAAATAAGTCAGCAAAAAATCAGAACTACCCGATTTGACGCAAGGTACCACCCCTTTCAGGCGACAAGGTTACTGGACTATACGCTTAGGTTAGCAATTTTTTGTCGTTTAGTGTTCGCAAAGTGGCTAGATCAGGGGTCAGAATGTTTTAATGCGAACGGTACGGGAAAGTGCGTGTTAAGCTTTATAAGAATAGCACACACTCATCTCGAGCCATTCGTTCACAACGTAGACAGGTTTGTAATTGACGATCACGTGCCTTGGAGTTTCAGTTAGTTGACAGGAAAGTTGGTTTTTGGTTTCGAGTTACGCAGTCATTCCTCGACGTGCAGCTGAGTACACCACAGTATCCTAGCGAATAGATAGTTGAATGGGACGTGATAATGGGGACGTGGATACTAATTTTGCAGATTGCTGGTTGGGCAATTTTCTGCCGAGTCTGAAAAAAGGGCTGGGAGGTGCTCAGTACAATGCATTCCCTAAAACGATTTCAATATCAGGTTTCCTAGGATTCGTGTTAATCGTAGGAGAATTTTTTTATGTCGCTTTGGAAGTATTTCTTCCGTATGAGTGTGCTTACAGGGATTTAAAAACGTGAACGATGTTTGTAGTGTGGCGATTCTGTCTCTGATAGATACAGGTAATATTGGGGTGTTGAATTGTAAGGAGTAATGCATATATCAAATTTAATCTACAGGGTGACCCAGGGCAGTGTGATTGGGCCATAACTTTCTTGCTATTCAAGATATCGGCATGCGGTTTTCACTGGCAAGTCAACACACTTATACTGCACATTATAAAAATATTTTGATTTATAAAGGATGTTCCTATACAGAGTGGTAAACCAAAGTTGTGTTTTTTTAAATGGGACACCCTATATATTTCTACATTATTAGTTTTTACATGAAAAAATAATGGCACTTTGTATAGGTCACTATGGGTCTAGCTCTCTCCGTTTCGGCGTTATTCAACGTTTTCTTCGAAAAAAGACTCATATTTGATGGGTCACTGCCCAGTAGGCCATGGATATTTTTCGAAAAACTTGCCACAGAAAATTTTAGAATAACTTGGAATTTTAATAAATAGTCGACTTTTGGTCCATGCATGCACACACTATACAGGGTGTGCTGAAACGCAAAAAGTCGAATAACTCTTTTTTTATAAATGGAACACCCTGTATTTCTGTTCACGATTCGATTAAGTTTTTTATAAGCTTTCCACTGATATACAATTTGTATGGTCAATTCTAAATAGTTACTGAGATTTTCCGGAAAAACTATTGTAATTATGAAGAAGTTGTGGTTTTTTGCAAGTAGGATGCTGTCAGCGAATATCGTAAGTGATATGACAGTTAATTTAGATGCTAGTGTGATAATCTACATTGTTACTGTTGCACATTTTTGCTCGACTGAAATGAATTTCACGCATCAAGAATTAATCAATATGGTTTACTGTACAAGGGCGTCGCCAGAAAATTTTCCCAGAGGGGGGGGGCAAGCACTATTGGGAGTTCGTGGCTCTGGCGTTTTTTCAAGATTTCGTACAAAATTTATTTTTATTTTTAATAACTTGCCTTTTTTCTTTTTCCCAGGGGAGGCGATGGCCCCCTGGCCCCCCCTTGGAGACGCCCTTGTTACTGTATTGGTGAAGTCGATCGAAATGTTTTGTTAGCCAGTAGAATATACCATCAAAAATCTCCCGATACGAGAGTACCACAAGTCATTTCTTTTCAAAACTTAGAAATCGATTTGAAGAATCTGGCAGCATTAAATATGGAAAAAAAGAGATATTGGTAGGGAGGATTGATGAAGAAACTCAAGTGGATGTTTTACTCGTGTTGCAAGATATCTAAACACTTGCAATATTCGCTGACAGCAGCCTAATTGCAAAAATCTACTTCTTCATAATTACAATAGTTTTTCCGGAAAATCTCAGTAACTATTCAGAATTGACCATACAAATTGTATATCAGTGGAAAGCTTATAAAAAACTTAATCGAATCGCGAACAGAAATACAGGGTGTTCCATTTAAAAATAAAGAGTTATTCGACTTTTTGCGTTTCAGCACACCCTGTATAGTGTGTGCATGCATGGACCAAAAGTCGACTATTTATTAAAATTCCAAGTTATTCTAAAATTTTCTGTGGCAAGTTTTTCGAAAAATATCCATGGCCTACTGGGCAGTGACCCATCAAATATGAGTCTTTTTCCGAACAAAACGTTGAATAACGCCGAAACGGAGAGAGCTAGACCCATAGTGACCTATACAAAGTGCCATTATTTTTTCATGTAAAAACTAATAATGTAGAAATATATAGGGTGTTCCACTTAAAAAAACATAACTTTGGTTTACCACCCTGTATAGGAACATTCTGTATATAATCAAAATATTTTTATAATGTGCAGTATAAGTGTGCAGCAGGCTCCCTGGCTTCGAGAGTCAAGCCTAAAGTTGACATTCGAGAAGTGATCAGGACATATTTAATTGTTTCACCTGATTAAAACTCTGCAGGGAAAAATGGTTATTAGAAACATGTCAGGTTAGAAGCATTCTTTGCTAATTGGTAGAAATGCCAAGGAGATTAATTGCAATAATCCTGAAAGCAGAATTTCTCATCAAACTGGAACTTAATCTAATGCATTAGTTAACAATGTGAATGGAGGAAGCAGTAAGTGTATTATTAAAATGTAGGTAACGGAATCATAGTATTTAAAAAAAAAACGAAATAAAGGTTGGGTTTATAATATTAGGTACTGCCCTTTCCGTCAATAATTAGAGGAATTGATAATTATTAACTAATTATTGCTTACTTCGGAATTTTGTTGTTCAATTAAGGTAACGTATCCTTGAATAATCATCTTGAAACAATTAGTAAAATAAATTCATAGGTAACCGTTTAATTCTAATTAGTTACAAATTTCAAATTTTTCTAAAACTGATTATTTCAAAACTTTGTTGGTAAAGTACCTATATCAATAAATTGATCAATTGATAACTAATAAATTTAATTAGTGCTGGGTGTATCGTTTTCACTACGTTTATTAATGGCGATTGTGGTGGTCCTCTCTCTTTGTGAAGAAATCAATTATTACAGTTAATTAATTACAGCAAGTAAAATTAAAGCTGGTCTTTTACTACAACCGTTTGAAGATAAACATTCAATCGTAACTTGACTTCCGGACCCAAACTAAGGCCAACGTGCGACTGAGCTCCAGCTCCATAGCAATGTGCAAGTTACTCAAGATTACAAAAAGTACTGCCAGCCTTAATTGACTAGGTAATATTTTCGAACAGAGGGGTGAGTTCTCGGAAGATTACAATCAAGACATTTTACTGAATCGCTTACTATATCAGAGGAAAGGAGGTGGTTGGTTCCTCCGACACATTCCTGCCCGGTACTTGTAATCGCTTCAATAGCAATCATACATGAAGGTCATGACGGTTACCCCTATATCGTGGTTCGATACAAGTGATAAAGTGGTGATAGAGTAGGTTAAGTTGTAAAGCAACCCCTTTAGGTGGGCAATATAAGGGGGCCGCTACCTGCTTCAAAAGGAGTTCGTAGACAACACACAAAAAAATACAGTTCATTAACAAGTAAAAGTTGGCATTAGGAAATAAAATAAAAATAGGTATAGGTAGAGTGGTCTCAAGTTGAGAACATGACAGACGCCATTATCTGTCTGCGCGGCGGGAAAATTCCAGTGGTGTAACATTTTAAACCGAGAATAAAGTTACACAGAAACGAAATAAACACACAAAGTGCACACAAGGGACGCCAATGACAACAACAAACTGTCTCCCCTTCGGTAACAATTTGGACTCGCTCGAATGCTTTCTGGTTTACGGCGCATGATGCCTAATGTCATGTTCTCAACTTGAGACCACTCTACAACGTTTATGCGTTTTTATTAAATCCATGCCATAATCAATCAACACAAACAAAGTATCTACATACGCAGCAAAATATATTAATATTATACCCCCACAATAAAAAAACTTACATAAATCACTACAATGTTTCAAAGTAAATTAACTACAATGTATAAATCGTACAGGTTACAAATAAAATTGATACAGGTAGTGCGTAAATATTTGAATTTCACGTTAACTATCCCGTGATGCTCAAATGCATACCAACAAATTCTATATTAAAGCACCCCTAACAAACGACAACATGCACAAATATTTAATAATAAAGCAATCCCCCAAGTCAAAACGTGATAATTAATTACGTAGCGCATTGCGCAATCTGATTTAACTGTACAAATTCAAAATTTATGATATCAGTAAATACCTACTAAATAAACTAGGAAATCATACAATGCTAATCTAAAATACACCGTTTCTAATTAAAAGGTAATTTTTAAAAATACAAAACAACATTAAATTTTCTGATAATGGCGATCACACACAACCAAGATCATGTCGTCAGCACGTCGCTTCTGGTAACCCACCCCATCTCTTTAATTTTCTCATTATGGCGTAAGAATCATTTCAATACATCTTTATAGCAGGGATATTCAAATCTACCAGGTGCGTTACATCACAGAGTGCAAGTATAGGAAAAAGTTTCGCTAACGCTTTTACATTTTTGGCCAACAATGCCAAAGTGGTTGTTTACATACAAATTTAGATGTCCAATAAGTAAATTTAAAACGGTAATTACACATCAAAATCGTTACTTATGAATTTCCTTGAAGTATTACTTAATAGACCTCATTTTTATACATAGATACATTTTTACAAACCACAACTACTCAAACTGTGGTGCGATATGAGAAATGAAAGGTGGATGTTTCTATCATTTAATGCATAGATACAATTTATTGATAAAATTTGTGCTACTACGTGTTACAAGCATAAACAGTGTGGTTTAGTAAATATGCGAACTATAAACTCTATTCTATTATTATACTTCTATTTCTTCAAAGCGCAAAACGGTTCAAGTAGGTAAACAATGTATGAAAATTGTACCTACACTTACTTAGTGCACAATTACACTATGATGCGTATTTATGAACGCACAGCTCGAGTAAAAAGACAATTAGAGAAATTACCAATCCCGTTCCCAGTATTAAGAAAGCAGCAGCGAGATGCCGTAAACTAAGAGCCTTTTTCCATCCCATTCCCTTTTTGCGTGGTTTGAGGCGTCGCTGCTCCTCGAATAAATTCTGTACGGGAATATAGGCACCAGTTTCAATTAAACTGTTGACGATGGCATTAAAACTTTCCAAAAAGTAATGCCCCTTCTTCATAAAACTGGAATATGAGTGAGTTGCTCTTACTTTATCGCTTGCAAAAAAATGCGGCGTAGCAGCTATTCGTTTGGCCATAATTTTGTCATGAACATTTCGACGTGCCAATTTGTAACATTCTGAACAATTTTGAGTTAAATTGGTATTTATTTTATTTTTTATCTTCTCGTAAAGCGGAAAGTCGGAAATATTTCTTCCAAACAGTAACTTGTTGAGTTCTTTTGTTGCAACTATGGGCAGATTCGTGTTCGACAAATCTTCTTCGTTTGTGACCAGCTTCTCGTAATTCGGCAGCACTAAAATGTTAATAAAATTGCAATTATATGCGGTATGGATGTGGATAACAAATATTAGGTATGCGGCAGTAAGTATTCTGATTGAGATTCGGTTGGGAATTGAGGGTAAGCAGACACCGACCAGTAATGAGAAAATCTTCAGGGCAATGGAACCAATTGTAGTGGACGAGTTCATTGTCAACTTCACGATGGCGTACCAAACTATTGTAAGAGTAAAGAAGCAAACCGAAAGGACTCCCCAAACACATCCGTTGAAAGGGTAGAAGAATACGCCAAGATCTCGCACAACTTTTGCATGTGGTCCAGTCCAAAAATATTCTTCAGCAGAGAATGCATTACCAAAATCGTATTTTTGTTCGATCCAAGATGCAGCCATATAATACAGAACGACTGGATGCGAATTTAGCGCTTTGTCAATATCTCTCCGTGCAGTTGGAATGTACTCAATCGTTATATTAAGATGGTCGATTAAATATTTTACTGTGGCATTGAAGATATGATCAGCATTTTTGATGAATTTTCCTTCTTTCCATGGAGGCAGAGCGAATTTAACGAGACATTTGTTATAATTTTTTCTCTGTCCAAAAAAATCGATCGTTTTTGTTCCATTATAAATGTATTCAATAGAAGAATTACACACTTTACTACAACCGTTAGCTTGCGTGTGGGGGTTGCAAGTAACCACACGGATATTATCGTGGCGGTGTAGTATCGTAACAACATTGATAACATAAAATTTCCACAGTATTGAGAATAAAGCGGGTTGATTGCCGCCTTTGTAAATAATAATAAAGTATCCCTTCGGGCTGTAACTCAAAGTCCATAAGGTACTCACTGTCAATTGGTCCAATATCGTCCTTAGTTGACCCAGTCTATCTTCAATTTGGATTACATAATTATTCCATTGAGTATGATTGAGGTGGATTGGTTTAGATACATCTGCAACTATGTACGGATTAGTTATATTTCGAGGTAAATACTTAGGAACGTCGCTATGTACGTATATAAAAGGTGAGTCATTTGTAAAGAAGCTTTCAATCACTTTCGCCACAACATCTTCAACTGGATTAATTTCTTCGACAATAGAAATCTTACAAAATGCACTAGACACGAACAACAATATTTGAAAAGCTAACTGCATGACTCGGGTATAAAACTGACAATAACTATGGATTTCCACACGTACATAGGTACTAAGTGCTGACGAGAAATCAATCACTAATTTGCGGTTGAAGTAGAAGTTAGTTTATGAATAAATAATAACGTATATTTAACTTGAAAGCTAAGTTTGTCTGTATATAAAGGGTGTCGTGGGAATATCACACGTGCGATAGTGTTTAGGAATAGAAATGTCGATTTTTCTTGGCGACTTATGGGGTGTAAAAATTAAACTTATTTATTACTCGTATATATAAATTAGTACCTACCTATGTACACTGCAGAAAAGGGAGAGTTCAATTGAAAATTTTTTTTTATTCGTATTGTGATGTAACGCCTCTGGCAGCTCGGATTTAAATGTTTCCCACCGTAAATTTATCCGATTTGTTAATTGTTTTGAAGTGACGGTTACGCCACTGGTAATTTATTAAAACATTAAATTCTATTTTGCGGATGATGTGGATTGTGGGTATGCTGCAAACTTATGTTAGCGAGGAGAGAGGTAGTTGGTTCCCAGCGGCATTACGGTATAGATCGTCGAAGACGTAAGTTAAATTTATGCTTGATACTAATTTTGAATTTGTAGAATTTAAACAGGTGTTTTTTCTTTAGGGTTGCTTTAGCGTGTTTAGTAGAATTAGTAAAACTTAGGGTATGCAATATGCCTTTGGTATATGTTATCTAGGGGTGGAAGTTGGAGAGCTCAGTCGGATTTAAGACGTCTGTTAACACAATATATACACAGTAACAAATATATACACTATACAGGAGTTCTAGTCTAATCTAATAATGCACATAAGTTCAATGTAATTGCACAATAACGCAATGGAGTTGGCCATGTCGCACACTACGCGAAAGGTAGCGGTTGGGGCGTGCTGAGTGTGTGATGTCGTTGGCGCTGTCGCACACTACCGGAAGGCATTTTGACATCCTTTACAGACCTAACAGCACTATACATCAATATTGGTCTCTTGTTGATTGTTACTTCTTTATCCCAGTTACACCCCAAATTTTTAAAATCTGAAGCACCAAAAATAAATAGGTACCTAATCAAGCTGTAATTTTTGAAAAAATAAGCAATTAAGAAAGTTCTTTTTTAAATAACTTCAGTTTTGTAAACCTGTGTGTCATGCCACTATTTTAGTATCAATTGAAAAAAATATACTAAACCTGCAAATAACCTAGGCGCTTTAGTGGGGGAATAAGCGTAGAAAATACTACAACATTTACGTGTTAAGAACGAGGTTAAAACAACAGATAGTAGCAGGCGAGTATTGGCGTATAGTGCCGTAGGTCTGTAAAGGATGTCAAAATGCTACCGGAAGGTAGCGGACAGGAAATGATGAGTGATGTCGTTGGCGCTATCGTACACTACCGGAGGGTAGCGGACAGGAAATGGTGAGGACCGAGAAACTTGAGTCAAACTACCATCCTCAGTAACCTGTTATTGGGTAGGTAGGTTTTCCCAACTCAAGTGTATTTTGCCGGAAGGTTTCTTCCTTATCAAAAAGGAATTTCCGTAACGGTCGTTTTGGGAATCCACGAATGTGGTGGTAGGATCCTTCCGCGCGAGCCATATTGACTAAGTCCAGCTCAGCACTTTGGTGTAACGGTCATTTTTGCGTTCTACGAATCCGGTGGTCGGATTCATTAGAGCGATGCCTATTGGTCGGTGGGTTGGGTAACAGTTTAATTAGCATGGAATTTTCCAGCAAGTGACCTATAATTCGTATAAAACTCATACATTGTATTACTTTGTAATATATTACATTGTTGCACAGCTTGAACGCATTTACCTCATGGTTTTCTTTTCTTTTATGTGGGGGCGGAATGTTGAGTTGGTGGTATTCCGCCACCATCTCTTTTGAATCATCGTATATTATTCAATTTTACATCCCTTTAATTTTATGCAATTAGATACTGTTGATGCGATGGGTCCTAAAACTAAAATACGACAAATACCAAATACAAACCCAAAATGCAATTACCGTGGGCGAGGTAATAAAATCAGTCACATGTTGGCGCTTCAAGCCAAATACAAATAATAATTGCCATGTCCAAGACATGCTTCGCCCGTGAGCCCTTGATCCTGTTACGAATATCAGGATTTGTTACGTAACAGCCTCAATCAAATCACACCTTGAAAGGTGATGGCACAAGCTACCAATATTATTATAAATTAATGTCAAAAGAATGGAAATTAAATTCCTGACGAAAGTCGCTCAAGATGAAAACAATGTAGAGTACAATTGAATGTAATTTTACAATTTAGACTGGAAGTAAGTGGGAGATGTTTTTATTAAATATCCTGGAGGATTTTCTGTAGCTTTTTTACCCTCCTTGTAATCAGCGAAGACCCAGAGCTAATCTCAAACACTTAGTTTGAGAGGGCAATCCTTGATTGAAGTTATTGAAGTTAATTCATTCCCCCATTTCTTGTGTTTTAATTATGTTTGCCTAATCGAGCCTTATAAGAACAGCACACACTCATCTCGAGCCATTCGTTCATAACGTAGACAGGTTTGTAATTATTGACGATCACGTGCCTTGTAGTTTCAGTTATTTGGCAGGAAAGTTTGTTTTTGGTTTCGAGTTGCGTAGTCGTTTCTCGACGTGCAGCTGTGTACGCCACAGCATCCAATAGCTAGTTGAATGGGACGTGATAATGGGGACGCGAATACTAATTCTGCAGATTGCTGGTTGGACAATTTTCTGCTGAGTCTGAAAAAAGGGCTGGGGGATACTCAGTACAATGCATTCCCTAAAACGATATCAATATCAGGTTTCCTAGGATTCGTGTTAATCGTAGGAGAATTTTTTTTATGTCGCTTTGGAAGTATTTCTCCCGTATGAGTATGCTTACAAGGATTTAAAAGCGTGAACGATGTTTGTAGTGTGGCGATTCTGTCTCTTATAGATACACTGTGTCCAAGATAAGGAGGGCCACTATGGGGAGTTCGGAAACAGTAAGAGATAGAGTTTCGGTTAAATGGGAGAAAAGTTGAGCAATTTTGAGTTTAGTAAAATGAAATTTTTAAACTGACGAAATTCCGAACCGTTCCGAAGTTATGCGACAAAAAGCGAATTTTCAGGATTTCGTTTTTGACAAATTGTTACTTTGTCGTTGATGTTAACTAAAAAGTAAAGGAATCTTCTACGGCTACTTTTTAACGTTCTTTAACATGGCATACAGTAAATTGGAATTCGACGTTTCGTTTTCGAGTAACCATTATCAACTTTGTTTTTTTAAATACGGTCCTGTTTTTTTTATGCATAATATTAGAAGAGCTTTTTATTCTGCATTCAAGCATGTATCACACTTTATGGTTTAATTGCGATTTTATACTTATTTTACTATTTTACTTATTTACTAGATTCTACTTTGGAAGAAGCTCTTGATATTTTACCCTAAGCCATAATACGCAATCGTTGGTTTCAGCAGGATGGTGCACTTGCGCACAATTCACGGGTGGTTAAGGATTACCTTTCAAATAGGTTTGCCGAAAGAGTTTTAAGCACCAATTCGGAAATACCCTGGCCAGTTCGTTCTTCCGAAATAACCCCGCTGGATTTTTTTCTTTGGGGGTAAATAAGAAATTATGTTTACAAAGATACCTTTGGAATAGAAGACCTCCGAAAGTTTGTACTTAACACATTCCAAACTGTAACACCTGCAATGTTAAAGAATGCTTTGGATTCTACAGTTAGAAGATGCTATTGACGATTGGAGAACGAAGGAGGGCATTGCGAGCATTTATTATAATTTTTTTCTAATTATTGGTATGTGTCATGTTTAAATTTTCGTTTCATCAAATGTTTTCTGTTCATTTAATGATGTGTTGTTGATTGTTTGTAATTATGTACTTGGTTAGAAAATTTGTGTTCAAAATTAAAAATTCTGTGTCATTTCATTAATTTGATGAGGAAAACACAATTAGCAAAAGTTCATTCATAAATAAAATTCAGTTTGTATGTTATTGAGGGGGGATACAGGTTCGTACTTAGAATTTTTTCCGCTAATCGTAAAGTAAGTGTAAAATCGCAATTAAACCATAAAGTGTGATACATGCTTGAATGCAGAATAAAAAGCTCTTCTAATATTATGCATAAAAATTCAGGGCCGTATTTAAAAAAATAAAGTTGATGATGGTTACTCGAAAACGAAACGTCGGATTCCAATTTGCTGTATGCCATGTTAAAGAACGTTAAAAAGTACGTGTAGAAGGTTCTTTTACTTTTTAGTTAACATCAACGACAAACTAACAATTTGTCAAAAACGAAATCCTGAAAATTCGCTTTTTGTCGCATAACTTCGGAACGGTTCGGAAATTCGTCAGCTTAAAAATTTCATTGTACTAAACTCAAAATTGCCCAACTTTTCTCCCATTTAACCGAAACTCTATCTCTTACTGTTTCCGAAATCCCCATAGTGGCCCTCCTTATCTTGGACACAGTGTATATATTGGCGTGTTGAATTGTAAGGAGTAATACATATTTGAAATGTAATCTATATACGGTCAAAATATACAGTACTGGCTTTCGCGAAGCCCACATGCGCATGCCCGATTTGGTGTGCTAGGTCCGTATTTCATTTAGGATGACGATGGTATACCTCTTACTGTTACCAAGGAACATTATAGGAACATGGTGGCCAGGCCATTTATTCAGGATGTAAGAAGGTCTTGTCATGTCAAGAACATTCAGATGAACAGACAGTGGTTCCAACGAAACGGGGTGACAGTCTGTGCCTATATTGCAAGAAACCTTTCCAGGACGAATCATTTCCCGTGAGGCTAAGTTCCCCTACCCATCACATTCCTCCGATCCGACCACCTGATGCTTACGTGTGGGAATGTTAGAGGAGAAAATTTTCAGGTGTCCACATCCACCCAAAATTGTGCCTGCATTACGTTAAACAATCGTCTCGTTTTTCAGGACAACCTATAAGTATAGAATTGAACGTTAAATTGCAATCTGGTATCTCCATCAATTAATACACTTTTACATATTCAAAAACACACATAATTCAAACCAGAAGATAATGGGTTAGTTAATTCGACCCTTCGGATAGGCACCAGGCTCCCTGGCTTCGAGAGTCAAGCCTGAAGTTGAGATTCGAGAAGTGACCACGACATATTTAATTGTTTCACCTGATTAAAACTCTGCAGGGGAAAATGGTTATTAGAAACATGTCAGGTTAGAAATCATCAAACTGGATACTGGAACGTAATGCATTAGTTAACAGTGTGAATGCAGGAAGCAGTAAGTATGTTATTATTATTAAAATGTAGGTAACAGAATGATAGTATTTAAAAAAAAAACGAAATAAAGGTTGGGTTTTTAGTTAGGTACCTACTGCCCTTTCCGTCAATAATTAGAGGAATTGATAAAATTATTAACTAATTAAAGCTCGTCTTTTACTACAAATGGTTTGAAGATAAACTACATTCAATCATAACTTGACTTCCGGGCCCAAACTAAGGCCAACGTGCGACTGAGCTCCATAGCAATGTGCAAGTTACTAAAATTACTGCCAGCCTTAATTGAATAGGCAATATTTTCGAGCAGGGGGGTGAGTTCTCGGAAGATTACAATTAAGGCATTCTACTGAATCGCTTACTACCATTCAGAGGAAAGGAGGTGGTTGGTTCCTCCGACCCACTCAACGCTGTGTACGGTACTTGTAATCGCTTCATTAGCAATCAACAAATCATACAAGGAGGTCATGACGGTTTACCCCTATATCGTGGTAAAGTGGTGATACAAGTCCCCGTTAGGTAGGCAATATAAGGGGACAGCTACCTGCTTCGAAAGGAGTTCGTAGCTTCGTAGTCAACACTTCATGCGAACAGACAGTAAAAGTTGGCATTAGGAAATAAAATAAAAATACAACGTTAATGTGTTTTTATTAAATCCAAGCCATGAAATCAACATAAAACAAAGTACATATGCAGCAAAATATTTTAGGCCCCCACAATAAAGAACCTGACGTAAATCACTACAATGTTGCAAAGTAACTTAAGTACAATGTATAAATCGTACAAGTTACAAATAAAATTGATACTGGTAGTGCCTAAATATTTGAATTTCGCGTTAACTACCCCGTGATGCTCAAATGCATACCAACAAATTCTACTAAAGCATCTCTAACAAATGCAACATGCACAAATTTATAATAAAGCAATCCCCCCAAGTCAAAACGTGATAATTAATTAATTACGTAGCGTATTGCCCAATCTTATTTAACTGTACAAATTCAAAATTTATGATATCAGTAAATACCTACTAAATAAACCTGGAAATCATACAATGCTAATCTAAAATACACCGTTTCTAATTAAAAGGTAATTATTAAAAATAACAAATAACTTTAAATTTTCTGATAATGGCGTTCACACACAACCAAGACCATGTCATCAGCACGTCACTTCTGGACCCCCCGCTTACCATCTCTTTAATTTTCTCATTATGGCGTAAGTATCATTTGAATACAACTTTATAGCGGGACTATTCAAATCTACCAGGTGCGTTACATCACAGAGTGCAAGTATAGGAAAAAGATTCGCTAACGCTTTTACATTTTTGACCACGTTATTTATCAATTTCCTTGAAGTACTATTTAATAGATCGTATCTATGCATACATTTTTTACAAACCACAACAATTGAAACTGTGGTGGGGTATGAGAAATGAAAGGTGGATGTTTCTATCATATAATGCATAGATACAATTTATTGACAAAATTTGTGCTACTACGTGTTACAAGCATAAACAGTGTGGTTTAGTAAATATAAACTCTATTCTACTTCCATTTCTTCAACGCGCAAGTAGGTAAACAGTGTATGAAAATTGTACCTACACTTAGTGCACAATTAGGTAGACAAACTATGATGTATATTTATGAACGCACAGCTCGAGTAAAAAGACAATTAAAGAAATTACCAATCCCGTCCCCAGTATTAAGAAAGCAGCAGGGAGGTGCCCTAAACTAAGAGCCTTGTTCCATGCCTTTTCCTTTTCCCGTACTTTGAGGCCTCGCTGCTTCTCGAATACATTCTGTACGGGAATATAGGCACCGGTTTCAATTAAACTGTTGACGATGGCATTAAAACTTTCCAAAAAGTAATGCCCCTTTTTCATAAAACTGGAATATGAATAAGTTACTGTTACTTTATCGCTTGCAAAGAAATGCGGCGTAGCAGCTATTCGTTTGGCTATAATTTTGTCATGAACATTTCGACGTCTCAATTGGTAACATTCTGAAATATTTGGATGATTTTCTGCTATCTGTATCTTATTTTTTATCTTTTCGTAAAGCGGAAAGTTGGTAAAGTTGCTTCGAAACAATAAAAGGACGTCATTTTTTGGTGCAAGTATGGGCAAATTCGTGTTCGACAAATCTTCTTCGTTTGTGATCGGTTTCTCGTAATACGGCAACACTAAAATATTAATAAAATTGGAATTATAAGCGGTATGAATGTGGATAACAAATATTAGGTATGTTACAGTAAGTATTCTGATTGAGATTCGGTTGGGAATTGAGGGTAAGGGGACACCGAGTAGTAATGAGATAATCTTCATGGCGATGGAACCAATTGTAGTGGACGAGTTCATTGTCAACTTCACAATGACGTACCAAGTTAATGTAAGGGTTAACAAGCAAACCAATAGCCCTCCCCAAATACATCCGTTGAAAGGGTAGAAAAATACGCCCAGATCAATCACAACTTTTAGAGGCGGTCCTTTCCAAAAATACTCGTCAGCAGCGAATGCATTACCAAAATCGTATTTTGGTTTGGACCAAGATGCATCCAAATAAAACAGTACGATTGGATATGAATTTAACGCTGTGTCCACATCGACCAGCTTACATTGAATGTACTCAATCGTTATATTAAGTTGGACGATTAAATACTTTACGGTAGCATTGAAGAGATGAACAGCATTTTTTCTGAATTGTCCTTTCGGTGGAGGCAGAGCAATTTTAACGAGACATTTATTATAATTTTTTCTTTGTCCAAAAAAATCGATCTTTTTTGTTCCATTGTAAATGTATTCAATAGAAGAATTGCACACTTGACCACAACCGTTAGCTTGCGTGTGGGGGTTGCAAGTGACCACTCGGACGTTGTTGCGTCGGTGTAGTATCGCAACAACATTGATAACATAAAATTTCCACAGTATTGGGAACAAACGGGTTGGATTGTCGCTGTTGATAATAATAATAAAGTATCCCTTCGGGCTATAACTCGAAGTCCACAAGGTGCTCATTCTCAATTGACTCAGTATCGTTCTTAGTTGATCCAGTCCATTTTCAATTTCGATTACATAATAATTATTCCAACGAGTATATGATTGAGGCCGATTGGTTTAGATACATCTGCAATTATGTACGGATTAGTTATATTTCGAGGTAAATACTTAGGAACGTCGTTATATATGTATATAAAAGATGAGTCATTTGTGAAGAAGCTTTCAATCACTTTCGCCACATCTTCAACTGGATTAATTTCTTCGACAATAGAAATCTTACAAAATGCACTAGACACGATCAACAATATTTGAAAAGCTAACTGCATGACTCGAGAATAAAACTGACAATGACTATGGATTTCCACACGTACATAGGTCTACTAAGTGCTGACGAGAAATCAATCACTAATTTGCGGTTGAACTAGAAGTTAGTTTATGAATAAATAATAACGTATATTTAACTTGAAAGCTAAGTTTGTCTGTGTACATTAAGGGTGTCATGGTAGTATCACACGTGAGATAGTGTTACTAACTATATCATAGAGATATCGATTTTTCTTGACGACTTATGGGGTGTGAAAATTCAACTCATTTATTACTCGTATAGATATGTAAATTAGTAGGTACCCATATACATTGTTGAAAAGGGAAAGTTCTGTTGAATAAAATAATTTCTTGAAATGTTTCACGCCATTCTATCATAATGTTATATATTCCTAAATTAGTGTCTTTTGGTTTATAAAAAATAATCAGTTACGGTACATTATTTGACAACTAAAATATTAAAAATTAACTACGTTTTTTAAATGTGAATTGTGTTTTTATTATATACGTTTATAAACCTCAAAAAAAAGTTCAATTGACAATTTTTTTATTTGTATTGTGATGTAACGCCTCTGGCAGCTCGGATTTCAATTTTTCCCGCCGTAAATTTGTCCGATTTGTCAATTGTTTTGAAGTGACGGTTACGCCATTGGTAATTTATTAAGGCGTCAAATTCTTTTTTGTTGATGATATGGAATGTGAGTATGCCGAAAAATTATGGTAGGTAGGAGAGAGGTAGTACGATATAGATCGTCGAAGATGTAAAAGTTACATTTGTGTGTGAGTACAATGCCGTCATCAGAAAATTTAAGAATATTATTTGCTGTTTTTAATAACCAGGTGTTACTTAGGTAGGATGAATTTTGAATTAGCTTTAGTATGTGTTCCTCTTTTATTTCGTAGGTGCTTGAAACAGATTTTGAATTTGTAGAATTTAAACAGGAATTGGATTACTTAGCTTAAGTAATGTAAAATGAAATTAATTATCACTTTTTTATTTAGGGATAACTTTTTTATTATTTTTTAGGTGTATCTTCCTTTAGGGTTGATTTAGCGTGTTTAATAAAATTTAGGGTATGTAATATGCTTGTGGATTTGTTAGCATGAGCATGGAATTTTCCAGCAAGCGTAGCATTTGCATTGATAACGTATAAAAATCATACATTTTATTACTTTCTAAATACATATTATATTTTACATTGTTACACAGTTTTAACGCATTTACGTCATGGCTTTCTTTTCTTTTATGTAGGGACAGAATATTTTCCTTGTGTGAGTTCTGCCATCATCTT
Organism: Pyrocoelia pectoralis; assembly: GCA_036250285.1. Classification (NCBI taxonomy): domain Eukaryota; kingdom Metazoa; phylum Arthropoda; class Insecta; order Coleoptera; family Lampyridae; genus Pyrocoelia; species Pyrocoelia pectoralis. The sequence continues at coordinate 6,820,382 of CM070083.1, forward strand.
TTTTGAAGCATCGTATGTTATAAAATTTTTTCCTTTTAATTGTATGCAATTGGATACTGTCGATGTGATGGGTCCTAAAACCAAAATACCTACAGCAAATACCAAATACAAACCTACCCTGTGCCAACTGCCAGGTAATAAGATCAGCCACAGGTTGGCGCCTCCAGCCAAATACAAATAACAATTACCATGTCCAAAACATGCTTCGCCCGTGAGTCCTTGACTGCAAACATGGGTTGTGAACAGCATCAACGAGTACAAGCAGTCCTCTTTGGTAAATCGAAAGAAAGTGGCATTCTTAAAGGATTAGACCAGTCCGTCGGTGTTGGATGGGAGTGATGAACTTGGATATAAAGGTTCTGGCACGAATGGAGAATGAATGGTTGCGCGATGGTAAACGTGTGATCGACGGTGTGTGCCATATTTGATTGAAATTTTTATTACATTTCTCGTAGCGGCTTCTTGTTGTAGTACCTTACTTAATTCTGATTACTTCAGGCCTAATAACAATTCTGAAACACGTTGGAAATGATCTTGGAGATTCGAAGGTGGCCTGCGACAGGATCATCATGGCATTATTTCAATATTCTTCCTTCTTAATGGGTAGGTACACATAATTTCCAGTATTTCGCCATGATTTCGGCGGTTTCTAAATCTGTCTTTGGAGGAAAAAAAGGTACCATTTACTATGCAGTTCTGAGGGGGCTCCCTTTAGCGGGTATCGGAAAAAACTTGGACCGTGTGATATTATTGGCCGGTTGGTACTACTGCATCAACTGTAAATCTTTGTGAGTAAGTATTGTTAATGAGTTCCTCCTCATTCCCGCACCTAAATCTCGCCACCATTCGTTTTTCCTTCAATCCCATGTCCTCGGCCTTGCTTTCTACCACAATCTCCCGATATCCCTAATTCCACGTCCCTTCAACTATCCTCGCTCTCCTTTCCTGACCTTGAACATCCTTATCTTTTCTTACGAAATCTTCTACCATATCTCTTCCTTTCTTCTTCTCGTCCCTCCCATAACCCACTCTTTCATAAAACATTCTCCTCTCATGTCCATACCCTATCCGTTTTTTCCTCAACTCTCCCATACACTCATTCACCATTCCAATTTCATTTCTCTTCCTGACCTGTTCCTCATACTTCACCGCTCACTTTCCTGTCTGAACTCTTATTTTTTCGGCTTTCTGTTCCTCCACTATATACCATGGCGTCTCTCTATCCAACCCCAACTTCCATCTCTAATATTTTTCCTGAACTCTCTCCCTTTTGTCCTACTCCTTCCACTCCTATATGTCTGCTTCGTACCCCATCACACTCCTTACTAGATTTTCAAAAATCCATCTTCTCTTTTCTATATCCTTCCCAAAAACTCTTTCCCTCACTCCCCACACTCTCTCCACTATCCTATTACCCTTATTTGGCTTATATGCCCTTCATCCATATTATCCTATCTTAATACATAACCCAGATATTTCCATTCATCTACACTCTCCCCCTCCTCCTCTCCCCAGCACCACTTTTCCTTTACCCTCTTCCCTCTTCTCTTTTGAAACACCATCCCGCTAGTTTTTCCCACATTTTCACTTCAATCCTTTCTCCCTAAATAGTAAATATCCCTTCACCACGTCAGTCAACCCCCTCGCATTTCCTTCTCACTATCTGCAATTACTACCACGCTTTTATCCTCCCTATTACTACCCCTCCCCATTGATGTCTCCTCAATTACTCTCCTAAAACTCCATTATGTATAACGAGAAAAGGCTCGGGCTCAACGAGCATCCATGGCTCAAACCTTTTTACTCTTCCCTCACTCTCGTCGTGCACTTTGTTTCCTCTACACTTCCTCTATCACCATCACCAAATCCTCTCCTATCTCGCATTTCATTAACACCTCCCACATCTTCGTCCTATTTCCATTATCAAGAGCTGCCTTCTTATGTGGAAAAATAATCCATACACCTTTCCTCCCTTTCTTTCCAACACCTTGTTTACCACTTGCTCTAGAATATAAATGTTGTCCACCGTCCGCCTTCCTTCGCTGAAACCCGCCTGCTAGTCGTTATACAGGGTGACCCAGGGCTGTGTGATTGGGCCATAACTTTTTTGCTATTCAAGATATCGACATGCGGTTTTCACCGCCAAGTAAGCACACTTATACTGCACATTATAAAAATATTTTGATTATATACAGAATGTTCCTATACAGGGTGGTAAACCAAAGTTATGTTTTTTTTAATGGGGCACCCTGCATATCTCCACATTATTAGTTTTTACATGAAAAAATAATGGCACTTTGTATAGGTCACGATGGGCCTAGCTCTCTCCGTTTCGGCGTTATTCAACGTTTTATTCGAAAAAAGACTCATATTTGATGGATCACTGCCCAGTAGGCCATGGATGTTTTTCGAAAAACTTGCCACAGAAAATTTTAGAATAACTTGGAATTTTAATAAATAGTCGACTTTTGGTCCATGCATGCACACACTATACAGGGTGTGCTGAAACGCAAAAAGTCGAATAACTACTTTATTATAAATGGAACACCCTGTATTTCTGTTCACGAGTCGATTCAGTTTTTTATAAGCTTTCCACTGATATGCATTTTGTATGGTCAATTCTGAATAGTTATTGAGATTTTCCGGAAAAACTATTGTGATTATGAAGAAGTTGTTGATTTTTGCAAGTAGGCTGCTCTCAGCGAATATCTCAAGTGATATGACATTTAATTTAGATTTCTTGCAACACGAGTAAAACATCCACTTGAGTTTCTTCATCAATCCTCCCTCCCAATATCTCCTTCTTTCCATATTTAATGCTGCCAGATTCGTCAAATCGGTTTCTAAGTTTTGAAAAGAAATGACTCGTGATACTCTCGCATCGGGAGATTCTTGATGGTATATTCTACTCGCTAACAAAACATTTCGATCGGCTTCACCAATACACTAGCAAGGGCGCCGCCAAGGGGGGGGGGCAGGGGGCCATCGCCCCCATGGGAAAAAGAAAAAAGGCAAGTTATTAAAAATAAAAATAAGTTTTGTACAAAATCTTGAAAAAACGCCCTCTGGGAAAATTTTCTGGCGACGCCTTGTACAGTAAACCATATTGATTAATTCTTGATGTGTGTCATTTTAGTGTCGAGCAAAATAATTGTGCAACAGTAACAATGTAGATTATCACACTAGCATCTAAATTAACTGTCATATCACTTGCGATATTCGCTGACAGCAGCCTACTTGCAAAAATCAAAAACTTCTTCATAATCACAATAGTTTTTCCGGAAAATCTCAATAACTATTCAGAATTGACCATACAAAATGCATATCAGTGGAAAGCTTATAAAAAACTGAATCGACTCGTGAACAGAAATACAGGGTGTTCCATTTATAAAAAAAGAGTTATTCGACTTTTTGCGTTTCAGCACACCCTGTATAGTGTGTGCATATATGGACCAAAAGTCCACTATTTATTAAAATTCCAAGTTATTCTAAAATTTACTTTGGTAAGTTTTTCGAAAAACATCCATGGCGTACTGAGCAGTGATCCATCAAATATGAGTCTTTTTTCGAACAAAACGTTGAATAACGCCGAAACGGAGAGAGCTAGGCCCATAGTGACCTATACAAAGTGCCATTATTTTTTCATGTAAAAACTAATAATGTAGAGATATACAGGGTATCCCATTTAAAAAAACATAACTTTGGTTTACCACCCTGTATAGGAACATTCTGTATATAATCAAAATATTTTTATAATGTGCAGTATAAGTGTGCTTACTTGGAGGTGAAAACCGCATGTCGATATCTTGAATAGCAAAAAAGTTATGGACCAATCACACAGCCCTGGGTCACCCTGTATGTTATACCCCGCATTGGTAATACTCCCCCTTTATATATCGGAGCTAACCTTGGTTCTCTTCACTCCTCCGGAAATTCTTCCCCTCTCCATACTCTACTTAATATCCCTCTTATCCTTTCCCTTGTTTTCACCCCCGTGTATTTCCACTCCTCCCCTTGTATTCCGTCCGGTCTGCGCTTTTCTTAACTTCACCTTTTTCAATGCTTCTTTTTACGGTGCTAGTACAGCGAGCTCCAGTAATCACGGGGGGTAGTAACTTTACGGATATGTATCAATTTCCCCCATAAACATCAACAGAAACGTGTGTTCCCTGTTTTCGATCTGGGAAAGTCACCTAACAGGCCGAGGCTGTGGTGCACTAGTTGATATCTACCTATGCAATGGAAACGTCCAAGTTCATCACCGTCGAAGAAGTTTAAACCACAACCTTCTGCAGACAAGGTGATGCTAATACCTTTTTGCAACTCTTGCTAATTTAAAGAACCCAAAGTGTACCTATATTAATGGTAGTTTGTACAATAAAACGCTGAACGGGAATCTTCAGCAAGCAGTAGCACGTAAACGTCCAAGGATGCTTTCACGTAGTATCATTTTTGCTTCACGATAGTTCTCGCCCTCATCTCATCAACATAGTAAGAGAAAATCCGTAACAATGGAAATGCATACCTTTGGGGGACTTAAAAAGGTAACAATGTTCATGTTAGACGCAGAAGTGCAACACGCTGCGAAAGAAATCCATCTCTTGGTAAAACCATTATTTTTAAATAGAACAATAATTATTATCGTATATTGTTCGTTTGCTCCAGTTTTCCCGATCTTAATAAAACTACACGCTATGGCTCAGAGATCTAAGAAACTCATTTAATGACTTTGTTGTACTTCTCCGGAGATTCTTGAATATTGTTAGAAAATAAAAGGGTCAATGGACAATTTTGAACATTCGGTAGGTAGGTACGCCTTTGACGTACTGAAAAATACAACAGTCGACTAAATTAATCTAAATTGTAAAAGCGGACATTGTCAATTTTATGTCATCTACTCGACTAGAATACAAATTAGAAAATGGAATTCTAAACGGACGTATTATAAACAGAATGGTCCATTTCCTTTAAGTTACAATTAACCGGAAACATCCCAGTGGAAAAGTTATGGCTCTCAAATACTTGCTCTTGCTCGTGGCCACCGTGTTCCTGATACAGGTGAGAATGGGAAATTGGGCGATTTTTTTTTCTTAATGTTAATTTTAGACGGTGTTCGCATCACGTATACGTTGGAAACGTGACACGCAATTACCTACAGCCGAAGATGCCGGAAAGGCCATTAATGATTTGATTGAGGGTTTTAAAGCGAACGCTGACGCTCTTTTAAAAAATATAAGGGTGAGCCTTTGAGAAGATACTGACAAAATAAGGGTATAATGACTGTTTTAGGAAAGCGACGCGTACAAGGACTTTTCCGAATCTTTATCTAAGTTTGGTAGTGCTGTCAAAACTGAAAGCTCTAAGTTAATTGAGAAGGCCAAGTCAGCTGTGGACGACTAGTGTGCCCTGCTACTATGATCACGTTTTTTAATACGACATAAAGTTAAATATAAATACCTACTATTAATAAAGATTTAACAATTTGGTAGCTTTTTGGTAAGGTTGAAGAAAATTTGGTGCCTTCAGTCTGGGGGAACAGTTCATTCGTATTTTTTATCAACTGTTCTCATCTAATTAGTCAAACCCCAGAATTCTCCTTTATATGGCGAAAGAATCATATTACCTAACCTTTTTTTCAAACATAGACACCTACTACTAGTAAAGGATTTTTATTTTAGGGGGTGACAAGAAGATATTCGCCCGGACGAACCAAAACAACAGCAATAGAACCTCGATTCCGGCTCATTCTCAGAAAACGAAAGGTCAGCAATACCTAACCTCAAAGAAATGTCAATTCTCCGCTACCAAACTTGGAAGCTATACTTTCTTAGCCTGCATGGACCTCCTCTTATTCAGCCCAATTAATAGCTGTAGGAATGTTCAGTACTGAAATGCAGGTGCCGTTAAATCAACAGCGGAAAAAATAACAAGATCCAAGTAAGTAAGAAGCGCTAACCTGGAACTAAACAAAATAAGAGGAAGACCACAAACTCCAGTTCTACAGTCAAGTCAGATCAGAGAGCAGAAGATGAAAAATGAAATAAGAAAACTTTCGGACAATACGTCCTCTTTGAATTCCTCTCCTCAACCGGTTGAGCTCTGTAACGGCGGCCGGGGAGCTTAGGAAATTATTCATATACTATGGAACAGGTGACGCTATTCGAGGGACAATATCCGCACTCAGTTGCAAGTGCCGATGCCAAGACACGAAGACCACAATCCAAATTTGGATGGACCAATTTTCCCAGACGAAGAAAGATCGACCAAAATCTCACACAAAAGTGTATCTGTTGTTAACAACATCCAGCTTGACTGCGTCTTGTAGGTTTTCCTTTTAACCTCATATTTTGAGGAAAATTACCCAAAACATGGAAATTTCAAATTGAAATCAGTCGGCAATGGTAGGAAATTGAAAATAATTTCCAGCTTTTTCTCTTGTAGACTGAGAGCTAGCGACCGATTGCGTCACGTCATTTCCAGATGAGGAATTGTTTTTTTTTCACATTCGAAACACTACTCGAAGATACCTACTGAAGGTAAGTCTGGCACCTTGAACCGGCCGGATGTGGGGGTAAGCTTTACGGAGGTTCCCGCCTATGAGACAAAACATATAGGTACCTAATTTACAAAAGAAATTACCATTAAGTATTCTTTATTTTATATTTATAAATGCCTGCGTATAATTCCAAGCACCAACATAAACAAAATGCCATTCGCGCAGCGAAAACGGGACTTGGCGACTTGCCGATATGTGTATCTTCAGATACACACTTCTCTCCTCAAAATAGTGTTATGTATCGACTTGCTATTAATTGTACACTAAACTCTATAACATATTTATTGGATTACCGCATAACATAACATATATAATTATACAATAACAATAATGTAATTACAACTATGGCAGTACATGACGATACATACCATTACAAAACAGTGCCAGCGGTCGTTGAGTAGCCGCCTGCTAAAGTCACGGCGCCCTCTGTCACCTATCCATAACAAATAGAAAATAATCTAAGCGTCTCCTTCAAATTTTAAGTAATAATAATTACTTCTCCCATTAAAATTTCTTTCTGGGTTTATGAACGTTACTAGCTATGTAAGGTTATGTTTTCTATTTGCCCTTCAAAGTCCGTAAAACGCTTCTTTCGCACACAAAGTACCATCGCGGCATTTAAGCTGTGTTATTGTCTTTTCCGTTTTAATAATTAAATGTAGAACAAAATAATCCTTCTTGTACTTAAAGATCCAATTTATAGTAATTGACAGCACGCACAATTACCGCTGTGTTGTCAAATCAGATTCACTTTGTACCTATGGAAGTTTTTATTTAAGAACGTAAATTAATAAAGGTTATACACATTTAATAGTCGCTCAATGTTTTAGTTTATCATTTTCAATAACACACATTATAGATATTTATAGATTTTAATTGTTGTGATGTTGATAATTGGACAACATTGCATAAGACTAAATAGGCTATCCTTGTCTTGGCTTCACAAACCAATGTAAACCAACGTCTCTGTAGTTCATTTATATTAGTAGTACCGCCTCCATCTTTTTCAATAAGAGATGAATGGACATATCCAAAGATGCTTTTTGGTTTTACGGGAATACTTAAATCTATCACAGAGCTATTTTCCTGATAAAAACCTGCAGCGGACAGATTTTGGATGGTACAAAGATGCAAATGGTATGCTGAAGCCTGATATGTGTGCCTTAACAATATGACTTCTGAACTGTTATCACTTAATATGGCATAGTTGTACCTACAAACATGTGCTTCTAGTCCAGGTGTAAATGTAAATTGCAATATTTGACATGCACTGAATATTGCAAATGTGGTGAGCAATGTAAAAGAATTTGAGAAGAAAGTGCATTAGTTTTGTGTAAATATAATTATTGTACCTATATATTTTGTAGGGTAAATATCACTTTCCAAATGAAATATTATGTTACGCGGGAATACTGCAGGGCGGGTGTGGCGGAGGCACTAACGAAGATGAGGTGAATGGAAGAGAGCGGCGTGAAGAGGACTTAAGCTTGAGCATTCGGAACGGAGGGTTGTGTGGATGTTATATAAATACAAATGGTGTTACCATTGTATTTATACAGGGTATACCACGGAACCCGTTCATTAGAAGTTTCTGGGGTCCCTTACTACTTATGAATTTGAAACTTTCAGGTTAAGGATAACCCATAGCCTTCTTTTGTTCTAAAATATTGTCGATGTTGTACAACTTCCGGAAAGACCGGAAATCGCCATTCATCTTCTTATTTTAAATGGAACACCCTGTATATTATTGCATTTTTGGATTATACAATCGATTCTGCGTAACATTGTATTAGATTATCCTATACCTATCTTCAACTGTTTTTGAGATATTATGATTTTTTTGAAAAATTTGCGCTTTGCGGAGGGATGTTTAATAGCCCACCTTTTGCTCTTCTTTGAACGCAAAACATTCATACTTTACAAACACGAAGTAAAACCATAAGGGTTCACAAAATGTATTTGCAAACAAATCATAGATTATACAGGGCGTTCAAAATTAGTGGCAAAGTTAAAAAACTTCAAACACCAAAAAGTCATTTTTTTCAAATCGAACACCCTGTATATTTTTACATATTTGGAAGACGATTTAATTTAGGCATCGATAAGCTATAGGTATCCCTATACCTATCTTTAGCGGTTTTGTAGTTATTAACACTTTTTATCTAATATTGATTAAAACTGCACTTAAAACCTATGCCCATTTGAAAGTAGGCTGTGAGTATGACAACAGGAAAAATAATTACTTTTACAAAACGAATTTAATGATCTTATTTATACAACAAACAAATAAAAAGGACTATAAAATGGATATAGAATAAATTCAAAATATCAGTATTGGAATATGCGTTAACTGCTTCCATTTTATAAAATTGTTTACTGTTTACCACCTGTTTGCTTTAATGAGCATGACATCCAGATAAACATTCGTTTGTCTAATCATACTAATAATAATAATAATAATAATAATACTTACTTGATTCCGATCCGTGCAGTTAGTTAACCAGGCTTGGCCTAAGTATCGATAAAAACCGAAGTATAATAATAATAGGTACCTTTTATTGAGAGCAAACTATTAAATTACATAAGATTGTTCAAAATACGTTAAAACTGCACACTTGTTCTCTAAAGGAGTGAGTTCAGGTGTCTACAAAAAAGTAGAGACCTGTTCTTCCACTTAACCCTCATTACCATATTTTATTTTCGCATATTCATAGCCTACTTTCAAATGCGCGTAAGTTTTAAGTGCAGTTTTAATCAATATTAGATAAAAAGTGTTAATAACTACAAAACCGCTAAAGATAGGTATAGGGATACCTATAGTTTATCGATGCGTAAATTAAATCGGCTTCCAAATATGTAAAAATATACGGGGTGTTCCATTTGAAAAAAATGACTTTTTGGTGTTTGAAGTTTTTTAACTTTGCCACTAATTTTGAACGCCCTGTATAATCTGTGATAGGTTTGCAAATACATTTTGTGAACCCTTATGGTTTTACTTCGTGTTTGTAAAGTATGAATGTTTTGCGTTCAAAGAAGAGCAAAAGGTGGGCTATTAAACATCCCTCCGCAAAGCGCAAATTTTTCAAAAAAATCATAATATCTCAAAAACAGTTGAAGATAGGTATAGGATAATCTAATACAATGTTACGCAGAATCGATTGTATAATCCAAAAATGCAATAATATACAGGGTGTTCCATTTAAAATAAGAAGATGAATGGCGATTTCCGGTCTTTCCGGAAGTTGTACAACATCGACAATATTTTAGAACAAAAGAAGGCTATGGGTTATCCTTAACCTGAAAGTTTCAAATTCATAAGTAGTAAGGGACCCCAGAAACTTCTAATGAACGGGTTCCGTGGTATACCCTGTATGTTAAAGTGCAATGGTGTTATACCTATAGTTACTTTTATGCGTAGTTGGTTCATTAGCGTAACTAGTGGGGTGCGAGGGGAGCATAGGCACCCCCAGATGACTGGCACGCACTCCCAGAATTCCTGTAGGTACGTGTAATTTTTTAAATTTTTTAATACGCGCCACTGCTTCTCGTGTTCTTGGACACTTTTCCGGCTGCCACGATCTCGCCTGCCGTCACTTGCAGTAATGGATTACGGCAGCAAAACTCTACGTACATATTTATTTCTCGCAGCCCGGCAATCATGCCCGCCTTCGGAATCTTTATGAGAAACTGGGCATCCTGAGTACCACTAGATGGGGCTGTCGTTACGAAAACTGCCGAAATGTTATTAATTATTATGAACTAATCAAAAAGGCTCTAGAAGAGGAAATAAACCAAGCTCAAGATAATAATAATAATAATAATAATGTATTTACGTGCTATTGTGCCAAGGGAACCTACACTAGTCATCTTAAAATTGTCCTTTACCTACCTTTAAAATCAAATGCTCCGAATGAAGGGATATTAACCCGGACTGAAGAAGTTGGTAGCACTGGTGCTGTTACTGTTTCAGATTCACTGCCTTCCTCTTTCTTAATGCGAGTGCCTAATAAGGCTTTAAAAAATTGTTGATACTGTTCATCACACTTTGCTTGTTCTTTTTTATGCTCTTCATCACGACTGACCATGAGCTCAATTAATTTGCTAATTGTTTCTTCTGACATTATAGAGTTAATAATTTTAATTCCAATAACTTTGACAGTTCAAATAATGTCAACGTTACCAAATCAAATAATCTTCGTCGCCAAAAAAAAAAACTCAATAACTTTCAATTTAAATGTTTTTTCCTAACTTTAGGAAATATCGACATTGCAAGCCAAACCACCCTGTATATACCTTTTTTAAATAATTTTGTACAAACAACTAAAATTCTGATTTTTTAAATTTCCGCTAGGGGGAGGGGGGTAAGAGAAATCAAAAGTGAATGTTTCTATCAATGGTTTTAATAAAAGAAAATATGCATAGGTACTTTCTATTGATCATTTGTGCTACAAACATCAATAGTGTGTTGTATCTATTAGTAAACATGAGAACTATAAAATCTATTATACTTCCATTTCTTCAACACACAAAAACGGTGCAAGTAAACAATGTATGAAAATTGTACCTACACTTAGTGCCAAATTAAACAAACTATGGTGTATATTTATGAATGTACAGCTCCAGTAAAAAGACAATTAGAGAAATTCCCAATCCCGTTCCCAGTATCAAAAAAGCAGGAGAAAGGTGCTTTAATGTTAGAGCATATTCCCATGCTTTTTCCTTTTCTTTTGCTTTGAGGCGTCGCTGCTCCTCGAATACATTCTGTACGTGAATATAGGCACCGGTTTCAATTAAACTGTTGACGATGGCATTAAAACTTTCCAAAAAGTAATGCCCTTTTCTCATAAAACTGGAATATGAATGAACTGTTGTTACTTTATTGCTTGCAAATACATGTGGCATAGCAGCTATTCGTTTGCCTATAAATTTGTCATGAACATTTCGACGTCTCAATTTGTAACATTCAGAAATATTTTGATTTTCGTTAATCTGTACCTTATGTTTTATCTTCTCGTAAAGAGGAAAGTCGGTAAAGTTTCTTCCAAACACTAATTGGTTGAGCCGATTTGATGCAAATATGGGCAAAGTCGTGTTTGACAAATCTTCTTCGTTTGTGATTGGTTTCTCGTAATTTGGCAACACTAAAATGTTAATAAAATTGCAATTATATGCGGTATGGATGTGGATAATAAATATTAGGTATGCTGCAGTAAGTATTCTGATTGAGATTCGGTTGGGAATTGAAGGTATGGAGACACCGAGCAGTAATGAGATAATCTTCATGGCGATGGAACCAATTGTAGTGGAGGAGTTCATTTTCAACTTCACAATGGCATACCAAACTACTGTAAGGGTAAAGCAGCAAACCGAAAGCACTCCCCAAACACATCCGTTGAAAGGGTAGAAGAACACGCCAAGATCTCCCACAACTTTTGGAGGCGGTCCATACCAATAATATTCGTCAGCAGAGAATGCATTACCAAAATCGTATTTTTGATCGGACCAAGATGCACCCATATAATATAGAACGACTGGATGCGAATTTAACGCTATGTCAATATCCTTCCGTGCAATTGGAATGTACTCAATCGTTATATTAAGATTATCGATTAAATATTTTACAGTGGCGTTGAAGAGATGAGCAACATTTATTGTGAATTCTCCCTTCCATGGAGGCACAGCGAATTTAACGAGACATTTGTTATAATTTGTTCTTTTTCCAAAAAAATCGATCGTTTTTGTTCCATTATAAATGTATTCAGTAGAAGAATTGCACACTTGACCACAACCGTTAGCTTGCGTATGGGGATTGCAAGTGACTACTCGGATGTTGTTGCGTCGGTGTAGTATCGCAACAACATTGATAACATGAATATTCCACAGTATTGGGAACATATGGGTTAGATTGTCGCCGTTGATAATAATAATAAAGTATCCCTTCGGACTATAACTTGATGCCCACAAGGTACTGATCCTCAATTGGTTCATAATCTTTGTTAGTTGACTTAGTCTATTTTCAATTTCGATTACATAATTATTCCAATGGGTATGGTTGAGGCGGATTGGTTTAGATACATCTGCAACTATGTACGGATTAGTTATATTTCGGGGTAAATACTTAGGAACGTCGTTATATACGTATATAAAAGATGAGTCGTTTGTAAAGAAGCTTTCAATCACTTTCGCCACAACATCTTCAACTGGATTAATTTCTTCGACAATAGAAATCTTACAAAATGCACTAGACACGAACAACAAAATTTGAAGAGGTAACTGCATGACTCGGGTATAAAATTGACAATAACTATATGGATTCACTTACGTAAATAATATGTACTTACTTACTGACAAGAAATCAATGGCTAATTTGCGGTTGAACTGGAAGTTTTATGGTGTTATGAATAAATGATATTGTTTATTCATTTTAAAGGTTTGTCTGTGTATTGATTGAGGGTGTCATGGGAATATCACACCTGCAATAGTATCACCACAGATAATTATCTGTGGTATCACTAACTGTAATCAAATCACAGTTACATCTGTGCTATAATATAGTTGTGTAATATTTTCTTAGAGCGTGAAAAATCAACACATTTATTCTAACTATATACAGGGCGATTCACCACTATTCCCTGGGTCTCTTGTGCCTAAAGGGTGCAAGATATCCGCTTCATTTTTTGGTGACATATGTAAATTGATAACGACTATTTTTTAAAATTATTTTCACTTATACAGGATGCTTCACAAAATTGTGATATATCAAAGTTAGGTTTTTTTAAATGCAACCCCCTGTATTTTATTACATTTTTAGATTATACGTTAAAAACTAAGGTAACTAAACGTTCCCATACCTATCGCTTACCAATTTTGAGAAAATTGTGATTTTAAGAAAAATATTCAATTTAAACAACCCCTAATAACACGGAAACCACTTACTTTTAGTAAGGCAAATTTATATCGATTTATCTTGACCTTTAAGGCTTTTATTTGCACTACGTAGGATTTCGATATTTTGTACAGGGTATTTAGAAAAAGGATTCATATTTTATATTTTTCAAACATCAAAAACTCACTCAACTTAAATGGAACACCCTGTATATTTTTATTCTATGTTGAATAACTTTTCATTTTCTATCAAAAACTATGAGTAATTGATATGTCTAAAATCAACGATTAAAAAGTTATTAAGATTTTTCTCTAAAATTTGTATGGAAATGGTTTTGTTTGCATTCTAGTAGGCCATGATTTTTTTTTAGTTTTATAGTTGATAATTAGATATGTGATCACAACTTAATTCAAAATGAAATTAAAGCAATGGAAAAGATACTGTAGTAAATGCCATTTTTTCCTATGCATAACCGCACTCGTTTTCAAGAGATCTTCTAACGTTATGGTGTTATAGTAGCAAACGCATCCTTTATTCTAATCTTCATGTCATGGGCAGTGGTAGGGGGAGTGTTGTAAACTAAATTTTTAATGATAATAATAATAATAATAATATCTAAACAAACTTCATCAAGAAGACTCGAAAAAGTGTTGTTCTAAAATCCGTAAAAATTTTACTCCGTTCAAGTTTCCATCAATAAATCAAAATTCTCCCAAATACATTGAGGCTCCACCGGTTTTGGCGGTCAACAGTGCGATACAGGTGACGACTTAGTAATGAAAGTTATGTCGGTTTACCAAGCCGTTATGTTGTGGAAAGTGGAATCGTCGGTAAATAAAACATATTTAAAGAATTCATCTTCTTCTCCAACTTTTTCGAGACTCCATAAACAAAAATTCAACCTTCGTAAAGCCTCGTCCATATAAATTCTGGTGAAGTTGAATGTGATAAGAATGGTGTTTATGTTTTTTTCAAAAATATTTAGATAGACAATTCCTCAATAAATGAATTGGAAGGAGGGGTCCACAACACTCCACCTACCACTGCCGATGACATAAAGATTACAATAAAGGATGCGTTTGCTACTATCACACCAGATATCCTGAGAAACGTTAGATCTTTTGAAAATCAAGTGCGGTTGTGCATGGAAGAAAATGGTCATCATATTGAGCATTTCCTATACCATTTTTTTCCATAAATGATTACTTCTTAACTTAAGACAAATAAAACTCCCAACCTGCCCCTTAATTATGGGTTGGGAGTTTTATTTGTCTTAAGTTATCTACAACCCCCTTTGTAAGCTACGGACTACACTATGAATGATTACTTCTTGTTATTAATTTCATTTTTAATTAAGTTATGATCCCATATCTAATTATCAACTACAAAAAAAAATCATAGCCTACTAGAATGCAAACAAAATCATTTCCATACAAATTTTAGAGAAAAATCTTAATAACTTTTTAATCGTTGATTTTAGACATATCAATTACTCATAGTTTTTGATAGAAAATGAAAAGTTATTCAACATAGAATAAAAACATACAGGGTGTTCCATTTAAGTTAAGTGAGTTTTTGATGTTTGAAAAATATAAAATATGAATCCTTTTTCTAAACACCCTGTACAAAATATCGAAATCCTACGTAGCGCATAAAAGCCTTAAAGGTCAAGATAAATCGATATAAATTTGCGTTACTAAAAGTAAGTGGTTTCCGTGTTATTAGGGGTTGTTTAAATTAATTATTTTTCTTATAATATCAATTTCCTCAAAATTGGTAAGCGATAGGTATAGGGAACGTTTAATAAAGTTACCTTAGTTTTTAACGTATAATCTAAAAATGTAATAAAATACAGGGGGTTGCATTTAAAAAAACCTAACTTTGATATATTACAATTTTGTGAAGCGTCCTGTATAAGTGAAAATAATTAAAAAAAATAGTCGTTATCAATTTACATATGTCACCAAAAAATGAAGCTGATATCTTGCACCCTTTAGGCATAAGAGACCGAGGGAATAGTCGTGAATCACCCTGTATAAATGACTTCTTAATTTTTACGTCCCGAGTACGAAGTAAAAGGGAAATATTGTATTAGTGTTCAAAAAAAAAAATTTTGACCTCTGCAAATTTTTACATATCTTTGCGTTTCTGAATACATAGATTCAAAATTTGAAAAAAAAAAATTTCCGTCTGTCGTCTGTAGTCTGTAGTCTGTTGTCTGTAGTCTGTACGTACACATTCCTTGCAACGCTCTAAACTCAGAAACTATTAAAGTTATCGAAATGCGGTTTTCACCAATCGATTGCATTCGGGCCAAGAACGAAAATGCTGATATTACCTTTGATTACGTCACTTCCGGTGTAAGCTAAAATGGCGGCACTCATTTTTTATAAGATAAAATTGCAGTTTTTTATGTAGTTTAAAAGAGTGTCTTTTTTCTGAATTCAGTAGTATTTATTTTTTGAAAAAAGTGTTAATACGAGGGAAGTCTCGTGGCAACTTGCCAGAATTTTTTTATTTATATCTATGTTTCATTCGTATCCTAGCGAATACCTAGTTGAGTAAGACCTTGATACTGATTAACTGTAGGTTCCTGGTTGGACGATTTTCTGCTAATTGTGAAAAAAGGGGGTAACAGATGCTCAGTAAAATGCATTCCCTAAAACGATTATAAAATCAGATTTTCTAGAAGTCGTGTTAATTGTAGGATGATTTTCTTTTATGGCGCGCTTTGGGATTTCTCAGACAGAAGTGTATTTACAGGGATTTAAAAACGTGAACGATGTTCGTAGTGTGACGATTCTATCTCTGACAGATATATAGGGTGTAGAATTGATTTACGCACCATAGGGATTTCAATGTTAAATTTTTAATATACCACGTGTCCCAGATAACATTTCCAGCATGGGGATCTCGCTTTATTATAAAAGATACCGATTTGGTTAAATTAGATAATTAAATTGATATTTAAATTCTGCATAAAAAATATCTTAAGAAAGTGCAAATAAAATTTATATGTCTAATATAACAAAAAAGATATTACCAAAAAAAGAAATTTGACATTTTTCTTTTTCTTGCCATAAGTCTTAAAATACATGGAAATTTGGAAATTGGAGAGTGTCCTATAATTTCACTAATCCTTAGGAGTAATTCATCTAATTTAACCAAATCTGTATCTTTTATAATAAGCGAGATCCCCATGCTGGAAATGTTATCTGGGACACGTTGTATAATAACTCCAAGGGACCACCTAATTTTGATAAAATTGAATTTCTAATTTCCATATTTTCACCCTTGTATGAAAAATAAAACAATAAGTAATGATGTGGATGTAAAAAGTATTTTTTTCTCTACAAGAAATATATTTAGATACACTTTTGCTCTAAAATAATTAGGGGAGATATTACAAGCATATTAAAAATTTAACATTGAAATCCCTATGGTGCGTAAACCAATTCTACACCCTGTATATCTGTCAGAGATAGAATGCCTGGGGGAAGTGAAATACCTGCGATATAAAATGACATAATATAACAATAAGGGCGAGGTACATGTGAGAGAATTGACAAAAAAGGGGTGTAAAGTGTTAAGTCAAGTGTGGGGTTTAAGGGATAGAACATTCGGGAACAATCTATGAGAAGCGGGTGGCTGTTTGAGAAATTAGTGAAATGTGTGGTGCTATATGGGGTAGAGATATGGGGGTGGAGGGAATGGGAAATGCTGGAAAGGATACAGGGTAGATATTGGAGGTGAGTGTGTTACGACAAGAATTGGGTCGTAACGAAATTAAATGGAGCGATGGCCGCAATAGCTCAGTCCTAGTAGACAGGTGGTCGCAGGTTAGAGATAATGAGCGAAAACGTAAAAATTGGGGTAGTAAAATAGGGAAAAGTAAGTAAAGCCAAAGGGCGCCACGTAATTCTTCGAGAAAAATAGGACTGCTAATCCGAATTACGAAGGTATTAACAGTTAGAATAGTAACGATGTCAATTCTGAAAGAGAACGGGGTAGTTTCAGCAATAAATAGAGAAGTAAATAAATTTGAGGTTATTATAATGAATAATTCGAATAAAATATGTAACAAAATAAAATGAACAGTTTTATAAATACAAAAAAAGGAAATGGTTATTAAATATTAAAACAATTACTTAACTTTTGGCAGATTAAATATTTAATTCCGTAGCACAAAATACGGGAAGTACAATGACGTTAAATTAGCAAACAAAAATTATTGGGGAAACGATCGAAAGTTTACAAGTCAGTAACTGCAATGATAAATTAAAATTTTACCTTTGCTTATAGCTTCACAGGACCCTTATGCATAAGTTTCCGTTGAAAAGTACCTTAAACAAAATTAAACACAAAAAAAATACAAATTACTAGCCCGTAGTACGGGGATCGGATACCAAATATAGATTACGTTCAAATTTAAATACCTAGTTAATTCAAAAGAATTTAAAGGTAATTCGATAACAAATTAATATTTAGCAAGTAGAAAGTTAAATTAGCAAATAAACTATATTAATTTAGAAAGTTAAAACGAAATAATAGATAAGGTAAAGTTAAGTTACAGCAATAGCAAATATAATAATAATAATAATAATAACGTTTATTGTGCTAATAATCACAGAGATAGATCTTGCACTCGTCAGATAACAAATATAAAAGATATAAACAAAATTCAAATAAACATACATGAAACAGATTATAAACAAGTAAATTACAGGTGAGACAAACAACAAGTTAAAATTTTAGTTCTTTAAAATTGCACTTTCTGAATTGGTCGACACTATAAAAAACGTTGTGAGTTAAAAACTTGCGCATTTTTTTTTTGAAAGTCATAATGGGCAGATGTGTATAGCAAATTTTAAGTGATAAAATTGTTAATGTTTAAACAGAATCTTTTAAATAAAATAGTAGAAAAATAACTGAGTAAGTAGAATTAAAGTACAAAAGTTCACGTAGTACAAATTGAAAGTTATTACTCAAATCATGAGCAAAATAAGTAACAAAGGGGAAAAATTGAAATTGGTTTTTCACTTAGCGACGGTATAGGAAAAGTTGGATTCGATGAGTTTTCGGAGCGGCGATCGAGGGATTGAAGAAATGGTTTGTGTCCCACGTAGCGTCGCTCACGATGAAGTAGATTTCAGAGAAAGATGTAGGAAAATGGTAGACGAATTGAAGGTAGCTTTTACCGGTGTAAAACCGCTAAAAGGGAAAGCGGAAATTGAGCAGAAAATTCAGTACTAACCTGGAGATAAGTAATAATCCAGCGTTTTAAAGAAGAACTCATGTACACTTTTCTTTACTGTAGAAATATACGTAAAAAGTACGATTTCAGTGATTTCTTATAAGCATAAGTAAAGACGTTCACTAAATTTTGAGATAGATTAGCACAAGATCCGAATTAATCGAGTTTCAGTAAATGCATATCTTCCCGTACAGAAAATGAAGCGATGTGAATTGATTATTGAAGCGATGTGAATTGAAGCGAAGCGAGTAGCTAACTGAAGAAATGAATAGAGAAAAGTGGGCTCTTGACCCTAAAGGTGTAACGACTATTTTCCACTACACCTTATACTGTCACTTTTTAATTGTCAATAATTATCTTTATATTGGCCACGACTATTCTCTCAGGACTTCTGGGGGTTTTATTCTACCTTCAATAACTTCTTCATTTATATCAAAACTTGTAATATCTTTTCTATTCAATTTTTATTAAGAAATACAATTATAGAGCTTGTTGAATAATTTTTTCTACACTCACCCTATTTTTTTTTAAACTCTAAACAACCCTCTCCATAACAACCAACACTAACATGATTTTATATGAGGCGTTACAAAGGCAGTAAATCAGCAGGTTCTACATAAGCAAATTAGTACAAAGGAAAAAGTGAATGAGGGTAAAAAATGAATAGGTCGATTGTGCAACATAGTAACACTTTGTAGCAGACAAAGAGAATTTCAGTCATACTTTGTAGCGAACAAAGAGACTTCAGAAGGTTTAGATTACACTACATAGGACTAAGATAATGCGTCATGAGAGCAGATGCTCTCTACATTATAATGTAGCAATTTTAAGAATATTAGTTATTAATGTAAAGGAAATTAGGAATATTTCAAACAAAAATTAGGAAATTAACGCAAGGGCGTTACAAGTGTTAGGCTTGTAGAGGGATGAGGCACCTGCATATATCGTGCAAAAAGAAGTAAAGGGAGAAAAGATCCCGGTGCAGGCGGGAAAGCTGGCGATGAAGTATGAGGAGGGAATGGATAGGGGTAGAGATGAAGATATTTCAGAGACGAAGAAAGGGTACGGACAAGGCGAAAAAAAGAGGTATTATGAAAGGGTGGGTTCCGCAAGAGAGGAAGTAAGAAGGAGAAGAGAACGAGGATGGTGGGTGATCATAAGAGAAGACATTGGGGAAAGGGATAAAGATATGCAGAGGAAAGATCAGGGAGGGAAGTATGAGGAGATTATGGCAGAAGGAGTGCCGGAGTACCTAAGGGGAGTATTGAGAGAAAGAAGAAGGCAAAATATAGATGCGGGAATGAGAAAAGGGAAAATTAGTATTGGTGAGAAGACGATAAAAGAATATGTAGGCTATCTAGAACTGGACGGGAGTGTATTACACACATGTTAAAAGAATGTGATGAGTTGAGGGAAGCAGAAAGTGGACGGAGAGAGATTCTATGGGAGAAAGGTGAAAGAATAGGTTGAATGGAATTTGTGCTAAATATTTAATTGGCATATGATGATTAATAAGAAAAAATCGTTAGTTGGTCGTTATTCCAGAGTTGGATTTTTATCGAAAACATTTTCCAAGTAGTTAACCTTGCTTTTTTGCAAAAAAATGAAGAAATTTTTTGTTCGAAAACAGTTTAGAATAATATGTTAGTTTACTTCATAAAAGATAGTTTAGAGTAAAAAAAGTGTACCAGGTCGAGCTGTAAGTGTCTCATTTGTACGGTAATGGAGGAAAGGGCACTGCGAAGGGACCCTCTATTTGGATCTTTAAAGAGTGATATCTCCGAAACGGTTCGACTTAGAATGGAACGGATTGGAATTATTTAATTGGCGTCTAATGATCTAAAAGAAACGATCGTTACTTGGTCGAATTTCGAAACTTCGTTTTTTAGCCAGAAAAAATACCAAGTGGTTAACCTTGCCTTTTTGGCCAAAAAGTGAAGAAAATTTTTATTCGAAAAAAGTGCAGAATATGTTAGCTTACTTCATAAAAGAAAGTTTAAAGTACAAAAAGTGTACGAGCTCCACCTGTAAGTGTCTCATTTGTATGGTAATGGAGGAAAGGGGTCTCCGAAGAGACCTTCTATTTGGATCTTTAAAGAGCGATATCGCCGAAACGATGAGACCTTGAATGGCACTATTTGTAATTATTTTATTGTGGTCTAATGAACTATGAGATAAGATCTTTACTTGGTCGAGTTTCGAGAGTTGGATTTTTATCGAGAAAATTTTCCAAGTGGTTAAGTCACATAGGTAGAGGTCGAGGCGATTTGACTCACTCATCCCTCAATTTATATTAGGGAAAAACTACCACATCAGGGGAGTGGGCATTCCAACCTGACACGGATGGATCTAAGACAATGGAAGGAACAGATACTGGAATTTACTGCAAAGAACTGAACTGAACATCAATATCACCCAAGCACTAGGCAAATTTCCGACAAAGTATATTCCAGTCAGAATTGTTGGATTAACTTTTGCATAACAAAGAACAAAACTATTTCCAGTGACAGCAGAGTTGCTCTGCCCTCTAAACAGGTGTCCTATTGTCTAGAGCCGGCTCTTCCACTTACAGTATCAACTGTAAACATCTTAATAACACCCACGCTCAGCACAAGGTTAGGTAGACCTTGCTGTTAGATTGTCGTAATGCGAGAGGGGTCTTCAGATCAGAGGACCATCTCGTTGCCTGTCACGTTTTTGCACAGGGCTATCAAGAAAGAACGTGCGGCTACTTGTGGGCATACCTTTTGGGCACTGTAAACTAAACAAGCACACGCACAGCATGGGCTTGGTAGGATCACCATCTTGTAGAGGATGTTACATAGACGACATACTTTGTGAGTGTCCCACTGAGACGATCCATGTTGAAGGTATGACCAGACATGGCTACGATTAGACCCGCTTTCCCTTTCAGTATCCTTAGGTTCATGTCACGTGTGAGATGGTTTGAATGACGTTGCGGGGTCGGACGACTCTAGCCAGGGAGGTAGTACAAAGGGCCCGAATTTGAGATGATTTTCGTTATTCAGAATCCAGAAAGTCACATACTACGAAAAACACGTAGATTCTTCTTGTTGGGAGCAGGTTTGATGATCCGTTAAAGTCTATATAAAACAAAATGATATCACAAGCTTTTATTAACTGTAAAAATGGTCGCCGAGCAAAAATACCTCAACGTTATTAAGCGCAGTGTACGCATTCTAACCTAATTATAAAAAAAATAAAGAATAAAATGGGATTTAGTGTACAACAAACAATCAAAGCTCATCCGATCTCGTCCTTCTGTAAAACTGTCTTGAGTAAGCAGCCGGACCACTATCAAAGAACCCGAACCACTTACGTTGGTACGCAAATATAATGAATAGCACCGTGGGTATACCAAGAAGAAGTCCTAGAAGAATCAGGTTACTTTACATGATTTGAGCCATTCCACTTACCAATGAGCACTGCGATCAAAACGGTACCATCCCTCTCCGGTCGATTACCGTAATAATCCAGACATCTCATCGACTTGTTTGCTACATACTCGTCGTAAAATGTGACACCTTCCATCTCGACCGGGGCCCCACACCTGATGAAAAATCGTAAGTTCATTCTCACGATGGAACTGTAAACTTACTTCATTTCCTTGGCAAGGGTCTCGTTAATCTTTACATATATGGGCATTAAGGTATCGACGATCCATTGGTTCTCGCATTCGCACGTCCACGGATTATAGCGCAGGTCAAGCTCTTCCAAATGATCCCAGTGTAGGACCAGATGAAGATCTAGACTTGCCAATTTGTTGTCCTCCAAGTAGAGCTGTAAAAAGATGTTAATTTAACGTATTCACGTCGAGGGTGCAAACCTTTTTGAGTGGTGGCCATACTTCCGATTCTGAATTGCCTTCGACTCTACTCAGTGCAGCTGGATCAATGTGGTTCAATTTTATGTTGTTACAAATGTGCAACTCAACTAGATTCTCTAAGGAGCTCAAGGCTTTAGCTCCTATGTTTTCTAATTCGATGTTGTAGCACAAATAAAGAACTTTTAGTGTTGATATGTTCGGAAATGCGCTGCAAGTTGATGGTCAACTGTGTAAATTAGGTTGGTCTCTCGCTTACCTTTCCCTCGTGATGTTTACTATTGGATTGTTGTTGAAATACAGCGTTTCTAGAACTTGAGCTTCCGATAACCCTGTGGGAATCTTCTCAAAGTTATTGCCGGAGAGGTCCAACAGCTTTAAGTGTCTAGGGGTGTGCAGAAAGTGATCGGGTAACTCCTTAATGTGGGTAAATCGGAGGTATAGTTCCTGAAAGCGCAATTTTAATTTAAGGAAGGGGGAGAACTTTCATATTTACCTTGAGGTAGATGATGCTACCGATTGCAATAGTCGTCTGTAAGTCAAAAACCTTAATGGGGTTATAACTCAAATCCAGTACTTCTAAAATTTGTTCAACGTGTTCAAATACGTCTTGGTCTAATGTGTGTAGGTCATTCATGTCCAGTTTAAGTGTCTTAAGTGACCTTAGTGGATAATTCTCTCCATCAAGTCGTTTACCCTTAAAAATGAAATTAAGCTTCGGATGCGACTGGAAAGAAAGTTACCTACCTTGAAAACGTCGGGTTTCAAGAGGTTAATGTTGTTGTCACTTAAAATGAGCGTATCCATGCTTTGCAACTCAGCAAAGCATTCGACCTTAATGTTATTGATACCATTTCTGGTCAAATCCAAGTGGGTTAAAGTAGATGGTAAGAAAGGCGTAACTATATCGCCTAATTGGGAACCCTTAAGTATCACTCTCGCGTATGGTACCGTAATATTATTTTCATCAATCCAACTTGATTGCTGGTACAAAACCTCGTGGACTGCCGAGTTGTCGGTACAATCAATATCGATTTTCGTTTCATTTACCTTCGACTTTGTGCACTTACACCTTTGGCACAGTTTGTTTTCCGATTGAGACAATCCAAAACACATCACCAGCATCATCAAAAAGATAAGGCGAGCCATTCTCTTAAAAATCGCTTACCGAAATTATTCTTTATACACCAAATTACACAGTTATAGCTAATTGGAAAACATTCACCTGCTTTGTGACTGTACAGTTTAAACGCCTTATCATTAATTTCACTATCTTATCAGCGACCAAACAAGATAAATACTATCAATTACTTATACATTTTACAAAAAAGGTGCGACCGAATCTTAATTTTATAAATCATCAAGGTTCAATTTTAGCGAGACGGTGCGTCATCTCATTTCAATATTTTTCTCTGTATTAGAATGTAATGTATAACATTAGCTATAGTTAACAATTAAAAACGTTTAGTCAAGATTTATCTTACTCGACATTGCGTATACAGTGGGTTTTGCATTTCTTCATCTCATTCCAGTTACAAATTCTCTGTCTTCCAACAATGACGAAATGGGAAAAATTCCAAAGGTTCAGAATCAATCTATTTGCCCTACATGATATAAATCAAATTTAACATCTTCTATTAGTGTAATATGGTTCTTCTTCAAATAGCAGACATTCTTCATTCACTTGGAGGGAGCTCTGCAATCAATCCCAAAAATAGCACCCCTTTCCCGCTTTTGTTAGAAAATTTCCTTAACGGTGGAAATGGCTTTTACTTACTTTCAATGGAACCACAATTATAATGACGAGATCAGGAGCAAGAGTTTCAGTTCACTCAAACTGTCCTCAAGCCCATATCCTTCATTGATTCGGGATCGTTTATTATACACATCCATAGAAGATTTTAATGGAAATCTTTAAAAATCATGAAAGTCCATTTTCCCAACACACGAATGTCCAAAACGTCGAGAACTACCCCAATCCTTCTTCACAAATGCCCCCCCCCTCCCGCTGTGCATTTCCTTCACTTCCGATGCCCAGAGAATCCGACTCCCCTGATTCCTCCGAAGCAGAACATTTTTTAACGATCGACCAAGTAGCTTTCTTTTACTTTTATAGCACCCCTGCCGTAACCCCTCTTCCTTTGAACTATTGCTGTGCCAATCGGAAGTTTCAATGTCAGAAACATTCAATTCGGGAATTCCTACCTGCCAGATTGCTTTTGACTGCCCCTTTGGAGACCCAAGAACATTTTATTCCTCTTTCTCGGACATCTTACGACCATCTACCTGTATTGGTCAACGTCTTCTACTTCCCCCACCTTCACGTATCATCCGCAAAGACTTCCAAGGCATCTGCTGAATATTTGACTCGTCTTATTACAAACTTTCCGTTGATCCTTCCAGATGTCGTAGATCATGCAGTCCTCCGCTTCCCCGACACTTTTTGGAAGTACGCAGACCAATCGTCGAGATTTGGCGCAATAATTGGATGATAATTAAATGCCGCTATATTGATTTATCTGTTGCCTCGGGGAATTGCATATGAAAAATTTATAATTGGTAGTGTTCCACTTTTTGTACCTCCTCTATCACACAAAGTAGTATGAAACGGTTAACGGTACCTTCCGCGTAGAGTAAGTGCCATAATTAATTGCAAATCCTTATGTCTTCACACTGAAAATACAATCGCAATTGGTAAACGCAGTGGAACCGGCACTGATTGGACGACACTCGTACGCTACACTAATTATTAGTGAAACGTATCGTATTTAATATAATAATTTAACATAATAATTTCTTTGTGAAATTTAATTAATTGTAAATAATTGAGCAAAACACTGAATTTAATTTTTGCTAATTTAAATTATTTAATTGATAACCATATTAATTAGATTCGTTGCAATAATTGGACAATAATTAAAGGTCACGAAAAACAGAGATGGTTAATTACATCAGTGTGGTAAAAGAGGAGCTTTAATTTGCGAGCCGTATCAATTAGAAATACTAATTTGTTCAAACTCGCAATTAGAAAACGGTAGACCCTGCACTAATTAGAATGAAATGACTGCCAATTGATTAATTTATTGATATAATTGACGAACCAAGTTCGTATTAATTTTAGAAAGTGTAAATTGAAATTGTGCAATTAATTAGAATGGATTGAGTAAGTACCTATAAATTAATTTTACTAATTGTCTTTAAAGGATTATCCACGGATGCGTTACATCTAGTAAAATCGGCAGTATAATTTTGTCTTCGCCAGAGCATCGATTAATTATTAATAACACTGGTTGATTAATCAGTGAAAATTACGTTTGGTTCAATTAATGGTACAATCATTATAATATGTCCTTATTATGTCAACTCTGTTTTAATGATATTTAGATAAATTATACATAATTGTTGACACGTGGCTAGAAAGATTCGCCAATTACAAGACGAATAAGAATAATTGAACAACAAAATTCTGAAGTAAGGAAACAATCAGTGAAAATCAGATGAAAATTTCTACTCATTTTAAGATAGCTGAATCGTTAGATAATAGGAATTGCATTGTCTCATCACTAAATTTAACAATTAGTTATTAATTTATCAAACCCTTAATTATTGACGGAAAGAGCAGTAACCCAACCTTTATTTCGCTTTTTTTGTATTACTTAAATATTATTTCCTATTTATCTGTTGCTTTTTAATAATACACTGTGTCCAAGATAAGGAGGGCCACTATGGGGATTTCGGAAACGGTAAGAGATAGAGTTTCGGTTAAATGGGAGAAAAGTTGGGCAATTTTGAGTTTAGTACAATGAAATTTTTAAACTTACGAAATTCCGAACCGTTCCGAAGTTATGCGACAAAAAGCGAATTTTCAGGATTTCGTTTTTGACAAATTGTTACTTTGTCGTTGATGTTAACTGAAAAGTAAAAGGACCTTCTACAGGTACTTTTTAACGTTCTTTAACATGGCATACAGCAAATTGGAATCCGACGTTTCGTTTTCGAGTAACCATCATCAACTTTATTTTTTTAAATACGGTCCTGATTTTTTTATGCATAATATTAGAAGAGCTTTTTATTCTGCATTCAAGCATGTATCACACTTTATGGTTTTATTGCGATTTTATACTTACTTTACGATTAGCGGAAAAAATCCTAAGTACGAACCTGTATCCTTCCTCAATAACATTCAAACTGAATTTTATTTATAAATGGACTTTTGCTAACTGTGCTTTCCTCATCAAATTAATGAAATGACACAGAATTTTCAATTTTGAACACAAATTTTATAACCAAGTGTACATAATTACAAACAATCAACTAACACGTCATAAATGAACAGAAAACATTTTATGAAACGAAAATTTAAACATGACACATACCAATAATTAGAAAAAAATTATAATAAATGCTCGCAAAGCCCTCCTTAGTTCTCCAATCGTCAATAGCATCTTCTAACTGTAGATTCCAAAGCATTCTTTAACATTGTAGGTGTTACAGTTTGGAATCGGTTAAGTACAAGCTTTCGGAGTTCTTCTTCTATTCCAAAGGTATCTTTGTAAACATAATTTCTTACGTACCCCCAAAGAAAAAAATCCAGCGGGGTTATTTCGGAAGAACGAGTTGGCCAGGGCGTTTCAGAATTGGCGCTTAAAACTCTTTCGGCAAACCTATTTGAAAGGTAATCCTTAACCACCCGTGAATTGTGCGCAAGTGCACCATGCTGCTGAAACCAACAATTGCGTACTACGGCTTAGGGTAAAATATCAAGAGCATCTTCCAAAGTAGAATCTAGTAAATTTAAGTACAATAGTAAAATAAGTATAAAATCGCAATTAAACCATAAAGTGTGATACACGCTTGAATGCAGAATAAAAAGCTCTTCTAATATTATGCATAAAAAAATCAGGACCGTATTTAAAAAAATAAAGTTGATGATGGTTACTCGAAAACGAAACGTCGGATTCCAATTTGCTGTATGCCATGTTAAAGAACGTTAAAAAGTACCTGTAGAAGGTCCTTTTACTTTTCAGTTAACATCAACGACAAAGTAACAATTTGTCAAAAACGAAATCCTGAAAATTCGCTTTTTGTCGCATAACTTCGGAACGGTTCGGAATTTCGTAAGTTTAAAAATTTCATTGTACTAAACTCAAAATTGCCCAACTTTTCTCCCATTTAACCGAAACTCTATCTCTTACCGTTTCCGAAATCCCCATAGTGGCCCTCCTTATCTTGGACACAGTGTATACTGACTGCTTCCTTCATTGCCATTGCAATACACATTAATTACTAATTACAATTGACTTTTGAATCCGTTGCAGTTTGATGCTTAATTAATTCCGCTTTCAGCGTTATCGCAATTAATCATATTAATTTATCTGTGAGAAAATTTTTGGTAATCTCTAGTGTTATTGCGAGATATTTCAAAAGTCAATTGTAATTAGTAATTAATGTGTATTGCAATTTTACATGAAGAACGCTAATTATAAAATATGAATTACTATTTTGTGCGCTAATTAATCATCTCACTTATTAAGACCTTTGGTAATTATAATTAGTAATTATAGGGAGGAGGGTTCTATGTTTTTCGATATGTTTCTTTCAGTGGAAGTATTTGGTCTCAAACCTTTGGAATTTGTTTACGACCTTACTGCGCCCAGTTTTACCCTTTTTGTGGCAACCTCTCCACAACTTAATCTCCGATGGACTGTCACGAAGCCTGCAAAGGCCAGCGAGTATGTTTTTGTAAGACTCCCTTGATGCTTATTTGTCCTGCCAATTAAAAATGGTCGCTTTGCATGGTGTAAAGAGATTTGGCTGCTGCTACGAGACTGGGAACAATAATCTGCTGATCAGGCTCCCAGCCCTTAGGATTTAGGTTTTCTCTCCAGATTACCTCTTTTTGGTGCAATCACAACTTCCGGTTCCACCACATGTGCGACACAGCGTCCTGTCCCATCCTGTGCGGGACACAGGATTCTCCACGCCAGTTGCTGATGTCTATATCCCAATTTTAAACGCTTCCCTTTTCATTCTCGCTGGTTTCGTCTTAAGTTCTTGTATTGAGCACTACGATTATTTTTACTTTGAAGTAACAGTAGGTAGTTACTTAATTGTCTGGAGGCCGTTGATTTGGAAGCAATGAAACGTTTTTTCATGTGTTGATTTCCCTGCCTTTGCTACCATGATTTCAGCCACTTTCCATTGGCTGGGAACATAGCACATCCTAATGCTGCATTAAAGAGATACAGTAATTTCCTAAAGCCTTTCTCTGGTAAGTTTTTAATTACTTCTCCGGTTATAAGGTAACTTGGAGCTTTAATGGGTTCTTATGGTGTCTTTCAGTTCTGTAAGCTTCACAGCTCTAATGCCTTCCAAGATTTTGTTACGCAATCCTGGGAGATACGTATTAGCTGTTCATCTAGGCAAAGGTTGGAAATTTGTTCCAAATGCCGTGCTTTGTCCTTGCTTGCACCTTTGGTCGCTTAAGCCCTTTGGTGACACGCCACAGAGAGTAGTCTGTTTCCTTTGTTTCTGTTAAATTGGTCAGGTGCTTACTGACAGTTTCGTTTTTAACTTGTCTCGGTATAGTTCCTTGAGTTCATTACCAAGGGCGTTGAGTGCTGCTTTTGTTTCGGGACCTCTACGTCTCTACCACTGTTTCCTTGTCTTCCTTTTCTTTTCTACCAGTGACCTTGAAAGGGCCAGATTTGAATTTATACTGAAGTAAGGCCGATGACGGGATGTGAGACACCTCAACGGCACATTGAGAGAGAAAAATATAGAAAAACAGAGATGGAGAGCAAGACGCTTGTGAGGGTAGCTTTGGGGTGTTTTTCCGTTTTATCTGATCCCGTACTTCAAACCAGCAACAGGTGTATTTAGTCTTTGTCAATTTTGTAATTATTTTGTGTGGTGTGTTCACTTTTTGCAAAAGGTAATAACTTGAATTTAAATTGTATTATTTAATGATTATGTACTATGTTTTAAACAACCCTTTCATTTTATTTTATGTAATTATATTTGTTCATTGTTGGGGTATGTAACTGTAAATTGTACCGTTAGGGATCCATTTTATGTTTTGTGTGCACGTGTTTGTATCATGCATATTTTCAACCACCTGTTATTTAGGGGCGAGGGAATTGCTTTATATCTATGTGAATATTTTGAATTCGGTTATACTTAATTGTAATTTATCAATTTGTTATTTTATCATGGACTTTAGGTTTCCAGTAAGTACCACTTGCTTTTAGCATAGCTGTCAGAATCTTACTTTGCTTCCTCACGGATGCAAGGGCCTTTTGTGTATGTAACACTAACGATGTCTTTTTTCTCCCGTGTAGAGTTGGATGGTGGGCTGTATTAACCAAAGCTAGCAGCATTCTTCTCGAAATTTCAACTTTAGCCGATTAAGGCCGCAACCAGGTCAGTCGTTACCTTTCGGAGGGGTCCGAATAACTAACCATTTATATGTGCTTAATGACTGTCTTCCGAATGTAGTAGTAGTAGTCGAGAGCAAGGGAGGAAGTGTTAGAGACTGTACATAGTGATCCGTAGCCTTGATTACCGATTGTCCGTATTGCTTTTTATGCTTTAACTTAGATAACTGAATTCAATTGCCGCTGTTGTTTGGTTTCTGTGTTTGCTCTTGTTAACGTTATTGTGTCTCCCACGTCATCGGATTATTTTGTGCATTTTATGTTTTATTTTGTATTAATTGCGAGTTCTTGCCTCGGTAGCCCTAGGTGAACTCGGCACTTTCCCTTTTGATTTTTAAACGAGCTCCTGCAAATTGTTAGAATGTGTTTTTGGTTTTATTTTGCTTGTTGTTTTCTTTTATTTATTTGGAGCACTAAATATAAACGTTCACTTTCTTTGTTGGTTTGTTTCCCTACTTCCTACCATTTCGCAGGTCTCGATAAGCGACATCATCAGTAGTAGTTACACAACGTAGGGTAAGATGGCAGTGAATACGACATTCGTATGTGGCTGGTGTACCATTTAGGTAAGCGCGCGAAACCTGGTGTCTGTTATATCACAACCTAACTTGCAGCGAGTAGTGGAGTACTCGACCATGCTACTTTCTGAATATATATTGGCTCTGCCTACTTTTCGAGCTCAATGCAAGTTATGTTGATCTCTAGAATTTCTTGACTTCTTGTTGATCAGGGTTGGCCTTCGCTGTGTCGCTGACCGTCACTAGTACAGGTGTGTGGTCAGAGCTCAGGTCCTGCTTGTTTTCAGTGAGCATGTATTTCCCAGACATTCTTTTGGTGATGTAGAAGTACGGGATCTCTTTGGCATCCGAGGGCCAATAGATTGGCTCGTTTCCGGAGCAGAAATCGCAGTTCATTTCTTGACCACCCCTTGGGAGTTGTCCACCTGCATCCTCAGAATGTATTTTTAGCATTGAGGTCATCTTCAAGTATAAAGGTTCCTCCTAGTTGCCAACCTTTTATATTCTTTTTTTTGGAGATAATGCCTGGGTGGGCAACATATTGCTGAAACTGTTATTCTTTTGTTTATAAGTAGATTTACGTCGACTCCCACCACCTGCATGGTTTCCACTTCCATCTTAATGTTTTCGTTGTATTTCAAATCTTTTTTAATAACTAAAATAGCTGATCCTCCTCTTGTCTTTTCCGCCATTGGTCTAGCGTGGTAACAATGGGCGTGCTGAATGTTGATGTACGATGTACTCGTGAGGTGTCTTTCTAATATCAGGCAGATGTCGACCTTCTCCATTTTCATGTTTTGGAACATGTGGCAGGAACCCATTTGCGTTCCACGCTACTACTCTCAAATTTTTCCTCATTTTTGGTGAACTACGTGTGATGGGAGGTGTCGACGTACATGGTTTAGCAAGTGTTTCATTATTTTTTTTATTGGTGTCCTATTTTAGCCTTTTAAACCACGCCTCAGCGTGTTTAAATCGCGTTTTATAACACGCGCGTGTTTTAAAGTTGCCATGCCAACATCAACAAATTTGAAAAACGGGAATTCTATTGGTTATTGATCTGACAGGAGTAATTTGTTACGTCAAATAAAATGACAGATTGCATCACCAATTTGAAAAACGTGAATTCTATTGGTTATTGATCTGACAGGAGTACTTTGTTACGTCAAATAAAATGACAGATTGCAAATTAATTTCCATTTTTCTCATTTCCATGACAACGAAAGGTATACTGATTTCACATACGAATTCAACCATTTCACATTATTAGTTCTTATTTCCATTTTAATACCAGATTTCAAAGTGAACCAATAAAAAAATGATAAAAACGGGTTATTGGGTGTAGACCACAAAACGTGTATTAACAATGTTTTTTTATTATTCAATATTTCGCTAATCAGATATTAGCTTCATCAGGAATATAAATTAGTTGTTAATTAAGTAGTAACATAGGAACTTCAATTGAACGTAATTAAATACGGATTTCATGATATAATTCAAGAAGAGATGAGCACCGTCCAACAGGTAGACGAACAATTATGTTGGACGGTGCTCATCTCTTCTTGAATTATATCATGAAATCCGTATTTAATTACGTTCAATTGAAGTTCCTATGCTACTACTTAATTAACAACTAATTTATATTCCTGATGAAGCTAATATCTGATTAGCGAAATATTGAATAATAAAAAAAACATTGTTAATACACGTTTTGTGGTCTACACCCAATAACCCGTTTTTATCATTCATGAAAGGACCAAATAGTCGCCTCAACCCAATAAAAAAAAATAGCGTAAAGTATTCGTGGATAACTGGCCTTTAAAACACTTGCTCCATTTCAGGCACTCCGGCTGCGCCGTCGTGCTTGAAAACTCGCGCGTGTTTTAAAGACCTGTTTATCCACTTATACTTTAATATACTATTATGTTCACTATGTAAATACGTGGTGCTACTTATTTAGAGTACGCCGATACAGTATGTTATTTATGTCCGGATAGTATGTATTACAAATGAACCGAGTACCACACATATGTACCATTCACCTTCAACAATCACGTTAGGGTCAAACCATGCACAGCGGTTTACTTTTTACAAGAAAAGGCATAATTTCACCCTTTTCCCTTGTGTACCTCTAGAACTAAAATAAACTCCTCCCAACTGCCTCCGCAGTGTTTCAATTTATTAACGTACTAATAATACTACAACAGGCCCATTTCAATTAAAAGCCAGATCGAACTGTACCAATATTACAAGGTAGGTACATCCAGCACCGACCATCTAAAAATGATTCAGCTTCTACAGAGTTGCGGAATGTAATCGACTTACCGTGAAAATTAGTGGCATGTCTATTGTAAAGAATCCTCCTGCCGTTACCTTAACGTCGTCATGTAATAATTGTACGGCAAAGGTATTAATCTAAAATTTAGAATTATGCAATAGGTACACATTTTAGAAGAATGGCTTACCTCCTTCCGAATTAGATGATCATCAGTGTTCACCATTAGCTTCAATAATGAGTTCTTCACGTGATTTGCCTGAAACAAAGGAACATATAGTTGTTTGAGTTAAGTAGGTCTTTGCTCACTCGTCTCTGGAATTTGTGCACTTCCACCACCAATAAGGTGATACTAAAAAGCGATTCAATGACCCAAAATATACATATCGAAAGTTCTTTGAGTGCAAAGATGTTTCTATGGAAACGACTCCATAGTTTATATACATTTGTCGAAGATACTAGGAAGTCGTTGCCCAAAGCGAATAAGTTCATACAGGTATAAGTCCTGGTAACACTTTGGGTGATGTGTAACAAATTCGAATGTAGACGTGCACTCTCTCTAACCATCCATACCGCCTTGGTCCTCACCAATGGTTCTTCCAGCTGTCTCAATCGGATCGATATCGTTGATGACCAAAATACGAATGATATTGAGAAAAGTTTGCTGTAAACAATCACGGTAATAAACAATACATTCACAGTCACATATAATGTGCTCCTAGGTAGGAGGTAGTTGAAGAAATATCCAAAAGTGAAGATCAGTCCATAGGACAACATCCAACACGTCACTCCACACCTTAATTCCGAACCATCGACGATTATTCCAAGTTTGGACATGTCCATGTCAATTTTGATGAGAGCCTCCAGCTGCTCTCTCACATTTGATCGATTAATCTCAATTGTGATCACAATGATCACAAATAAAATCAAAACTATATACGTCCGGATCATTACCAAATAAATCTGGAATGTACTACTCTTCTCATCGTAATAGTTGTGCAGTTCTTGGTTGAGTAAAATAGTCGCTACGAACAACACAATTATAAAAAAATAATGTGCGCAACGTTCCATGACCGTCAGTTCCTTTACGAATCCTGTCAATTCGAAGAGCTGATAAACAAAGTTGTGGAAATTTGTTCTCTCCCGTATCAAGGTGTGATCCATATTTGTTTAACGTAAGTATACTAATAGAGTGAAGTGTCGATTAAATTAATAACGTCCGCTTAATTATTAATTCAGTTACCCCGCAATTATGCTTAATGGATGAAAGGCACGTGTGAGTAGACTTTTAATAATTAATGAGCCTTGATATCTGTAATTCCATTTGGAATCATCAATTTAATTGAAGCCTTATAAAAGGCTCAGTAATTGGCGTACTGGAATTTACTTACACATTACTTACACGTGTTTTACTTTTTTCTGCCATCGCCCATGTTGTGTGCTTTTCGCCGTTGAGATCAGAAAAACGTGATATTGTGCTACATTGCCGCTATTTCTATGCCGTAATGTGGATTCACGTGTTTCGAATTTTTTAAAGTAGCATTATGCTACACCTCACCTCCATTGAACAATTGAGGTTTGTAACCGATTTTAGGAATCCTCAAGTGCGACCTAATGTAATCTCTGAAAACTTTCGTCTCTAACGAAATCTTGAACACAACATGATCACAATTGCTATTATATATTTTAAACCTTATTATGCTACAAAATGCTATTAATGTGTTGCAATGTATTGATCCCTTGTAAACTGGAACTGCAGCCACAACATCATTGATTTTGATGATAGTTTTTTCGAAGTTTTAGAATATTTTTCAAAATGGTCTTGCACTACAGTATCTCTGTCTATCATGAAATTTTTGAAAATGACGCGGTGCTAAATTTCACTTTGAGGCATACAGTAGCACACTGTATGCCTAAAAGTGAAATTTAACTTTTTGCCACTGATGTCTCGATTAACATAAAATTGCATAAACATACAAAGACGATTATGCTACAATGTGCTACGCATTGAGGTATCACAAAGGCCACATTAACACTATTTCAACATAATGTAACAAAATGTTCTTCTACTGCGATGACTTCCAACGCAATTTCAAGACTAGCACTTATTGGTTTGGCATGTGGAACATTTTAAGCTTTGTAACCTTCTGCTGTATCCAGTACATCAAAATGTGAAAATATGATTGTACTAAAATGACATTCTGTACCGTATCTCCTTGAAAATTTCGCAGATCTTACAAAATTGTGCTATTGTGCTGCACTATAGCTATCTCTATACTCTTATGGGGACTCAGATGAAAGTTATCATTCAACAGTCTATAGCTATCGAATACTGAAAGTTTAGCATTATGCTACATAGCGCGTCCATTGAACAATAATTGAAATTGGTAGTCAACTTTTGAGAATTCTCAAGTGCTACCTAACCTAATCTTTGCTATATAACAGCAATTGCAATATTTTGAAACTTTTTATGCTACAAAATGAAATAAATGTGCTACGTACAATATATCGATCCCTTGCAAACTCGAATGTTGTAGCAGCTGCGTTCACTGCAGCCACAACACAAAATCATTGATTTTATAAATTACTTATAGGTCTAAGTTTCAGAAAACTTTTGAAAATGATTCTGTGCTAAGCATGCTTGAAAACTAAATTTCATTCAATAAAATTCAATAAAATTTAAAAATACCTATTGATTGACATTTTGAAATTAATATGTACTTACTAGGTATTTCAAAAACTTCTTTATTTTTCACGAAACTTTTGAAAATGGCCCTGTGCTATAATGTGCTACTGTACTGTCAGAGAGCTGGATCGAGGTGATGTGTGGCTGAATAGTAAACAACTGAACCCAACGTCAGAGCACGAAGCGCTACTCAGTACTACTACTTGTATTAATTCGCCTTGCACTTGTACAGGGGGACGTTCCCCTCTCAAACTCGTAGGATAGAAATGGATCAAGTAGATGCAAATAAATTACTAAACCAACCAACCACCTGATACTGGAGAGACTAAAAATACTATTCGTGTCGCGCGATGGAAACTGAAAAAAAAGGCAAAACGCATGGACACACTAGAAAACCAAACTCCTCGCCTCCTAAATTGGACCAACCTGGTTGCGTTAGCAATTAAACGCCATTCAAACTAAGGGGGGTGACTCTAAAAAGGGTAAAACTGGAACCAAAACAACACGAGAATCTTCAATGAGATCGTAATAAGTTTGTCCATGAAGAACGCTGATGGAAAAGGAAACTTGGGGAAAATTAAAACCTGAGTTTTAGACATAATTGATATCCTGTCCCAATGGACAGCATAGCCCAAATCGGTAACGGAGAGGGAGGGAAGCATCGATTCGCCGAAGTCATGGATCTGCTGAAACTCATAAGCGCACATGCGGGGGGAATCGAAAGGAGATACATTAATTGTCCCCAACAACCAGATTTCCTGGGAACAGATGGGAGCTAGTTTTAGCTATCAACCGCACGTTAACTTTACCATGGTGTCGCTCATGCTCCCCTCCAAGATATCGATGTGGGGAAGAGGAAGTGTCGAAAATGGAGTATGATAAGGGAACATCACCTGTGGTACCATCAGAAGTGTCATACCCGGTTGCGCCAACCGCTACATTTCAGTAAGTATCGGTATCTGCCACCTTTTTCATGTAATCCTGGTACAAGAATCTTGGACCTACAAAAGGCAAATACGAGTTCTAACATTCGAAGGGGCACGGTTCACTGCTGAGTCAACCAAAACTAATCTCACGTGCATCATCGCAAAGTATTGCCACTCTGGGAATTCCATTGCAGAAACCTGGTAGCAGTGATGCTGACTGTGGAAGAGAACGGGA
Source organism: Pyrocoelia pectoralis (assembly GCA_036250285.1). NCBI lineage: Eukaryota > Metazoa > Arthropoda > Insecta > Coleoptera > Lampyridae > Pyrocoelia > Pyrocoelia pectoralis. The sequence continues at coordinate 6,856,998 of CM070083.1, forward strand.
GCGAGAGGCAGCTTGTGCTTGAATCCCCATAGCTCCATTATCCACAGCCAACCATACAGGAAGGACTCTGTCAGCGGAAAGAATGGCAGATTCTGCCTGGATGTGATACCAAGGTGCGCACAAAAGACTACATCACAATTATATTATGAATAACCACTTAGAGAGAGAGTTAGCATAGGTAATGTGGTGTTTGTTGGAAGAGGAATCGCTCTCACCTTGACAATCGATCAAACGAAACGAATAATAAAAATCCGAGGCAACCATCAAAGACAATCTCGAGAATTGTGCCGCCAAGGCCTAAAACCTTCTCATGCCTTTGAGGCAAGCTATTCCACGAAAGAGAGGAGAACCACATGAACAGTGTCCTCATGCATGAGGAGCTTTATCCAACCACACTCGCCGAACACAATAAGAGAGGCACAACGAGACTCTTAGAAGAGATTCTGAGAGAAGGTTAAGCAAATTCCAAAGAGCTTCACAAAAATATGAATCGGTTCCTTGAAAAAAAAAAAAGACTAGGGGTTATACGGGTCCAGTGAAGGAAATTTTGAAAATTTTGCCTCGCCACGACGTCAAATATTCTGAGATCAAGAATATATTTGTAATATTTGACTCCGAGATAGTCGAAAACGATTCCATGCATGACTAGGCCAAAATAAGATCTTTGAGTTTCAATTGACTCTATCCAAAATTCTGGAGCCACGGGTTCAAATTGATACAATGACTGCGCTAAGAGGTATATTGACATTACCAATATTTTGACTTACCTTGCTTCGTACCTGGCTACAGCAAAACACAATCAAGCTGTTGTCAATCAAATGTACTAGCAACCCATAACAGCTGAACGGCAACATGGCACGTCCAAAAGGGTTCCATTTATACAAAGATGTGATCACGTGGAAAAATTCAATTACAACCGTTAACCAGTTAACCATTAACATAAGCATGACAGTAACTATTCTTGAGGTTTGCACCATTTTTAACACCTCACATAGTTCCATATGTACCTCACGGATTGTTTTAATCTTATACAGCACCAGCACCTTTTGACCGTTTAATAAAGTCAAACAGTTACCGAGTATTTGAAATCGATAAGCGACCGACAAGATCCAGTTCCGAAAAGATATTGAAAACATCCACTTGAGAAGCTTCCTCGCAAGAAATATGAAACTCAATACACTAAAACCGAGATCATTCTTCTTCAGTAGATAAACTGTCAGTAGATCCAATGGGAGTGATGCCAGGTGCATCGTTAAGGTAATTAAGTTAAATCTGCGCACCTCCGCCGTTTCAACTGACAATCCGATGACCCCCACCTTCTGATCAAACTCGAAAATCTTTTGCACGCATTTCATTTCATTCTTGGCGAACGTCGCGTTGTTGATCGCCATTAGAATTATCATAACAAACTCGTAGTGACTGTGATACTGGACGATCATGTGCTGGAGCAAACTCATCGGATTTGGATGTTGCATTAGAAGATCTGCAGCTAGTATGGCAAGACCCAAAATTACGTAAATTGAGTAATATAAAGTCTTGTATAAACTGAATGTGCCATATTTCTTCAACTGTCCATGCTCAATGTAATACTCATTCATTCCCAGGTATTTCTGAAATACGTAAACTAATCGCGATGTTCGCAGAAAGTCGCATTTTTCCATTTTTATTCAGTCGATCGATTACGTGTCTTTTTAATAAGCAAATTGACTGACTGTGTAATCGTCTTTTGACATCATTATTAATGAGCTTCACTTACTGAAATTGCTTGCTATATGATTGGTATCGTTGATCTTATCTATAAAACAATTCAATTACGTCCCAACTTCAGAAATTATATGAATTTAATTTAGTTTTGCTCTCTAACTACTATCACTAATGCTTACTACTTGAATTTGTTCAGCCGAGAGGCCTAAGCACATCCACCAGTAGCAGTGTTTATCCCAAATTTTTTATTTCCACAGTTCGTTGCTCTAAATCGGTTCAACCTAAAAGAGACATTATGCTCTATGACAGCCAAGCGTCCCACTAGTCTCCGGTTTCAAGTCCATGGCTCTCTCTAACCACAATCATGTGATGAGAACGGGTCAACAATAAATCTTAAGGTCGTCTCTTTTACAACTGTACAATCTCTCCTAAGTGTACACTCGTTTGAGATTAAGTATCTTTCACAAACGGAATAATTCTTAACACATCAAATGTCTTCAGCTAGCTTAAGCTAATGGCCCACACAGTTAACAAACTTATCTATTACAAAACAACACTTGGTTAAGGGTTACTTTATCGAAAAATTTAACGAACTTACAAGAAATTGTTACAGTCATCAACTTTCTATCGTCGAGATACGCTGAATTATTGACTCAGTTTACAGCTGTTTGACAGGAATTTCTTTTCTGTTTTCAATAATTGAAATGTTATAAGATTGTGAGGATTAATTCACCTCAACAAACGAATTTGTTATGTCTAAAATGGACAGTCATATTCCTTCGAGAATGCGAGAATATTGTATTGTATGCTCACCACATCATGAAAGATCAATCTCGAAGTTTAACACCACGGATGACTACCTTTAATTTGTAGAATAATACCAATACGTTGGTAACTTATTACTTTCGTATTACTATCATATGTGATCGTCTGATTTTAATGTAGTATTTCACTTTACGTGAATCACTGCTGACTCCAAGTCGACATTTTTGTTAAAATGTGAAAGTAACTTGTTTTTACAAATAATTTTGATAACGATATGCGACCTTTTGTAAATTTTCGGAAGTGTTATCGATCAGTACGTTGACGGCCTTTGTGGCAGTCCTTTCCATTGTAAACGAAACAGTGACACAAGGTAAGTGATTTTTGTTCTTCTTGCTTGAGCTGCTTGTGGATTTAAAAGGATGCAGTGTCTTCATTTTAAAGTTACCTACTTGGGAATAATGAAATAGGTTGTACAACCAAATGTGAAAATTTTATTATTTGAATATTTTAGGTCCAACTGTAAATTTTCTTTTGGACACATATTAAATTATTGCAAGATTCTCATAAAAATGCTTCCCATTGACCGTTGAAAGATGAGAATGTACGAAGAAGTACAATATTATATCAATTAGTCATTTTAGCCCTTGGCAAGTAACAAAATTTGTGTACAAAAAAACCCAACACAACCTTCAAGGAAGAGGCGATTATGTGGGGTGCAATGTGTTATGGTAACAGTTCACCCTTGCTCTTCATTGATGACGACTTAACACACCCGGTTACATGGCCATTATGCTGGAACCTGTGGGAATGCCTAGTTCGTAGTGTAGCGCTGCTGATTGGTACTAAACCAGGGAGCATAGACTGCGGTTCTGAGGACCTTGTGTTGAAGTACCTGAATTTTGTGGAGATTTGTTTTGAATGTCTTGCCCCATATAACACCCATAGAGGATAAAGGGATGTATTAGTGATGTGTACAGGATAATGAAACATTGAGATTTTTGTGGCGCCTTTGGCATAATTGATGGATAGGTTCTATTTCTTGAACCATCTTTCTAAGAATAGTGCTGGCTTCTTGTAGTTCGGTAATGGTCACTTTCAGACGTATGTCTTTGGCTATAATGCTTGTGTCATCAGCGAGTAAAGCAAGGTTAGCATTGATGGTGGGGAGGTCCTGCACGTAGATGATGAAGATAATTGGGCATAGGATGCTGCCCTGAGGTACTCCTGCGTGAATGTTTTTGTTGGACGATAATGATGTGCGAACATTAACTGCGAACTTGCGATTTTCGAGGAAGGAGAAGAGTGTCGATTTGATGTGGTTTGGTATTTGAAGTAGTGAGACTTTCTATTTCAGGTCGTTGGTCTACACCCGGTCGAAGGGTTGAGCTATGTTGATAAATAAGGTTACTATAATTTATTATATTGTTTGGATTCATATCCTCTTTCAATGGTTTCGGTTATCCATTGTATAGTACAGGATAGTATAGTATATTTATTTGCATTATAAAAAATTATTGCATTGCAAAGATTCCTTATCCATAACCCTCCCCCAAGATATACCTATAAACATAAGCCAAAACAACAACAAAAAAATTCTGACCCTTGACCATAAAACTAAAAGTTGCTATGCCAACATGAACAAATTTGAAAAACGGGAATTCTATTTGTTATTGATCTGACAGGAGTAATTTGTTACGTCAAATAAAATGACAGATTGCATCACGAATTTGAAAAACGTGAATTCTATTGGTTATTGATCTGACAGGAGTACTTTGTTACGTCAAATAAAATGACAGATTGCAAATTAATTTCCATTTTTCTCATTTCCATGACAACGAAAGGTATACTGATTTCACATACGAATTCAACCATTTCACATTATTAGTTCTTATTTCCATTTTAATACCAGATTTCAAAGTGAACCAATAAAAAAAAAATAGCGTAAAGTATTCGTGGATAACTGGTCTTTAAAACACTTGCTCTATTTCAAGCACTCCGGCTGCGCCGTCTTGCTTGAAAACTCGAGCGTGTTTTAAAGACCTGTTTATCCACTTATACTTTAATATACTATTATGTTCACTATGTAAATACGTGGTACTACTTATTTAGAGTACGCCGATACAGTATGTTATTTATGTCCGGACAGTATGTATTACAAATGAACCGAGTACCACACATGTACCATTCACCTTCAACAATCACGTTAGGGTCAAACCATGCACAGCGGTTTACTTTTTACAAGAAAAGCCATAATTTCACCCTTTTCCCTTGTGTACCTCTAGAACTAAAATAAACTCTTCCCAACTGCCTCCGCAGTGTTTCAATTTATTAACGTACTAATAACACTACAACAGGCCCATTTCAATTAAAAGCCAGATCGAACTGTACCAATATTACAAGGTAGGTACATCCAGCACCGACCATCTAAAAATGATTCAGCTTCTACAGAGTTGCGGAATGTAATCGACTTACCGTGAAAATTAGTGGCATGTCTATTGTAAAGAATCCTCCTGCCGTTACCTTAACGTCGTCATGTAATAATTGTACGGCAAAGGTATTAATCTAAAATTTAGAATTATGCAATAGGTACACATTTTAGAAGAATGGCTTACCTCCTTCCGAATTAGATGATCATCAGTGTTGACCATTAGCTTCAATAATGAGTTCTTCGCGTGATTTGCCTGAAACAAAGGAACGTATAGTTGTTTGAGTTAAGTAGGTCTTTGCTCACTCGTCTCTGGAATTTGTGCACTTCCACCACCAGTAAGGCGATACTAAAAAGCGATTCCAGGACCCAAAATATACATATCGAAAGTTCTTTGAGTGCAAAGATATTTTTATGGAAACGACTCCATAATTTATAGACATTTGTCGAAGATACTAGGAAGTCGTTGCCCAAAGCGAATAAGTTCATACAGGTATAATTCCTGGTAACACTGTGGGTGATGTGTAACAAATTCGAATGTAGACGTGCACTCTCTCTAACCATCCATACCGCCTTGGTCCTCACCAATGGTTCTTCCAACTGTCTCAATCGGATCGATATCGTTGATGACCAAAATACGAATGATATTAGGAAAAGTTTGCTGTAAACAATCACGGTAATAAACAATGCATTCACAGTCACATATAATGTGCTCCTAGGTAGGAGGTAGTTGAAGAAATATCCAAAACTGAAGATCAGTCCATAGGACAACATCCAACACGTCACTCCACCCCTTAATTCCGAACCATCGACGATTATTCCAAGTTTGGACATGTCCATGTCAATTTTGTTGAGAGCCTCTAGCTGCTCTCTCACATTTGATCGATTACTCTCAATTGTGACCACAATGACCACAAATAAAATCGAAACTATATACGTCCGGATCATTACCAAATAAAACTGGAATGTACTACTCTTCTCATCGTAATAGTTGTACAGTTCTTGGTTGAGTAAAATAGTCGCTACGAACAACACGATTATAAAAAAATAATGTGCGCAACGTTCCATGACCGTTAGTTCCTTTACGAATCCTGTCAATTCGAAGAGCCGATAAACAAATTTCTGGACATTTGATCGCTCCCGTATCAAGGTGTGATCCATATTTGTTTAACGTAAGTATACTAATAGAGTGAAGTGTAGATTAAATTAATAATGTCCGCTTAATTATTAATTCAGTTACACCACAATTATGCTTAATGGATGAAAGGCACGTGTGAGTAGACTTTTAATAATTAATGAGCCTTTGATATCTGTAATTCCATTTGGAATCATCAACTTAATTGAGGCCTTATAAAAGGCTCAGTAATTGGCGTACTGGAATTTACTTACACGTGTTTTACTTTTTTCTGCCATGGTCCATGTTGTCTGCTTTTCGTCGTTGAGGTCAGAAAAACGTGATATTGTGCTACATTGCCGCTATTTCCATGCCGTAATGTGGATTCACGCGTTTCGAAATTTTGAAAGTAGCATTATGCTACACCGCACCTCCATTGAACAATTGCGGTTTGTAACCGATTTTAGGAATCCTCAAGTGCGACCTAATCTAATTTTTTGAAACTTTCGTCTAACGAAATCTTGAACACAGCATGATCACAATTGCTATTACATATATATTTTAAACCTTATTATGCTACAAAATGCTATTAATGTGTTGCAATGTATTGATCCCTTGTAAACTGGAACTGCAGCCACAACATCATTGATTTCAATAATAGTTTTCTCGAAGTTTTAGAAAATTTTTCAAAATGGTCTTGCACTACAGTATCTCTATCATGAAATTTTTGGAAATGACGCCGTGCTAAATTTGACTTTAAGGCATACAGTAGCACATTGTATGCCTAAAAATGAAATTTAACTTTTTGCCACTGATGTCTAAATTAAAATAATATTTTATAAACATACAAAGATAATTATGTTACATTGTGCTACGCATTAAGGTATCACAAAGGCCACATTAACATTATTTCAACATAATGTAACAAAATGTTCTTCTACTGCGATGACTTCCAACGCAATTAGCACTTATTGGTCTGTCATGTGGAAGATTTTAAGCTTTGTAACCTTCTGCTGTATACAGTACATCAAAATGTGAAAACATGATTGTACTAAAATAGCATACCTACTCTTATTCTGTATCTCTTTGAAAATTTCGCCGATGTCACAAAATTGTGCTATTTTGCTGCACTATAGCTATCTCTATGCTCTAATGGGGATTCAGATGAAAGTTATCATTCAACAATCTATAGCCACAATTTCAGTGGAATATTGAAAATTTAACATTATGCTACATCGCGCGTCCATTGAACAATAATTGAAATTGGTAGTCAACTTTTGAGAATTCTCAAGTGCGACCTAACCTAGTCTTTGTTATTTAACAGCAATTGCAATTAAATATTTTGAAACTTATTATGCTACAAAATGAGATAAATGTGCTACAATATATCGATCCCTTGCAAACTCGAATGTTGTAGCTGCGTTCACTGCAGCCACAGCACAAAATCATTGATTTTATAAATGATAGGTCTAAGCTTCAGAAAACTTTTGAAAATGATTCAGTACCACGCATGCTTGAAAACTAAATTTTATTCAATAAAATTCTAAAAATAACACTGTGCTACAATGTGCTTCAATCATAAAGCACAAATTTTACGCGCTGTAGACGAAGAGTAATTGACATTTTGAAATTAATATGTACTAGGTATTTCAAAAACTTCTTTGTTTTTCACGAAACTTTTGAAAATGGCCCTGTGCTATAATGTGCTACTATACTGTCAGAGAGCCGGATCGAGGTGATGTGTGGCTGAATAGTAAATCAGCAACTATTGACTCCAACCATAGGCGGTGACTGGTACACCTGATACTAGTGAGACTAAAAATACTATTCGTGTCGCGCGATGGAAACTGAAAAAAAAGCCAAAAGGCAGGGGCACACTAGAAAACCAAACTCCTCGCCTCCTAAACTGGACCAACCTGGTTGCGTTAGCAACTAAACGCCATTTAAACGAAGGGAGGTGACTGTAAAAAAGATAAAACTGGAACCAAAACAACACGAGAATCTTCAATGAGATCGTAATAAGTTTGTCCATGAAGAACGCTGATGGAAAAGGAAACTTGGGAAAATTAAAACCTGAGTTTTAGACAGAATTGATTTCCTGCCCATTGGGACAGCATAGCCCAAATCGGTAACGGCGGACTGGTTAAGCAACCAAATGAGAGGGAGGGAAGCATCGATTCGCCGAAGTCAGAGATCTTCTGAAACTCATAAGCGCGCATGCTTGGATTTCCGGAACCAATGAGAAACTGTTAAAGGTCTTAATAAGTATCCAAGTACAAAATGGCGCTGGCGGTGTGGTGTAGAGGGGGAAAGCGGAAGGGGAGACTTTAATTGTCCCCATCAACCAGACTTCCTGGGAACAGGTGGGAGCTAGTTTTAGCTATCAACCACACGTTAACTTTACCATGGTGACGCTCATGCTCCCCTCCAAGATCAATGTGGGGGAAGAGGAAGTGCCAAAAATGGAGTATGATAAGGGAACATCACCTGTGGTACTATCAGAAGTGTCATACTCGGTTGCGCCAACCGCCACACTTCAGTAAGTAAGTACAGTTCCTATTAGCAAAACTTGTGCAAACTTTACTGTATCGATATCTGCCACCTTTATCATGTAATCCTGGTACAAGAATCTTGGACCTACAAAAGGCAAATACGAGTTCTAACATTGGAAAGGGCACGGTTCACTGGTGAGCCAACCAAATCTAATCTCATGTGCATCATCGCAAAGCATTGCCACTCTGGGAATTCTATTGCAGAAACTTGGCAGTGATGCTGACTATGGAAGAGAACGGGAGCGAGAGGCAGCTTGTGCTTTGATTCCCATACCTCCATTATCCCCCGCCAACCATACAGAAAGGACACTGTCAGCGGAAAGAATGGCAGATTCTGCCTGGATGTGATACCAAGGTGCGCACAAATGAAACGAATAATAAAAATCCAAGGCAACCTTCCAAGATAATCTCGAGAATTGTGCCGCCAACGCCAAAAACCTTCTCATGCCTTTGAGGCAAGCTTTCCCACGAAAGACAGGAGAACCTCATGAATAGTGTCCTCATGCATGAGGAGCCCTATCCAACCACACTCGCCAAACACAATAAGAAAGACACAACGAATTTTTAAAAAATAAAATAGTAACTATAAATTTAATAATATATTGGTAATCTTTGACTCCGAGATAGTCGAAAACGATTTGTCCAAAATCCAAAATTCTGGAGCCCTGGGTTCAAATTCATACAATCACTGCGCTAAGAGGTTTGCATGGGCAATTATATCTTTTCCGAAATGAAGATATTGATCCCAGCAAACACACATATAAAATATACATACAACATATATAAATTGAAGTACATAAATACCCCTGCATAATATGCTTTTTTATATGTCAAGTATGTAAGTATTCTTTAATAAGTTATATAAACTATATGTCACACAATTACGTATATTTTACATAATAGTATAGAAACTTACGGATATTCTGTATACAGAAATTCATATAATATTATTATTTAAGCTTCCACGAATGTCTTTATTATCGTTTGAACACATTTTCTGGATACGATTCGTGTATTAACGTTTTTTGTAAACTATCTACGTTTCGGCAGCCTTTCTTTCCTGCCTTTTTCAAGATAAATTTATTTGATTGACACTAGATGTCATGTCACTTGATTTCAGTCTTTGCTCTTGTTCTACTGCGAGTTGCAGGTCCTATGTACGTCTCTGTGACTTTTGGTGGATTTTGAGGGATGCTGGGTGGTGTCACATTGTTATTGTGGGTTATTTCAATTTTCTTAATTATCGTTTTCCACATAGGAGATAATCTTGAACCATCATCTCGTTTGTTTAAGGCCATAGGACGTTTCTCAATTTCAATTGCCTCTCTGGTTATCCGTTCTTTCTTTCTTCGGCATGTACAATACAAGAACGGATAACCAGAGAGGCAATTGAAATTGAGAAACGTCCTATGGCCTTAAACAAACGAGATGATGGTTCAAGATTATCTCCTATGTGGAAAACGATAATTAAGAAAATTGAAATAACCCACAATAACAATGTGACACCACCCAGCATCCCTCAAAATCCACCAACAGTCACAGAGACGTACATAGGACCTGCAACTCGCAGTAGAACAAGAGCAAAGACTGAAATCAAGTGACATGACATCTAGTGTCAATCAAATAAATTTATCTTGAAAAAGGCAGGAAAGAAAGGCTGCCGAAACGTAGATAGTTTACAAAAAACGTTAATACACGAATCGTATCCAGAAAATGTGTTCAAACGATAAAATTCATATAATATATACATATAGATAATTACATATCACTCATGAAATTCATGTGCTGTCATATTTACATGATTAGATTTATGTACGTTATATGTAAAATATTATATGTAATATTACTTATTTTTTATGTATGCCTTCTGTAAATATAATTAGTAATTATCATTACATTACATATATTGTATGGTCGAAAATAAAGTCCATTTCTATTTGCGCCATATAAGTAATCGCACGCGTGTGTTTTCTATAACGTCAAAAATTGTAGTTCACGTACCTTTAATTAGATCCGTATCGACTAAAATGTGTCTAATTACTGAATAAGACTTCACTCAACGGTATAATCAAACAAAATTTAAACTAATAACGCGAAACAGCGCAAAGTTACGAAATACGAAATAAAAAGAAGGGATGTTACAGATTAGCGCAGTGGTAGAATGTCGGATTTCAGAATTTGCAACACCCACCCGCAAACGTTCGAATCCGGTTAAGGAACACTTTTCAAGCAAGTATATCATAATAAACTGTCGGCTTTCAGTTCAGGTGAAAACGGGTTCGTGCAAGAATTAAGTTAAATATAATTAAAAGTACAGTTGCACGTAAAATGTAGTTTTTCCATTTTTTGTATGGAACTGCTTAAATAATTTTTTACATTGATAATAATTACATTATGCTCGAGTAGCTGCCATTTTGGTCATCGCAACGCTTTTACAACTAATATTTTTTATGTAAATATTACATAAAATATACATAAAACGTATATAAATTCATGTAGAAGAATTTACATCTAATAGACATATATATTATTTTGAAAATTGCTGACATCCTGACATATCTCTTATTTTTCTTACAGTTTTATATAAATCTAAAAAGCTCTTACATAATTTATATGTATTTTATATACAGGGTTTTTCAACGAAAAGGAGCCACCCTTTATAACTTCTAACAGAATCAAAATTTGAAAAATCGGCGATACCCGTCTATAATAATATCGAGGGGGACACTTTTTGACATAAGTTTGAGATTTCATACCTTAACCCCCTGGGTCCCACAAACATACCCTTAATTTTTTTAAATGGCAACATGGGTCATGTGATACGTCATTTGAAAGGTCTTTTGATATCTTGCATTACTGCGTTTAAAATTTTAAAATCGTTCAATTCGTTTGTGAGATATTTTAATTTAAAGTTTTAGAGAACTGATATAATTTGTCGTTATAATAATGCAATATAAAAGTATTACTGACTTTTTAATTTATTTTAAGTTTTATTTCCATGTAAATAAAAAAAAGTTTAATACAATGAATTTCGTATCAATTTATCTTGACTATAAAAGCAAAAAAATAAATAAAAAACAACCATTTTGAAGAAAATTATATCAGTTCTCTAAAACTTTAAATTAAAATATCTCACAAACGAATTGAACGATTTTAAAATTTTAAACGCAGTAATGCAAGATATCAAAAGACCTTTCAAATGACGTATCACATGACCCATGTTGCCATTTAAAAAAATTAAGGGTATGTTTGTGGGACCCAGGGGGTTAAGGTATGAAATCTCAAACTTATGTCAAAAAGTGTCCCCCTCGATATTATTATAGACGGGTATCGCCGATTTTTCAAATTTTGATTCTGTTAGAAGTTATAAAGGGTGGCTCCTTTTCGTTGAAAAACCCTGTATAAATGTGTTTGCTGGGATATTACCAATATTTTGACTCACCTTGATTCGTACCTGGCTACAGCAAAACACAATCAAGCTGTTGTCAATCAAATGTAATAGCAACCCATAACAGCTGAACGGCACCAAGGCGAGTCCAAAGGGGTTCCATTTATACAAAGATGTAACCACATGAAAAAATTCAATTACAATCGTTAACCAGTTAACCATTAACATAAGTATGACAGTAACTAATCTTGAGGTTTGCACCACTCTTAACACCTCACATAGTTCCATATGTACTTCACGGATTGTTTTAATCTTATAGAGCACCAGCACCTTTTGACCGTTTAATAAGGTCAAACAGTTACCGAGTATTTGAAATCGATAGGCGACCGACAAGATCCAGTTCCGAAAAGATATCGAGAACATGCACTTGAGAAGGTTCCTCGCAAGAAATATGAAATTCAACACAGTAAAACCGAGATCATTCCTCTTCAGCAGATAAACCGCCAGTAGTTCCAATGGAAGTGATGCCAGGTGCATCGTTAAGGTAATTAAGTTAAATCTGCGCACCTCCGCCGTTTCAACTGGCAATCCGATGACGCCCACCTCCTGATCAAACTCGAAAATCTTTTGCACGCATTTCATTTCATTCTTGACGAACGTCGCGTTGTTGATCGCCATTAGAATTATCATAACAAACTCGTAGTGACTGTGATACTGGACGATGATGTGCTGGAGCAGACTCGTCGGATTTGGTTGTTGCATTAGAAGATCTGCAGCTAGTATGGCAAGACCCAAAATTACGTAAATTGAGTAATAAAAAGTCTTATATAAACTGAATGTGCCATATTTCTTCAACTGTCCATGCTCAATGTAATACTCATTCATTCCCATGTATTTCTGAAAAACGTTAATTAATCGCGATGTTCGCAGAAAGTCGCATTTTTCCATTTTCATTCAGTCGATCGATTACGTGTCTTTTAATAAGCAAATTAACTGACTGTGTAATCGTTTTTCACATTATTAATGAGCTTCACTTACTGAAATTGCTTGCTATATGATTGGCATCGTTGATCTTATCTATAAAACCATTCAATTACGTCCCAACATCAGAAATTATATGAATTTAATTTATTTTTGCTCTCTAACTACTATCACTAATGCTTTATTACTACTTGAATTTGTTCAGCCGAGAGGCCGAAGCATTTCCACCAGTAGCAGTGTTGATCCCAAATTTTTTATTTGCACAGTTCGTTGCTCTAAATCGGTTCAACGTAAAAGAGATCTTTGTGCTCTATGACAGCCAAGCGTCCCAATAGTCTCCGATTTCTAGTCCATGGCTCTGTCTAACCACAATCATGTGATGAGAACGGGTCAACAATAAATCTTAACGTCGTCTCTTTTACAACTGTACAATCTCTCCTAAGTGTACACTCGTTTGAGATTAAGAACCTTTCACTAACGGAATAATTCTTAGCACATCAAATGTCTTCAGGTAGCTTAAGTTAATGGCCCACACAGTTAACAAACTTATCTATTACAAAACAACACTCGAAAAATTTAACGGACTTACAAGAAATTGTTACAGTCATCAACTTTCTATCGTCGAGATACGCTGAATTATTGACTCAGTTTACAGCTGTTTGACAGGAATTTCTTTTCTGTTTTCAATAATTGAAATGTTAAGATTGTGAGGATTAATTCACCTCAACAAACGGATTTGTTATGTCTAAAATGGACAGTCATATTCCTTCGGGAATGCGAGAATATTGTGTTGTATGCTCAACAAGTAATTCAAAAAATATCTAGCGGGAAAAAGTGCCGTGCCATTGGCGAATTTAGAACAATGTGCGACGACCTTAATTAAACAAAGTTTACGACTTACAGCTCTACTCAGCAAACAAGATAGTTGGAGAGGGGATATCGGCGCTAGAGTAGCTTTTAAGGCACAATCCGTAAAGAAATATTTGGGCGCTTAATTTAAATGTGTATTGTTGGATACACATAAATGTATTGTATGCTGCATGAGAAGTCATCAGAAAGACTGATTTTAACAAACAAGAGTAACACAATAAAAGGATTAAGTAATAAAACGCCAGCGGAAAATGTCAGCTGTCAACTGTAATAATTTACTTTCAGCTGTGAATGTACACCTTAGATTTCTCAAATATGATTGGACAAATAATTTGCCGCGTCAAATATTTAAAATACATTATTTTAGTTGACTTATTTTCCGACTATCTTGTTTGCTGAGTGGAGCTGTACTTCCTAAAGTCATTCGAAAACACCAAATCACTAAAGATTAATGTCGAAGTTTAACACCTTTAATTTGTAGAATAATACCAATACGTTGGTAAGTTTTTATTAATTTCGTATCACTATCATACGTGATCGTCTGATTGAAAATATGTTTTACTTTACGTGAATCATTGCTGACTCCAAGTCGACATTCTTGTTAAAATGTGAAAGTAACTTGTTTTTATAAATAATTTTGATAACGATATGCGACCTTTTGTAAATTTTCGGAAGCGTTACCGATCAGTACGTTGACGACCTTTGTGGCGGTCGGAAGTGTAGTGAAATTATTTTCGAAATTTCTTTTCGGTATCGCGTTCGAGATTTTGAGTTTGAAAATCTGTGCCTGTGTAATTATAATTAAGTTGTAAACTTTGTTTCATTAAAGTGCTGGACCGAAAAAATAGATAACGACGTCACCAAGGGGAAGTAAGACTGACAAAATGTTTCTTTGTCCTTTCCATTGTCCACGAAACAGTGACACAAGGTAAGTGATTTTTTGTTCTTCTTGCTTGAGCTGCTTGTGTATTTAAAAGGATACAGTGTCTCCAATTTAAAATTAACTACTTGGGAATAATGGAATAGGTTGTACTGCCCAATGCGAAAATGTTATTATTTGAATATTTTATGTCCAACTTTTAATTTTCTTATGGGCACATTAGATAATTCAAGATTCTTATAAAAATGTTTTCCCTTGACCGTTGAAAGATGAGAATGTACGAAGAAGTACAATATCAATTAGTCATTTTAGGCCTTGGCAAGTAACAAAGTTTGTGTACAAAAAAACCCAACACAACCTTCAAGGAAGAGGCGATTATGTGGGGTGCAATGTGTTATGGTAACAGTTCACCCTTGCTCTTCATTGATGGGGACTTAACACACCCGGTTACATGGCCATTATGCTGGAGCCTGTGGGAATGCCTAGTTCGTAGTGTAGCTGCTGATTGGTGCTACACCAGGGAGCATAGGCTGCGGTTCTGAGGACCTTGTGTTGGAGCACCCGAATTTTGTGGAGATTTGTTTTGGATGTGTTGCTCCATATAACACCCATAGAGGATTGAAGGATGTATTAGTGATGACTGATGTGTACAGGATAATGAAACATTGAGATTTTTGTGGCGCATTTGGCATAATTGATGGATAGGTTCTATTTCTTGAACCATTTTTCTAAGAATAGTGCTGGCTTCTTGTAGTGATGGTCACTTCCAGACGTTTGTCTTTGGCTATAATGCTTGTGTCGTCAACGTGAAAAGCAAGGTTAGCATTGATGGTGGGGAGGTCCTGCACGTAGATGTTGAAGAGAATTGGGCATAGGATGCTGCCCTGAGGTACTCTCGCGTGAATGTTTTTGTTGGACGATAATGATGTGCGAACATTAACAGCGAACGTGCGATTTTCGAGGAAGGGGAAGAGTGTCGATTTGATGTGATTTGGTATTTGAAGTAGTGAGACTTTCTATTTCAGGCCGTTGGTCTACACCCGGTCGAAGGGTTGAGCTATGTCGATAAATTAATAAGGTTACTATAATTATATTGTTTGGATTCATATCCTCTTTCAATGGTTTCGGTTATCCATTGTATAGTATAGACTATAGTATAGTATAGTATAGTATAGTACCTATATTTATTTGCATTATAAAAAATTATTGCATTGCAAAGATTCCTTATCCATAACCCTCCCCCAAAACTTATTAACATAAGCCAAAACAACAACAAAAAAATTCTGACCCTTGACCATAAAACTACAAGTTTTTCCTTGTTTTATTCCCCTCTTTCCCGCTCCATATCCATCACTATTCTTCTTCTTTCCTTCACCTCCTCCTCCATCCACCCCAACCCTTCTCCTCCCTCATTCAAGATCTTCCTCCAACTTCTTCCCCCCCGTCCGCAGTTCCTCGCACTCATCTACCATATGCCCAATACTTTCCCTACCTAGCCCACATAGTCTACATAACCGTCTATCATCGTCCCACCAGTATTTATTTTCCCTCTCCTCATTTCCGCATCTGTATCTTGCGATCAATCTCTTCCTCCGCTTACTCATACCACTTTCCAGATATTTTGGTACACTCTCCGTCATTATTATCGCATATTTCTCATTATATCTTCCATCCATTACTTTTCCATGCTTTTCCTGGACCATCGCCTCACTATCCCTCTCTACTATCTCTTCCCTCATTGTATCACCAAACCCTCCCTCTCCGCACCTCCTTCGTCTCATATCCGCCCCGTTCGTAATAGTAGCCCCTGTCATCCTGACCATACTTTAGCTTGCCTTTCTTCACCTCTTCCCAGCAACATTGCAACAGCTCCCCCCCCCTCTCCCCTCTCCAGGCCCTCTTCGTACCTGATCGCCATTTTCCCTGCCTGTACTCTCAATTTTTCACCCTCCACCTATTCCATCACTATATAACCAGGGGTCTCCCTCTCCAATCCTATTACCCATCTCCAATATCTCTCCTGTACTCTTTCCTTCCACTCCCTCCAACCCCATAACTTCTCACCATACAACATGACACTTTTCACTAGCTTTTCATATAACCAACCTCTCCTCCTCACGTCTCTGTCGAATATTTTCTCTACCATCCCCCATATCTGTCCCAATGCCTTATTCCCTTTCTTCCCTAATTCCTTCACATGAGCACTATTCTTGTTGTCATATCTCATCAGGTACCCCAGATATTTAACCTTGCCCACACCTTCTATCTCTTCCTCCCCCCCCCACTTCCATTCATCGTCCTTCGCGCCGCCCCTACTTTTTTGAAAAATTACGGTAATCCATTGTAATTCGTGGCAGGTGGAGTGGCCTTTTTTAAAGCTTTTAAAGTTTTTTTTACATATGATATTGGGTATTTGGTCGTTTTCCGGCTACTTCTTAATTGACAGAGTTTTAATGAATATGACAAGTTCGTTGGTGTGAGGTTGGTTTGAAGTTTAATTCAGGAATAGGTTGGTGTGCTTCAATATAGTTGGTCACTATATTGTTGTAAACCGGGTCGTTGTGGTTGTGAGAAGATGCTTAGCGAAGGCTTTGCTTTTTCAGCATCGGAATACAGTATTTGTGCACCCATGGATATTTTTTGTAGTTTTTTTTTCTTTATTTTCTTTTAATTTAAGTGAAAAATATTCGCACTGACCCGCACGGCGGCTTTATAATTCTCGTATACTATTGAACACTTTTGCAAATTTCAATTATTCATCATCTCATTAACGGCTTTCCCGCTACAAACACCTTTTTCTCTTTTTTTTAAAAACTTTCTAATAACTCAAAAGGCGTTCTTTATAGAAATTTCGAATGTGGAGAATCAATCAAAGTTTCTTACAATATCACAATAATTTTTAATTTAATTATTGTTCTTCGTCCAAAAGGTGCACTCAAACTGCAACGTAAGCTTTTCACATAATAAAATTTTTAATTTTTGCTATTTCAGCGGGTGTCTGTATGACTATTGACGTCATTCACAAGAACAAAATGTAATCAAATACAATTTATGACTGTATTACCTCCCGATCGACCCCATATCTTTGAAGATACTTGTATTGGTTCTAATATTCTCCATACTTCCTTCATACATTCATGTACAAATTAGTCTCCTCTTCCGGCTTCATTGTTGCCAGACTTCTGTGTTATTCTTTTTCTTTCTTCTATGTGTGGTTGTTGTATTTCGCTTTCTTCGAAATGTTCTTCCTCCATTACATTGTCATTTTATCTCATTACTTAGTAGGTACCTTTATCCAATGGCACATTCATATATTCTCAACTACGTGTTCATCTTCAACTTTCGTTTAGCATAAGTAACATATTCGGTTTGTCCAACCGTAAATATGATACTTACGTTGAATAAATGTAATGTTATAAAAATCGATCCAAATTGGCGCCCGTAGATCCAAAACGGTTCAACGTAAAAGACGGAACAAAATTCCAGTCTGTTCTTTGGCCATCGAAAGAATCAACGTTTATTCAATAATGACCGCCATCTTGATTCCACAGGGCCACACAAATGAGTGCAAGAATATAGTATTTTCGCTGTAGCTTTGTTGGTAAGTGATTAGCGCTTAATTTCAGAAATCACATACTCTTATAGCGTTGTCCTCTTCCAGGGGCGCACCCAGATTTTTATTGCGGGGGGGGGGGGGGGTTTAACAAATATTTGAGAAAAGTTAAACGGACTATCTAACTTCATCGAAGAAACAAAGTGGTGCGTGGTGCGTATCCAACCACTTTTTTGTATACCTACACTACCTACGGTACAGCAATATTGCTAAATTTTGAAGGCGAAGGTATTTGTCGACAAAATAACTTCATTGTTTAAAATTTCGGGAGGGGTTTGACCCCCCCCCCTCCTTGGGTGCGCCACTGTCCCCTTCTAACATATACAGGGTGTTTTTTTGGGAGCTTTAGTTAGACGTTTCTGGGAAAGTTGTATAGGTAGGTTTTTGAAAATGTGTACTTAGGGGTTACTCTGAAAGCCGAATCGATCTAAAATATTTTCAAAATGGCAGCACTTCCGGAAATGCCGGAAGAAGCTACTAAATTCGTTATTTTAAATAGCAACCCCTATTTTTTATTGCATTTTTGGATTCTACGTGAAATTTCATAAATTTTGATATCAACACGTCAATATCTACAAGTTATGGTTTTTAAGTTATTTTCATTTATTTAAAAAAAATGGCGGATGCAGACGGTACTTTAAGAATTCATTACTTGAAAACGGTTGTAGCTATGACAACCGAGTTTTCACCAGCGCATAGAGGATGAAAAGAGCTTTCTTTTGGTGTACTTAAAAAAAAGTTATGCTGCGTACGACGTCACCTAGGAGGCTCCAAATTTAAGAAAATTCAAAGACTGAAAACTCAAATTTTTTAAATGAAATGACCATTTTGTTACTATTGCATTTGATAGAGAATCAAAATGGGCATATCTTGGTATTACATGTTCCTATCCCTATCTTTAATAGTTTCTGACTTGTTCACACATTTTAACGCATTGATACCATTTTTTTCGAAATTTTTGTAGTAGTCGACTATGACATGGACCATGGCAATCCAGTTTTGAACAAATCAAGTGATACTAAACCGTCACCTGTTATACGTTAACATAAGTTGTTCAATAATCGAAAAAAATGAAAAATGGCTCGCAATGGTTTTACATTATTCAGATTTTTGGAATCTAATTGTTATTTATGGTGAAATGAACAGAATCGCGTCACATGCCTGTCATACGTTCATTGAGAGATATCCAGGAAGACCGCATCCTTGTGAACGTACCATATCCGAACACTGGAATGAAATTGTTTGAATTTTGGAAGCTTTGTACCACTTTACCTACAGTAAGAGTTTTACGAATAGGCAAATGTTAAGGAACCAGGACTATTTTTTGGAGAACATTACTTGGTCAGATTTGGAAATTTTAC
Source organism: Pyrocoelia pectoralis (assembly GCA_036250285.1). NCBI lineage: Eukaryota > Metazoa > Arthropoda > Insecta > Coleoptera > Lampyridae > Pyrocoelia > Pyrocoelia pectoralis. The sequence continues at coordinate 6,876,651 of CM070083.1, forward strand.
GCTATATTGTTGTTCCTGCAACAGAAGAGCTGCCTCTGCAAGAATACGCTCAATACTGAATCACAAGTCATACAATACTCCACACGAGAACATTCACGAAAAATAGTTTGTGTTTGGAACATGAAAGCGCTCATTTTGAGCATGTGTTGAAGAAAACAAGGTTTTAAATTGATTTGAAACTAACAGGTGACGGATTGATTGGTTTAAAATTCGTTTGCCACAAGGCCAACTACTAAAAAATCCGAAAAAAATGGTATCATTGCAATGAAATGAGAATAAGTCAGAAACTATTAAAGATAGGAATAGGAACATGTAATACCAAAATATGCCCATTTTGATTCTCTATTAAATGCAATAGTAAGAAAATGGTGATTTCATTTAAAAAACGGAGTTTTCAGTCTTTGAATTTTCTTAAATTTGGAGCCTCATAGGTGACCTCATACGCAACATAACTTTTTTTAAGTACACCCAGAGAAAGCCCTATTCTTCCTTTAAGCGCTGGTGAAAACTCGGTTGCCATAGCTACAACCGTTTTCAAGTAATGAATTCTTAAAGTACCGTCTGCATCCGCAATTTTTTTTAAATAAATGAAAATAACTTAAAAACTATAACTTGTAGATATTGACATGTTAGTATCAAAAGTTATGAAATTTCACGTAGAATCCAAAAATGCAATAAAAAATAGGGGTTGCATTTTAAAATAACGAAGTTGGAAGCTACTTCCGGCATTTCCGGAAGTGCTGCCATTTTGAAAATATTTTAGATCGATTCGGCTTTTTGAGTAACCCCTAAGTACAAATTTTCAAAAATCTACTTATAAAACTTTCCCAGAAACTTTTAACTAAAGCTCCCAAAAAAACACCCTGTATATCATACCTACCTAAAATATGTATTGGGCATGTCTAATCGCCTCGAGCAATAATCAGGTAAACAACACCATTAAGTATTGTTTGGTGACAATCGAATAATGAGCTCTGTTTTGTTCAAATGTAAACTTTTAAATAAAAAGTCAGGGGTTCTAAACCATTTATTTTTTAAAATTGATTCATTATATTGATATAGGGAAAGCCAAACTAAGTTGCGTGCACGTCATCGGCGTTTGATGACGTTTACATTTACAGTATTGTCAAATTGATCAGGAAATATTTAATTTCCCAGCAAATATTTCTTATTCAACCACAAATAAATATTAATTACTGTTACAAATTGTTGGCGACAAAAATCAATTAAACATGCCCGTCAGAATACTACTGTCATCCGTAATCTCAAAATATCGATGAATCGATTAATAAAAGATGGCAACACAGCACCATTCCCTGACAGAGGCTAGGTTTACGTCGTTACTTACTGGCCTGTTGATTAAAATTTTATCACAAAATTTTACATTGAGAGGCGTCTAAACCCAACAAAAACAAGCTTGTGCTTTATCTCAAAAGTCTTATATTAATTGCATCGCCTTTAGAGTTGTTTTTTTTACAAATTTTATGATACAGTTAGCGATGGAAACTTAGCCACAAAAGACATGGAAATACGTCATTGATGACGTGCACGCAAGTTTGTTTGGCCTTCCCTATATATCCTCATTATGTAGAAATTTTAAGTACCACTGACTTTCACAAATATTGAACCATACAGTTTTCAATTGGGAATCCCTAATCACTTACCAACAAAGCTACAGCGAAAATACTATATTTCATTTAACGACATTCCAGGTGGACCTTACAAATTCTTCTCTAATTCCTGACAGTGGTTGTCATAAATAATTTTAGGTTTTCACGATTGCTCGAACTGTCAAGATAACAGAAGGCTTGCCTTACCTTTTTCCATGCGAGCACAAGGAAATAGGCTGTGGAACAAACATAACGACGCGGTATAGGTAAGCCGAGAATGGGTTGTCAGGTCCCGATTTAGCGACCAAAATTTTAATTTTCGCAACTATTTCAGTGAACGTCAACAGATAGAAGGGTTTATCAAACCACGTTTACTTACGACCTTTGATAAATTGATAACATTAGTGATACGAGATCCCTATATAAACGTTGAGAAGTGGATAGTTGAGCATCGATCACAAAATGAAGACTGGTGCAGTTCTAATTCTCTTGTTCGCTACCATTTTGGGAGTAAGTAATTTGAGACTTTGCACTATCCAATTTTTACATTTTTTTTAAAGGCTTACGGCCTATGCTTCTTTAATTTCGACGACGTTTCCAGAGAGTGTGCCCAACCGTACGGATACGACTCAAAACAAGTTTTGAGACACTACACTCAGGGATATTCAAGTGAAGAGGCACCCAACTTTAATTTATTTGTGGAATGTGCTTGGAAAAAGTGGGGATATTTGAATAGTGATTCTAGTATCAATTATGATGCAATCAAGTCAAAAAAGATTGATCTGTTTACAAGTTTTGCCATCTGCGATGATATAAAAGGTATTAACTCTGAACAATCTTTCGTCAATGCTGTTGATCATTGTAAAAATGAAGCTCCTGCTGATGTACGAGCCGAAACAATACGTTACTGCATTGCTAAATACTTTAGAGAGAACCTTTGAAATTAAATTTTGATTTTTCTTTGTGTATCACTGTTTTTAAATACCTACCTAATCGACATCTGTCAGGCAATTTCCGTCACGTTTTATGTTCCTTAAGTCAGTTTTTTCGAGGAAAGCTCATATCTTTGCATTTTTGACCAATGTCAAGTGCTTAGAGATTAGAGAAGAGAAGAAGAAGAATTTAATTTTGATAGGTAAGTAGTCTAGATTGTAAGTTAGGATTCAAGAGTAAGCAAATGACCACACGCACGTGGGGGTTACGTTTGAGTACTTTGCGGTGCCTTCCACGTGATGTATAATTCCCCCAAACTGGATTCTCTGTGTTGCACAAGTACCAGACAGTCTCAAAGGATGTGGTACTTCGGTGTAACTTCTCTACAAGGGAGGAATTTCGGCAACTTTGTTTACGCTAAGCTATTGGTTCCACAGTTGATCAGGGTCCGCTTTCGTCCGTTTCAGTGAGTCTTCGATTACGAATCGTGTGGCTGAAACAGAAGTTCCTTCTCGATCTTTGTATAATCCTCCTCATTTTCCTTCAAGAGTCTTTCTGGAAATCTTTCAATTTCCGTACAGTGCCTCCTCCAATAGTCTTGTTTAGTCTTCGTATTCGATGAGTTTGATTGGCCTCCAATGAGAAGATGCATGTCAGGGAAATCCCAGCCAGACATGCCCACATCCTCTTACAGCAGGGATGACTTGATTGGACCACTCCAATCAGCGAGGTTGTGCAAAGCGCCCGAATATGAGATCTGCATGTGGAATATACTACTCCACTCATAACCTAATTTACTTCTCCAACATTAACATAAACGATTTTCTTCCATTTTAAAAGACGAAAATAATGTAATTGATGTGCAATAATAAAAGTTGAAAACCAAATACACCGTTTTGTGAGCGTTTTGGGGTAACATTGTGGCCCGATCATGATTCTTATTCTTCCTTTCCCCTCCTTTAATTGTGTCAAATAAAATAAAATAAATAAAATTAACATTCTAACACTCACATTTCCTATTCTCCCTGCAATTACTCTCTTTTTCTTCCCCTTCTCTTCCGATTCTACTTTTTCTTACTTCGAGATCGACCATCCACCCTGATCTCCCCCCCCCCCAAGAACCTCCTTTCTCCCTCAACTCTGCACATTCCCCAACATATGCCCTATATTCTCCCAACCTACTCCACACAGTCTACACCTTCTCTCTTCATCCCCCAACCAGTATTTATTGTCTCTCTCCTTATTCTCACATCTATATCTCCCTATTAATCTTTTTTTTAATGCTTAGTCCTTCCCTTCAGTACCCTGGTATCCCTTCTACCAACCATGATCTCTACATATCTCACTTGTCTCTCCTTTGCCTAATTATTTCCTGTGCTTGTGAGTCCGCGTCTCTTCCTGTTCCATCCTCTCGTGGTCTCTCCCCATCCTCTCTCCCTTCTCCTTCTTTTATTTTTTCATCCTTCTCCCGTTTTTTCCATCCCCATACATCATTACACTCTTCACAAGTTTTTCGAACAGCCACCCCCTTACACTCCATTTCCCCACTAAAAGTTCTTTCCTACAGCTCTCATATCCGTCATAATATTTTATTCTCCCTTCTCTCCAGCTTCTTCACGTGTGCATCGTCTTTATTATCATATTTCAACTGATACCACTTCCCCCACACTTTCTATCTCCTCATTTCCCCACCTCAACTCCTTCCTACTATTTCCCTTTTTGAAATATTATAATCTTCGTCTTTTACACGCTTACTTCAAGCTTTTTTTTGTTCAGGAACTCTTTCACTGCCCTAATCATTTCTTTAATTTCACTCCCCGTTTGTGCTAACACCACCACGTCATGTGCGTAAGCCAGTGCGCACCCTTGCACCCCGCAACTCAGCTTCCCTCTTAATCTTTCCAGCAACCCCTCTATATAAATTGAAAACAGACTTGGACTAAATCTAACTCTCAGATCTTTAGGGGATCCGAACGCCTCACTCCAGTTTTCACCTACCTTCACCTACACCTCGTCACCTTATCTAATTCCTGTATCGTCCACACTAAATCTTCCCTTATTCCTTTCCTTCCCATCATCTTCCACAGTTTTCCCCTATTCACGTGGTCAAATGCAGTCTTTATGTACAGAAACAGGGCGTGCACTCTTCTTCTCCAGCTCTTTGTTCAGATCTGCTTCACGATGTATATCTTATCCACTGCCCTCCTTCCCCTTCACGGTTTTTTTTAAATTTCGTATTGCTATCATACGTGAACATCCGATGTGTTTAACTTTACGTGAATCATTCCTGACTTCAAGTCGAAATTCTTGTTGAAATGTAAAAGTATCAGTTTTTACAAATAAATTTAATAACGATAAGCGACGTTCTATAAATTTTCGAAAACGTTACCGATCAGTATATTGACGACTTTTGTGGGGGTCGAAAGACTAGTTAAATTATCTTATCGAAATTTATTTTCGGTGTCCCGTTCTCGATTTTGAGTTTAAAATCTGTGCTTGTGCAATTACTAATTAACACGTTGACTGCCGTGACGTTTTTCTTTGTATTATACGTTCGGGCCAAGAGGCACATTCAAATTTTCATTATTTGGGCCGTAATGCGCAGAGATAGATATCCATAAATAATGAAGTCCCACGAAAGAGATTTTCAAATATTCATCACTCCTGCTAAGAAAATCGAGAAAATGTGTCTCGGTCATAGGGACCGATCCGGCGGGGTGTGAAAGGTAGTGAATGTTTTACGCGGGCGCCGTAAATGGAAAAATTTTACGCAAGAAACTGGCGCGACGCAGCGCTTCTTCTAGGCCAGCTCGGTCAATTTGCACAGTCGAAACAATTTTATGCCGAGCGTCTGGCGTGTGGGATGCGAAAAACTGGCTCGGTCATATTGACCGAGCCGGCCTGGAGAGCAAAATTTTTCGCGGTCACATAGACCGCGTCGGCTTGGGGGAATGTTATTTTCTCGGTCATATTGACCGAGGCGGCAGTCAACGTGTTAAATCGTAAACGTTGTTTAATGAATGTGCTGGACCGAAAAAAATAAATAATGGCGTCACTAAGGGTAAGTTAGACTTACAAAATGTTTCTTTGCCTTTCTCCATTGAAGACGAAACAGTGACGCAAGGTAAGTGATTTTTTGTTCTTCTCACTTGAGCTGCTTGTGTATTAAAAAGAATACACTATGTACAGTTTAAAATTAACTACTTGGGAATATTGGAATAGGTTGTACCTACTGCCCAATGTGAAAATATTATTATTTGAATATTTTACGTCCAACTTATTTTCTTATGGGCACATTAGATTATTGCAAGATTCTCATAAAAATGCTTTCCATTGACCGTTGAAAGATGAGAATGTACGAAGACATACAATATTATCAATTAGTCATTTTAGCTCTAGGCAAGTAACAAAATTTGTTTACAAAAAAACCCAACACAACCTTCAAGGAAGGGGCGATTATGTGGGGTGCAATATGTTATGGTAACAGTTCACCCTTGCTCTTCATTGATGGGGACTTAACACACGCGGTTACATGGCCATTTTGCTGGAGCCTGTATCATTTTTATATCTTTGGAGGTTAGTAAATCCTATTTTCCAACGTGTAATGAGCGCCCTCAAACGGCAAGGGTTGTAGCACACTCTGCAAGACACTATCTTTGTTGTTCATTTAATTTTTACTTAGAAAAATGTAAAAAACTTTTAATTCCCTATTCAAACCATAAACGTATCTAAATTTTATTTAAGAAAGCATTTCAGGTGTTTTATTCGATATTATCTGATGCAGTTTTAAGCAGGGGGAGTTTGATAATTAAATTTCCTGTTATATAATATACGGTGGGTGGTGGGTTATAATTACGACTTGTAACGAACTGTCTTGTGTGATAATTACTGAAAAATTTGACCCCCCCCCCCCCCCCCTTTAATTAGTAATTTATCTCCACCTAATTGAGATATTAAGTAATTTCGTGCAGACAATTTTAGTGCCAAAAATTTCACATGCTGTCCAAAATGTATTAGGATTAAGGCTTAATAAGACTCAAAAAATCGTTTCGAACGTCTATTTTCGGAAAGACACAGTATCAACTAATTAATATTTTTGATTGATCGAATAGTTTTGCAATTCACGCCAAGTCATCTGAAGATGATTATTATAACGTTCCAAAACGGTGTTAACCAAAGTGGAAGTTCTCGTTTCGTGTATCATGACCAAATCTTCAAATTGTTTCGACACCATTTCCAAATTGTGACAAATTTCCTTCTTCATTTGATCTAAATTCATTATTGTTGAGCGTTTAATGATATTATCGAAAGCCAACTTGAGGTTACGAAGATTATCGGCGATTTGTTCGACCTGCATTTTACGTGAAATTTCCTCTAAGACGGTGGTTAATTGACGAATTTGGGTTAAAATTGTGTCCTTTTCGATGGGTTTGTTCATGAGGGTGTTTGAAATTTTTTTGGTGATCTTCTCGATGTTCTCTACCACTTGCTTTGGTTCGGGTTGGTGTTGGTGTTGGTACATGGTTTTTATGTCAGTGTAATAGGCTGGTTGATGCATGCCACCGTTTGGCATCATCCTTTCTGGGTAGTACTGGGTTGGTGCGGCTGGGTACCACCAATTTCTTTGCTTTACCATGGTATTTTGGGGCATTTGGTACATCATGTTTGGGCCGTAAGTACTAGCTGTCATTTGTGGATAATACCATGGATTACTCATCATTGGTTGGTTGTAACCACTAGGCATCATTCCATTTTGATAACTTCTGGGCCAGGACGAAGTGTGCGGAATTCTATGGGAGTCGGGCATTGTGACGTGCTCATACTCTCTTAGATTCCACTTGTTCCTCTCATTTGTGACCATGGGAGTTTCCTTCTTAACCAAACCTTTATATAATTCCAATTCTGGACGGTAAAGTATGTCGGATTTGGGCATTTCCATCAAGTTTTGGGCATTCTGATGAGTTTTACCGTGAAGAATTTCATCAAAGCTCTTGTCGTCAACGTGGACGATCACATTGGCTATTTGCACGAACATGTTTTGGACGGCAGAGAGGAAATCGTGAAGGGTGACCCTGACGAAAGTGGGCATATCTGGACGGTACTGAGCACCGTGAACGGTTTTGACTGGCATCCACATCAATTGTTCGATAAGGACCGCTGCCCGTTCCATATGGGAAGCCAACTTAACTATGAAGTTGTTGAAATCGTTAAGCACTGTTGACTCGTTCAAGTTTTGTAAGAATAGCTGGATTTTCTTCAGTTCGGTTGCAATTTCCATGAAAAGGTCGTTATCTTGTACAACGGCGGCGGCTTGATAACGATTGATGATGTTAAGGATTAGTTGTGCCATCTCGTGTGATTCAACAACGATTACCTTTGCGAGTAAGTTGTGATTTTGTGGGAGGACTTGAAGATATTTGCACAACTCAATAATTGCCGTATCGATTTCCATCGCGACTAGTTGATAATTTTCGCTTTGGTGGCTCATTCTTGAAATGTTTTGTATTTGGATGTGGACGTTTTTCAAAGTCTTCAGGTAGTGAAGAAGCAGGTGACGAATAACGTCATGGGTTTCTGAAAAGGTAATTGGCCAATGAACGACTTGGCAAGGAGGTGAACAGGTCAACACATACCCTTATTTGTTGTTTGCAGGATGACCAGTTTTTGAATTTCAGCACCAACACCTTGAATTAGCTTGTTGAAGTGAAGCTTCAAGTCGTTGATAGTTAGGGTGCTCATGGAACTGGCAGTTTGTCGAAGTACCGTTAAGGAGAGACGCAACTTGGTTTGGACCTCTTTAACCTCCTTTATGTTACTCTCGCCTAATTCCTTGTCGATTTTATTAATTAAGTACTGCAAGTTACGCGAATATTTGAAGATTTGTACATCAAGAGCTTGCTTTATGGGAGTTGTGCTTCCGACGATTGTTTCCAGGGTTGGCATGATGTTGTTGGTGATTACTGCGATGCGATCGCCAAGTTCGTTAATTTTGGTTACCTCGGTACCGTGCTGTGAGTAGTACAACTGGATGTACATGTTACGTAGAGTTGCTAACATATTGGATAAAACACCGTGGAGAATACCGGTGTGGGTACCAACATGAGTTTTGGACACCTTCTCAAAATTCATCGCGACAAGTGTGTGCATTCCCTGGATGAATTCATTGAGCGATAACTCGAATTTGGTCCAAAACTCTTTGACATCCTTAACGTTGACATTTTGAAGGAGTAAAGACATTTTTCCTAACATATCGGCAATTTTCTCAATTTCCACATTATGCTCACCATTGTTCTTCATTTCGTGGTGGATCGAATTTAAGGTGTTCTCGATGGTTTGCAAATACTCACCAAGTTGAATGGTCAAAATTTGCTCGAGATCGATTTCTGATTTAATCGCTTGAAGTTGCCCGAAGAGAGTTTTAGGGATTTGCTCAATTTCGGCAAGGATTTTCGATGGGGACTGGCCACTTGCAACCACCTGGAAGTTGTGCATCATCTGAATGTGGAAGTTTTGTAAACTTAGAAGGAGTTCCAGAAGAATGCTTCTAATGTAAGTGGTTTGCACACCAAGACCTTCTTGTATATCGGCCTGAGAAATCCAGCACAATTTTTGTACTTCCTCCGCCACCTTCACAATCTTGTTAACGACTTTCATTCTGTATTGATAAATGTCGGCGGATTCGGCATCTTTCTCACTTCTTCTAAGCTCCATCACAACTTGCTTCAAATTCGACCCAACTTCCTTGTAAACCTTACCAGATTGGGAAACCTCCTACAAATCATACACACACTCAAATTGATCCCAACTTCTCATGGACTTACCTTGGACAGTAGCTGATCGGCGACCGTTTCCAAAACCCGCTCGAAATGGCGTATCTCCCACATGAACGTACGCTTAGCGAGAGGATTATCAGAAACGAAGACCACCAACATCTGACGCAAATGCTCGGCGACCACCTCAATTTGTAACGCCAACTCTCTTGGACTTTGTCCGACTTGCGCCACTTGATTGATACGTTGAATTTTCACCTGAATATTCTCAATAATAATCAAATATTCGCCCATAACGCTTCTAACTACATCCTCCAATTTCGCACTCTGACCTAACCATGCCAAATTCTTCATTTCAACACCAACTTGCTGGACGAGGATATTAAAATGGAAGACGACCTCGTTAATTGCCGATATCTGGGTCCTTTCCATAAAGGATTCGAACGCTTGCGTTATTTTTGAAATCCTCTGAATGATTTTCGTAAAGTTGGGATCATTCTAAAAGCTTTACGGTGATGAGTGTTTAGGTGTATTTTGTTACTTACAATGTCCCTAACACGAACAAGGATGGCCTGAACGCGCTTGATCAGGTGATGGACTTGCACTTCGAGTTTTTCCCGAATCATTACGTCATTGGTTGGGACGTTGCGAAGGTAGACGATTACGCTGTTGGTAATTGTTTGAATTTGGTTACCCATGTGAGTAATGGGTTGTTTTTCGGTGGTGCTTTGGTAAATGTTTTGGAATTGAATGAGCTGGTGTTGCAAGATTGCCAAGTAGTCGTTGAAGATCTCGTAGACGGGAGATGTTTGGGGATCTGTAAGTAAGTGTTAAACTAAATTCGGCGCGAGTCAACGTTTACCTTTATTTTCGTGTTCCATACGTAACAGTTTCTCAATTTGAGTTGTGGCCCCTTGGATGCATTTGGTAAGGGTCGTTTTAATCTCTCCCTCTTCCATGTCGTGGAAAGATTCGACAACACGTTTTAGTTCAACTATGATCTTGTTCAGTTCTCCTTTAACTACTTGAACGGGTGTGAAATGGGCTTCATCCAACTTTTCGGTAATGCTCTTTAGGTTTACGATTAATTCGTGGGTTTGATCCATGAGAATTTGCTTTGCGTGCCTGTCTTCAAATGAGAGAGATCTCAAGGTGTTGATCACTCCACTGGATACAGTACGAATTTGGAGGCCGAAGCTGGTGGTGGTCTCTCCATGAGGTACATTCGTGACACACATGTTGTAGATTTTAAATTCCAAAACGTTGGTGGCCGCGAGAAGTTGCATGAGACGATTTTGGTCGAGTTCGCGACCTTTTATGACCGTTCGTAGGTTATCAAAGGCGGTAGTGAGTTCCTTTCGGCACTCCAATGCGTTCATCGCTTCGCATCTTCTGAGGAAAACCTCGAAGTGTGCAAGAACTTCCTTTGGGATAGTTTTCTCTAGACCACGAACGTAATTGTGGACCATATCTATCATTGTACGCTTAACGTGGACGTTATCGAAGTCGACGTGCTTTAAGTTATCCATAATTTCCTTGAGATCGCTTTCAAGTCGCATTTTGAGTGGGCTTGAGTGCATTATTTCTGGTGAAGCAAGCATGCGAACCGCATTCTTTATCGTGAAGCAGTACTCGATCAACAAGTTTTGAAGAAGCTGGTGCACTTCAATGGCTAAAATGAGGCGGTAAGCTTTAGATCACTTTTGGTTAAGTTACTTACATTGCTCTCCAGTTTTGGTGTACTCGGCCAGTTTTTCAAAAATACCCGCGATTTCCAACAAATATCGTGGAAAATCATCTTCCACCACTAATTTCGGATTTTGAAGAATTTGGAGAATTTTGCGTAACTTCTCGGTAAGTTCCTCCAAGGTCAACTCTACTCTTCCATTCTTTATGTGAGATTTTAATTGTAGCTTACTAACAATTGACTCGACGCGTTCCACGTAGTGTTTAATGGAGCTCTCCACTTCGTAATTGTAACCGTGAGATTCTAGAAAGTTCACGTACTCGCGAGTATCAGTTTCGATCAAACGTGCAAGGTGTTCAGGAGTCTTTTCTAAGAAGGTGTTAGGTTCAGAAAGTTCGGCCCCCTAAGCAACACAGTTTTTGAAAAAAAACAATTGAATTAGTATTTGCAACTTACCTGAAAGGCCAAAAGGGCGACGCAGATAATCACCAACTTAGCCATTTTGGCTTAACAACGATACTAAGTAAAAATTAAAGGTGCTGGTTCTTTTTATAATGTTTGCAATTTAACCTTTGGCCTTAACTATCATATCTAAATTATTGAAGATAACTGCTACAATTTTGTTGCTGGGCAGATGACGAAATCTTATATTTGATAGAATTGGTGTTGCCTGTCTAATCTGCTAAAGATATTCAGTTGACAACTCTTCCTCTTTGCCTATGTTATATTTTTCCCATCATTTACTATCCTTGGTGAACTTCTTTATTACAATATCTATCTTGCTCTGAAGCACGGGATATTGCATCAGATCCTCTTTCCGATAACCCTTATTTGTGTGTAATTATCGGCGTGATTGTCATAATGTATCTACAATGTAGATGAAAATGGAATGGTCTTTTCGGATTTATTGCAGCACAACGGATCATCCTCGTCCATTGTCACTATACGCCCTTCAATGTAGTTATTATGAAAGAAGCGTTTGGAGGGACCATCGCTTAGTCTACAGACTAGACGAAAAAGGGTGCAAGCGAACTGGAACCATTAAGATCAAAGGACTAAGAGATTATGGTATCTGACAATTTATATCCATTGCGTTACGTAATAGATTCCACAGATCCATCGAATTACTGTAACTGTGAGAGAGTTCCGAGAAAAAAGACTGTTTCATCCAGCCAGTAGCTTCCAAACCATTGCTGCTGTTCCAGAAAGTTCCGTCCGCCTCCGTCATCCCACACAGTAGCACTGCTGCTTCAAGTACCATCTCGAGAAAATCGGGAAAACTGAAGGCAATTTAGCGAATATGGGAAGAGGCACGAACTGGGATGGTCATTTCTTTAGTTTTATGGTATTGAAAGTTGGAAAAATCCCTTCTACAGTTTCCAGAGTGGGATATTTAATATTTCCATGTTCGCGTTCCATATGGACACTGGAAGTCGTCCATCTTTTACACCAAGAGCCTAGACAGGTGAATGATCGAACAACACCACATGAATTGCCATTCAAGGAGGTAAGTCATTTACATCTTGTACCACCCTTATAGTCGCGCGTTAATGAACTAGTCTCTCCGTGGGGGGCTTTAATGCATCGTTGCCTCAACTCCAGCCATCCCAAGAAACCGAAGAAGTCATGTTACCTGCGCTTCTTGATCTTCCACCTCTTCTCCACAAGCCGCCAAATACCTGGAAACATGAACACTGACAAACATTTTATACCGTCCCCCTTAAGACTAAATCACAATACTGACTTATCCTTTATGCCATAACTCAGACTAATTCCGATATAACTCCGTAAGAAGTCCGCAAAGTAACGGTTAACTCCAAAAAGTTGTTCCCTGATGATAATAACTATTCTGTCAAAACGAGTTTGACAACATTTTCGTGGCCGCTGCTAAAATAACTTATGGCACAAATTTCTAGTAATAGGGCACTAAAGGATGGTACAATTGTCCACAAAAATTGCTAATGACCACATCCCTTCGAGTATCAGCCGTCTATCGTGCTCTATCTGCATTTTCCCAGCTCTACTGCATTTTTTAAAGTATACCCGATGAGTTCATCTTTTGTTCTGTATGAGGTAGTTTCAGGGGATTTTCCCATTTTCCTCATACATAAGTAGCTTCACACGATGATAGTCATCATGCGCAAGTCCACAAGACGAATGCTGGAACAGTAGGTACGTGGTTTACCACTCACCATCCTTCCCATCTCATCCCTACCTAACTCATCCTCACATATCCAGTTATCTGGGTGGAAAAGGCCAGGACAGCCTAAGCAGCCCGCCTCCGTCACTCACCATAGTGCAACTTACAAGGTTACGCAGCAATTTAAACCAAGACTATCATTGAGTTTGGGCATCATTTTGGATCTGCCATACCCAAATTCATAGAGAACTTCTTCATATTTATTAAAAGTGGTGATGGAGGCACATCGTCCCCGATATAAACGTTTGGAAGGGGGGGTTTCCTATAAACTAGAGTCTTCTGCGAAGAGAAAAGGGAAGAAGCACATATAAGAGGCTAAAAATATCGCTGAAGATCTATCTTGCTGCTCCTAGCTACCGCAACTACTCCCAGTAAAGAAAATCCCTCAACTTGCGAAGGCTTTTTTCGCAAGAAGAGCTACTCTGCAGAATTTTGTTTTAGAACTTTATTTTCTAGAAAATCAAAAATATTGCGGCGTATGGCATCACGCAAACTCTGGACAAAGTTGTCTGGTTGATAATCCTTTTCGTCGGTAAGTACCACTTATGATTGTGCATACAAAAAAGGTTCACCTTAACACTCACGATTATTGTTGATCGAACGAAACCAGTGCGTAGAGGTGCACACTTCACAGTTGCACACCCCTCTTCCCAATCTACTATTGTGGTAAAACTAACCCGCTGATCTCGGTGGAGAGAAAAACTGGAGACTCAATGCCATCATGATTTTTCTGGTGTTCTTATGTTCTTCTTCTTATGTTCACCGCCCGATTGGTCACAAAACGTTTGGATTAATGGAGCAAATGTTGTACGTCATTGCCTCTTCCTAATGTATCCCAGTTCAAACAGCTCGGCGGAACTGGAGGCCATGGAGGAAAACCTCCGCATGGCCATCAAAAATGCCTATGATGCAAGCTGTCCCACGAAAGAGAGGAGAACCTCAAGTAAAGTGCCCTGGTGGCATGAAGGACTCTCTCGATTGCGGGAACAGACTAGGACGCTCTTTAATAGAGCTAAAAACACGGGTGAATGGGATTCATATCGAATCACACTCACCGAATACAATAAGGCCATAAGAAAGGCAAAACGTGACTCGTGGAGGAGGCACTGCGAGGAAATTGAGCAAATTCCAGAAGGTGCCAGACTCCAAAGAGCTTTACGAGGAGGAACAGAAGGCAGAATCGGTTCCTTGAAGAAAACTGAGGGGAGCTATACAGAGACCGTGAAGGATACTCTGGAGCTTTTGCTTCAATCACACTTCCCGGGATCAAAGACCCTCTCAAAATCTGACGTAAGCGAACCAATAACTCTGGAACCCCTTTCGAGGGCGAACAGAGGGGATTGGGTTTTGGCTCGTCAGATAGTGAACCTTACAAAAATTAGGTGGGCAGTGAAGAATTTCCATCCGTACAAATCCTCAGAGATGGATGGAATTCTCCCTGCTCTACTACAACAGGGCCTTGACCTGGTAGCCACCACGCTCTGTACGTTACTAAGGGCAAGCATTGCCCTAGGATACATACCCATGGCGTGGAGGGACGTAAAAGTCGTGTTCATACCGAAACCTGGGCGAGACTCATACGCCCAAGCCAAGTCGTTCAGACCTATCAGTCTAACGTCGTTTCTTCTAAAACTATTGGAGAAACTAATTGAGCGACACATTAGGGAAGAGGTGCTGGGACTTGAGCCCATCAGCAAATACCAATGTGCCTATCAACCAGGCAGATCCTGTGAACTCGCCATCCACAGAGTAGTGGACATATCCGAAAGGGCGATCTCCTGTAAGGAGGTAGCTCTAGGGGCGTTTGTAGACATAGAGGGGGCGTTCGATAACACCTCTCTAGAATCAATTAAAACTGCTATGGAAACCAAGGGGGTACAACCTACCGTGCGGAGGTGGATACATACCATGCTAAAACATAGGAACGTTACAGCCTCGCTTAATAACGACTCTGTAGTGGTCAGGGCCGCACGAGGATGTCCGCAGGGGGGAGTTCTCTCTCCTCTACTGTGGTGCCGACGGACTGCTGAGGCGATTAAGCGAGGCAGGTTACACCACGGTTGGCTATGCCGATGACATAGCAATTGTGGTACGTGGCAGATTTGAAGAGACCGTATCGGTCGTGATGCAGGGAGCTTTAAATCTAGTGGAAACATGGTGCGGAGAAGAGGGTCCGTCGGTTAATCCAACAAAAACGAACCTTATTCTCTTCTCACGAAGAAAAGGGCCGACAATGCTAAAAGACATAGCAATGTATGGCACCAAGGTGAAGGTTGTGGGAGAACGCAAATACTTGGGAATAACGCTAGACCAAGGGCTAACCTTCAAACCGCACCTAGAGAAGATGGCGAACAAAGCCACAAAGTCCTTGTGGGCTTGCAAGCGAGCGTTCGGAAGCAAGTGGGGCTTATCTCCAATGATGACCCACTGGATATACACCAGAATGATCAGACCGATCATTACGTATGGCTCACTGGTGTGGTGGCATAAAACCTCCACCAAGACGAACATACAGAAACTTAGCAAGGTGCAGCGTAGGGCTTGCCTTGTAACGGGCGTTATTTTTGATTAAATTAAATTAATTACTTTTTACTTTTCAAGTTTGTATATATAGAAAATGTTTTTAGAAAAGTGAGTAAGTTTTCAATGATAGATTTAGAAAAGTGAAGCAGAACGGATAGTATAAAAGCACAAGTGTCTTATCTGGAATGTGCAGAATAAGATAACAGCTTATAAAAGTGTATATGAAGGGAGCGGGGAAGTGAGTGTTAGTGGACAAGTGAGTTATAATAAGGCGGTAGTAGCGGAAGGTGCTCAAGTAAAGACTCGCACCAGAATTCTGAATTTATTAAGAGATTTTGCGGAACAAAGCGGAAAGGTACCTAAAAGGTACCATTAAGTGCGATTAAAAGTGTCACTAAGGTGATTTAGAAGCGAAATTAAGGGTTAATAAACAGTTTTATATCGGCGTATATGAACCAAAGGTGCATTTAATGTGCGTGAACTGTTAATGAACTCGAAGTAGTGGAATTGAAATATCGAAACGTGAAAACGGAGCTACCTCAATAAATAAGGGTGAGCTTCCGAAGTTAGTTTACCAGGGAAAATCCTCAAGGGGTAAAACGCTCGCTTAGTCGTTTTAGTATCGCTTAGTTGTTTTAATATCGCTTTATCGTAAGAGTAGTCGCGTTTTAGTTGTGAATGAGAGACCCGCTTTGTGTTAAATCTTAACGTTTCCAAGTGAATTTGACCCCAGTGAGAAGAAGAATTTTAAGGCAACTTATCGTCAAGCGACCCATGAATCGAGCGGCCGTTGGAAGGTACCACGAGAAGACTACGTTATCGCAATAAGGTAGAGAAACATTAAGGTACTGTACCAAAGCTTTATTTACGTATTGATTTGAACTAATAGTGAAGAAAAACTGAATTTTATGCGTAGTATTTATAGTATTGAGTTCGGATTAAAATTAAAATATAAGCGAAATTGAAATCTAAGCGGATGTAAAGTAGCATTTTTTAATCTTGATGTCAACGCCTTGCTAGCAAGCGATAAAATTTACCCAGTTCATATGTTGTGTAGGTAGAAATTAAGTTTATTTTTTAGGAGTTGTACATTTTGTTTCATTTTGAATAACTTTGTAATAAATTGATTTTGTTCTTGATTTTATGGAATTTTCAATGATTCTTACCTAAGTGTAAGGAAAGTAAAAACGTATTTTTCATAAAGTTTGACGCTAAATGAAAGGTTAAGGACCCCATCACATGTACTTGAGTGATCATAAATAAGCGTTGCATGTAACTAACATCACTGTCTTCCAAATTAATCGATGATAGCATTTTTAATAAGATCGAACCTGAGAAAATTGAAAAAGCTTTACCAAATTTATATTTAATCCTTTTTATCCCTACTGAGCTAGCCTGGGAAGGAAAAGTACGAAAAAGGTAGGTCCAAGCGTACTGCCAAGATAGCAAAATTATCGAACATTTTAACCACGAACCTGAAGAAGTTTATCAACATGTTTGTAACTTCCGTTACAAATGGCGCCGCAACTGGAGGGCTCGATTAACACCCTGTAAACAAGAATCTCATGCTCCTGTGTATTGAATTGAAATAAACCAGTGGCGTAGCACGAAAAAATTAAACAAAGAAAAAAAAAAATTGAAAAGAAAACAGAAACGTATGAGAATTAAATAATTATTGTATGGAATTACGATCCGGTTTTAAGAAGGCTCCTCGAATAATTGAAACGATTAAAATGGCCAACGTTCAAGACAGCGAAAATATTATCTTCAGTGAAGAACGTCAAGAAATTATGGAAGACCAACAAGCACGAACACAAACGATGGACATGTCTATGTTAGCGCAATTAATCCAAAAGGGACAAGAAGAAATGAAAGAAGGACAAAGAAGACAAGAAAGGAATATGGAGCAATTACGACACGAAATAAGAAGCCAAAGGCAAGAATGCGAAAGGAGATTTAACATCCAAGAAAAGAAAATTGAAGATTTAAACCAACAACACGTGGGATTCACGCAGCAAGTAGATTACGAATTTCAGAAAATGGATCAGAAATTTATTAGGAATGAAAGAATCGTCGAACAAAATATGAAAGTTCTAGACAACAAAGTAGAAAGAAATACCGAAGAGATCGAAACGATCAAAGAGAAAATTAAGGAAGAGAAAACGACGGCCAGCCCCAATGCTACCACGGTGATTTACAAGACCGAAGGAGTAGGGGCACAGAAACCGAAGAAATTCGATGGAAGTTCGAGAAGTGTGCACCCCGTGAATTTTGTGAAGTCATTAGAAAATTATTGGATGAATATGCACTTACAAGAAGAGCAAAAGATGAACATCATGGAGGATTATTTAGAAGGTTGTGCGAAAGCATGGGCCGATCTGCACCAAGGCCAATGGAGAGACTTTAGAGAATTAAAGAACAAATTTTTACAACAGTTTTGGTCAACCGAAAAACAGAATAAAATTAGACATCGACTGAACACACCAAGGCTGTATGAGGCAAGAAATGGTACCTATACAGACCACGTATGGTACTGGGTCTCGAAGACCGCACACCTAGAACCGAGAATAAACGAAGACCAGTTGATAGAAGCACTAGTGGGTCATTTCCCAAGAGACGTGCAAATGGTACTGTATGCTGCCCAGGCCAAAACCATCAAGAATTTAACAGAAATTCTCGAAAAAATACAAGAGACCAACCGAGATTGGCGAAGAGATTCATCAAGACAAGAATCGCAAGGCCGCGACCAGCGAAACAGTCAAAACCGAAATAATTACCAACATAATGACAGAAGGAATGCGAACCACGTGAATTACAGAAGAGGAAGGGGAGGCCACTATGGACCACCCGGAAGATATTACGAAGATCGTCGACGAAATGAAGAGGCTGAAGAACGTCGGCCAGACAGCGAGGCGGAAAACTAGATTCGACTGGACGAGGAGCTCCACTTGTCCAGCGGCAACAGCGGGAGCAACAACAATTAATTAATTTCGTCAAAGTATTTTATAACCAATGCAAAACCACACAAAAATTAGAAGAAAATCAGGTACAGGCTCAAGAAGAAACCGCAAGTATTACAGAAGAGTCCGATATCGAAGGAATTGGTGATAACAGCGAAGAAGAAGAGAACACTTACCAACCAATGGTCTTAGGAAAGATGGAGGGGGTGACTCAACAATTTTTAGTAGATACAGGGAGTCAAATAAGCCTCATGTCCGAAGAATTATATAAACAACTTGAACCTAAAAATGCAATAATGTTACCCACCAAGGGGTTAACAATACAGGGAGTGAATGGAAGAATCTCCAAAGTGACAAAACACGTCCTCATGAGGATTGAAGTGGGTGAAAGCGACCACGACCACGGTTTTTACGTAGTAAAGGGAATTGATCCGCCCATTATTTTGGGAGTTGACTGGATGTACGAAAAGAAAGCCACGATAGAAGTCAAAGAGAAGAAAATGAAGTTTATACATGAAGAGGCAGATTATTATGTGAAGTTTAAGGAAAACGGTTATCGTATGTATAAGTCCCGAAACATGACGATATGTGGAACCAGACACCGAAAAAGAAAGAAGAAAGGGAAGAGATATAGGAGAAGAAAAAGAAGAAAGAAAAATTAAAAAGATATGTTGTGTCAGAACAACCCAATTGTATAGTAAACTTACAGGCAGCTACCTCTGTCTAACCCAACCAACATATTACCTTAATTTCCTTGTATCCATTTGGAAAACTTTCAGTTTCACTGAGGGTGTTTGTATATAGTGTTAAATTTGTTATATGATGTATAAACCTAAACTCTAAGTATGTTGTTTTCGATTCAACCGTTCAGTTGTCTCAAAAACAAGAGGGGGTACTGTAACGGGCGTTATTTTTGATTAAATTAAATTAATTACTTTTTACTTTTCAAGTTTGTATATATAGAAAATGTTTTTAGAAAAGTGAGTAAGTTTTCAATGATAGATTTAGAAAAGTGAAGCAGAACGGATAGTATAAAAGCACAAGTGTCTTATCTGGAATGTGCAGAATAAGATAACAGCTTATAAAAGTGTATATGAAGGGAGCGGGGAAGTGAGTGTTAGTGGACAAGTGAGTTATAATAAGGCGGTAGTAGCGGAAGGTGCTCAAGTAAAGACTCGCACCAGAATTCTGAATTTATTAAGAGATTTTGCGGAACAAAGCGGAAAGGTACCTAAAAGGTACCATTAAGTGCGATTAAAAGTGTCACTAAGGTGATTTAGAAGCGAAATTAAGGGTTAATAAACAGTTTTATATCGGCGTATATGAACCAAAGGTGCATTTAATGTGCGTGAACTGTTAATGAACTCGAAGTAGTGGAATTGAAATATCGAAACGTGAAAACGGAGCTACCTCAATAAATAAGGGTGAGCTTCCGAAGTTAGTTTACCAGGGAAAATCCTCAAGGGGTAAAACGCTCGCTTAGTCGTTTTAGTATCGCTTAGTTGTTTTAATATCGCTTTATCGTAAGAGTAGTCGCGTTTTAGTTGTGAATGAGAGACCCGCTTTGTGTTAAATCTTAACGTTTCCAAGTGAATTTGACCCCAGTGAGAAGAAGAATTTTAAGGCAACTTATCGTCAAGCGACCCATGAATCGAGCGGCCGTTGGAAGGTACCACGAGAAGACTACGTTATCGCAATAAGGTAGAGAAACATTAAGGTACTGTACCAAAGCTTTATTTACGTATTGATTTGAACTAATAGTGAAGAAAAACTGAATTTTATGCGTAGTATTTATAGTATTGAGTTCGGATTAAAATTAAAATATAAGCGAAATTGAAATCTAAGCGGATGTAAAGTAGCATTTTTTAATCTTGATGTCAACGCCTTGCTAGCAAGCGATAAAATTTACCCAGTTCATATGTTGTGTAGGTAGAAATTAAGTTTATTTTTTAGGAGTTGTACATTTTGTTTCATTTTGAATAACTTTGTAATAAATTGATTTTGTTCTTGATTTTATGGAATTTTTCAATGATTCTTACCTAAGTGTAAGGAAAGTAAAAACGTATTTTTCATAAAGTTTGACGCTAAATGAAAGGTTAAGGACCCCATCACATGTACTTGAGTGATCATAAATAAGCGTTGCATGTAACTAACATCACTGTCTTCCAAATTAATCGATGATAGCATTTTTAATAAGATCGAACCTGAGAAAATTGAAAAAGCTTTACCAAATTTATATTTAATCCTTTTTATCCCTACTGAGCTAGCCTGGGAAGGAAAAGTACGAAAAAGGTAGGTCCAAGCGTACTGCCAAGATAGCAAAATTATCGAACATTTTAACCACGAACCTGAAGAAGTTTATCAACATGTTTGTAACTTCCGTTACAGCCTTGGAACCACGGGGGCAACGATAACCACCCCTACGGCAGCTATGGAGACCCTCTTGAACTTACCGCCACTAAACCTAGCAATTAGGGCAGAGGCGCTCAGAGGGGCATACCGGCTGAGAGTTAACGGCGAGGAGGGATCGTCAAGGGCGGGGCACTCGCTCATTTTTGACGAAATCTCCAAAGACAAAACCCTTAGTATGAACACTGAGAGGATACCCAAAACAGTTTGTCCCATCAAACTGTTTAAGACAACAATCCCCACTCGGCAAGACTGGTAGAGCAATTCCAGTAAAGCGAAGCTGAATGGAATCGTGTATTACACAGACTGCTCGAAAACCACAAAGGGCACTGGCTCTGGAGTATACGGGACCAATGGACGGGGCTGCAGAATTTCTGTAAGCCTAGGACAACAAGGGACCGTACTCCAACCCGAGGTATACGCAATCCTGACGGCGGCTGCTCAACTATTAAAAGAGAACCTTATCAAAAGGAAAATCTTTATAGTGACAGACAGCAAAGCAGCGATTGCAGCAATAGACTCATATGTGGTAAATTCAGGGCTAGTCCTTGAATGCACACAAATGCTAAACGCACTAGGTAAGTGCAACTCAGTCACACTAGTGTGGGCACCTGGGCATGCGGGAATCGCAGGTAACCAGGTTGCTGACGAGCTTGCGAGAATGGCAAGCGCAAAACCATTCATAGGACCCGAACCGGCTTGTGGGATTACTTATAACACAGCCAAAAAGAAGATTCAAGCAATACTCACGAAAGAGCATTGCAGACATTGGTCGAAAATCCCAGGACAGAGTCATTCCAAGATCTTCCTGGAAACCCCAAACGGGGACCTAGCTACGTCCATCTTAAAGTTAAGCAGGACGAAGATAAAATTTGCGACCGAAATGGTCACGAGCCACTGTCGCATGAACAAACACCTGCACAACATGGGACCGACTGAAAGCCCGACATGCAGGGGTTGTGGTGAGGCAGATGAAACGCCCTATCACGTCATTTGCCAATGTGAGGCATTCATAAAGGCAAGGGAACTCCCTACTTGGAAACGAAAAAATTACACAAGAGGAAGTAACGAAGATTCGCCCTAATAAAATCCTGGACTTTGTGAAAGATACAGGTATTCTTGAAGGGTAGACAACACCGGGGAGCACAATAGACCAAAAGGTCGCAGTGCGGGAACCTATTGGGACCACCCCCAGAACCAATAATAATAATAATAATAATCCCAGTTCAACACTTTTGTTGTGATCATCAATCATTCGCTCTTGGAATTTAAATTTTTTGGAGAGATCTAAGGGTTAGATTATAGTTTTTGAATGAAAAGTTTTATGACTACTATAGATAAGTGCCACCCATTCCAAGACATGGACAGTTCAGCAACTTCGAAGAGGGTTTACGGCATATTTCTTTGTTGTTGAAAGTCAAAGCACACTACCCAAGGAATTCCTAGGGACCACCAAAAAGGAAACTTAGGACCCATTTCCTTAACTGACAATATTGTATCTTTTCCCTGATCATCCATTTCTAAGCACCCCTATTAGTTCCTCTTGTCTCGGTGATGGTTTAGTGCCAAACAGTACATTATCCATAGGGGATTATTGGTCCGAGGCTAATACGCTCGGATGCTGTTGAATTTAACGGAACCACCTTAACATGGTACTAATAGTTGATTGTCTTCATGATTTCAATCCATTTGTTGCAACAGAAACTCGTAATATCTTAAAATGACGAAAACTTTGTGGTACTTCATATGCCTTTGAAGACCATGACACCTTGAGGTTTTTAAGCCTTTAAAGTACCTATACGAAATACTTTGAACCTAAATCTCTTGAAAACCATTCCAGATACTATAAATTTTGATAATATGGATTTTTGAACATTACTTTTCAAGTTCATGCTCTCTTCCTCCCACCACAAATTTGTAAGAGTAACGCTGTACTTGGCAGATGTACAATGCATAGCTAGAATACTGTATCGTTTTACAATATTTTCAAATGTGCCGCTGCTTGAATGGAACTAATTGAGCTGAACCCCGAAGAACCAACGTTTTATATACGGATGCGTGGCTTTGTTTACAAAAATAAAGTTTTTTTTGGAGAAAATTTTCTTGTGGTTCATTCTTGTTATAAAACCTTACACCCTTCTTGGCATACAAGAGCAAGAGAGGTTAGGGATGCCTAGGCCTCATTTTGGGTCTGTCTTATTGGAGATATTTTGGTCCAAATTCATGGGGAAGGAGCTTCCTTCTTTGAAACCAAAAGGGAAGGTGTTGGTACGCAAGTACGCAACTCATCGAAATTTCCAGTGCACTTTTGTAAATAAATTACGTACTAATTTTGTTGTTAACTTTTGTTTATTACATCATTTTTTGTTCTACTACAGTCAAACTACTATTCACCTGGAGCCCCTGTTGCAGAACCTTCTCCTTTCTTCCCCTTTTTTCCTTTGCCACATTTTCCTCTTCCTTTCTCTTTACCTTCACTACCACTTGGAGTGGTACTGCCATCGTTACCTTCATTACCATCGTCTTGGGCCGAAACCTAGAACACAAAGTGATTAATCTATAAATTAGTAGAAGATGATATTCACTCACCTCATAAATAACGAGGAAAGCTAAGAGAAGAGCGAATGCGTAGAACTTCATGATTGATAAGTTGATTGCAATTTGACGATTCTTCCTGGCTTTATATACTAAATTTTCACAATGAAATTGAAGCAAAAAAAGTGGGTATTGTAACTTTTTATCGGTTGTGTAATGATCGTAATGTGAGAAAAACAAATTATTAGTATTGAAATCAAGAATAATTGAATGAAATTACACTTTCAAGGACGGCGCTATTGAATTTTAAAATTGGCTCAAAGGGTTGTATAACATAAAAACCTGATGTTTTATTTCCATTGAAATTTCGATGTAGGTACCAATTTCTCACGACCAGATCGTGCAAAATGGGAGCTTTGGCCTTGAGAGAACTCGAGTTCGTTTTGAAGTTTTGAGGGTAAAAGGCTACAACTCAAATTTCGAAAAGGACTAATTTCCATGAATGAATATTTAAAATTCGGCAATTTTTAGCAATCATGGCTAACAGTTTAAGGCCATATTTCAAACTCAACAACTTCAACCTTGTAACACAAAATGTAGATGAACATAGTCGCAGATGGGAATTTTTTTGGTTTAGTTTGAGCATTGGAATTGCCTTATAACTGTTTTTAGCAATTCTTCAGTTAGAGGAGTTGCCCCAGAAATTAACTGTAACTGTACCGTTGACAAATTTTCCGCTCTCAGAGTGAGATCTATACTCAAATTTGCCTACGGCTTCAAAGATGCAAATTGCTTCAAAGATTTGAAATTTTGGGAATGACAAACTTTGCCTAAAAGAGGACAAAAATCAAAATTCAAATGAGTGCAAACGACGCTTATATTGAAAACAGTAGGTAGTTGGTTCAGTAAATTTCATTCGTTTCGGAAAAATCTGTTTCACATTGTAATATGAAACGAGATGAATTTGGATCAAAAATGACCTTAAAGTGAAAGAAAGTTTCAAATCGGAAAAAGGCAAAAAGTGCCTCATACGAGATTTTGGCTAACGAAATTTGAAGGTTGGTGCATCCGGTGTGCCTCCTTCTGTTGAGAATGTTGCCGCAGGGGGAGTAGGAAGTAGACAATTTTGAATACTGAGTGGATCTTTTACCAGCTGCAAGTATTTCCTGTGCATGCCCAAGTACCTTCGCTTGTTTTACTTCTTCTTTTGCTGATTTTGCCTAGAAAGGATGGAGCTTTCTGTATGTTTGCATTATTTGAAGTGCTGGTGTTGGTACTGCTGCTTGGTGTGGGCCATATCTCAAATGTTTCCTTGTAAGCAGTTTCTTCAACTTAGGTAAAGTAAGGAAAGTTGATCGTTAAATTTTGAAGCAGTTAAGAAGTTTTGAATTTCACGGTGCTAAAATTTAACCAAATTGCGAATGTAGGTCCTTGAATGACCTATTCCAATTCCAGTCCACTTCTGACTATGAGGCACGAGGCAAACAACCAAACTTGCCCAGCAAACACATTTATATATAAAATACATATAAGTTATATAAAACTGGAAGAAAAATAAGAGATATTTAATGTCAGGATGTCAGCAATTTTTAAAATAATATATATGTCTATTAGATGTAAATTCTTTATATCTGTAGTACATGAATTTATATACGTTTTATGTATATTTTATGTAATATTCACATAAAAAATATTAGTTGTAAAAGCGTTGCGATGACCAAATGGCAGCTACTCGAGCATAATGTAATTATTACCAATGTAAAAAATTATTTAAGCAGTTTCATACAAAAAAATGGAAAAACTACATTTCTACGTGCAACTGTACTTTTAATTAACTTAATTCTTGCACGAACCCGTTTTTAGCTGAACTGAAAGCCGACAGTTTATTATGATCTTGAAAAGTGTCCCTTAACCGGATTCGAACCGTTGCGGGTGGGCGTCACAAATTCCGAAATCTGACATGTATTTCCTTTGTATCCGCATTGTACCACTGCGCTAATCTGAAACATTTCTTTTTTTTATTTCGTTCTTCCTAACTTTGCCCTGTTTCGCGAGTTTAAATTATGTTTGATTATATCGTTGAGTGAAGTCTTATTCAATGATTATACCTACCTTTATGTTAAAAATGACCAGGATTTAATTTATTTTATATTATTTATTTTCTATATAAATTAGACGCATTTTAGTCGATACGGATCTAATATTAAAGGTACGTGAACTACAATTTTTGGCGTTATAGAACACCCGCGCGTGCGATTAATTTTGCGGCGCAATTAGAAACGGACTTTTATTTTCGACAATATAATATATGTAATGATAATTTAGAATTATATTTACAGAAGGCATACATAAAAAATATATAATACTTCTTACATATAAGAGTTTACATATAACGTACATAAATCTATTCATATAAATATGACAGCACATAAATTTCATGGGTAATATGTAATTATCTATATGTATATATTATATGAATTTCTGTATACAGAATATCCGTAAGTTTATATACTATTATGTAAAATATACGTAATCTGTTACATACGGTATATATAAATTTTTAAAGAACACTTACATACTTGATATATAAAAAAGCATATGTAGGGGTATTTACTTCAATCTTATATATGTTGTATGTATATTTTATATGTGTGTTTGCTGGGTGGGTATTTGTTACTCTCCGCAAATTGATTGTGAGGCAACTTTGGTCTACCTTCTCCAAGAATCAATTAGAGAACATAACCAGTGTATTACTTTTTGAGATATTTGAATTACGATTGTGTAATTTTTGATTCAGGAGTTCCATTTCTTATATTATATTTTATGTCAAATGAGGTAACCATGAAAGTACCTATAGCATTATTATGGCAAATTTAAGACTGAAATATTACTCAGCATTGTGAGAGAACAGAATTACCTATTCCGGTAGTCCAAGGATTCATGTTCAGAGAAATGAGTCACTCATTATGCATTGGAAATATAAGGAAACCAAAAAAATGCCCATCTGCGACCATGTTCATCTAAATTTTGAGTTACAAGTTTGAAGTTGTTGAGTTTCAAATATGACCTTAAACATTATTTTGGGTTCTACAGTTGGTTTCATAGAAAAAGAACAAGAGTTATAGAATGGAATTTATATTCTAAGGAATCTCTATAGTCAAATGTTGGAAGTTGTTATGTGGCGCCGTCTCTGGTTGGGAGAAAAACTAAACGACCAAAAAGGCGGAAAAATTTAAATAATAAGCTTAGTTTAAGACAGGAATTATGAACTTTTTATACGGATTTCTTTCTTTCACCAAAGAGCCAGCAAACACATTTATATATAAAATACATATAAACTATGTATAAGCTTTATATAAAACTGGAAGAAAAATAAGAGATATTTAATGTCAGGATGTCAGCAATTTTCAAAATAATATATAATGTCAATTAAATGTAAATTCTTCTACATGAATATATATACGTTTTATGTATATTTTATGTAATATTTACATAAAAAATACTACCTAGTTGTAAAAGCGTTGCGATGACCAAAATGGCAGCTATACTCGAGCATAATGTAATTATTATTATGTAAAAAATTATTTAAGCAGTTTCATACAAAAAATGGAAAAACTACATTTTACGTGCAACTGTATCTTTTAATTATATTTAACTTCATTCTTGCACGAACTCGTTTTTACCTGAACTGAAAGCCGACAGTTTATTATGATATACTTGCTTGAAAAGTGTCCCTTAACCGGATTCGAACGTTTGGGAGTGGGCGTTGCAAATTCCGAAATGCGACATGTGTTTTCATTGTCTCCGACATTGTACCACTGCGCTAATCTGTAACATCCCTTTTTTATTTCGTACTTCGTAACTTTGCGCTGTTTCGCGTTATTAGTTTAAATTTTGTTTGATTATACCGTTGAGTGAAGTCTTATTCAATAATTATACCTATCTTTAACTTTATGTTAAAAATGACCAGGATTTAATTTATTTTATATTATTTATTTTCTATATAAATTAGACGCATTTTAGTCGATACGGATCTAATATTAAAGGTACGTGAACTACAATTTTTGGCGTTATAGAAAACACGTGCGTGCGATTACTTATGTGGCGCAAATAGAAGCGGACTTTATTTTCGACCATACAATATATGCAATCATAATTTCTAATTATATTTACAGAAGTCATACATAAAAAATAAGTAATTTTACATATAATATTTTACATATAACGTACATAAATCTAATCATGTAAATATGACAGCAGATGAATTTCATGAGTGATATGTAATTATCTAAATGTATATATTATATGAATTTCTGTATACAGAATATCCGTAAGTTTCTATACTATTATGTAAAATATACGTAATTGTGTGACATACGGTTTATATAACTTATTAAAGAATACTTACATACTTGATATATAAAAAAGCATATGTAGGGGTATTTACTTCAATTTTACATATGTTGTATGTATATTTTATATGTGTGTTTGCTGGGGAGTATGTATGCGTTCACTTCGACCATAGAAAAAGAAGCAAGTTGACTTCGACTTTCATACATACATACTTTGAACTGTACACTATACGCAATTGGAAGGAATACGGACGATTTCAATGCATTATATGCGTAAAAGCTGACAAAGACAGATGCGGAGTAGGTACTTCTGTCGCCTTCTAGCTTGTTGCGGTAGAAAAGCAGACGATAGAGATACCTGCCGCAACGTATTTTTTTTATCTGACACCTGCATTTTATGCTCCGTGTCATCGTTTGTATGACCGTTGCGTGCAAAAGAAAAAGATAGAAATACCCAATTCGTTGAGGGTTGCCTAACTTGGCTGTGGCCTCAGTGTTACTTATGCGCCTTTCCTTACCAGTTGCTTATAGCGTACAGTTCAATGTATCAATATGACAGGAAACCGTCGGTAAAAAAGATGCCGCTTGTATAATCAACAATAGCGCCTCCTCCGGTTAGGAGAAACACTAAAATTAGCATTTGACAGGTTCCATATGAGATTACTGACCGTGGTTGTTTTCTAAATTGCCGAATTACTATGGAAAAAACATCAGATTTTTATTTTCAATTGATTCTTGATTTCAATACCTACTACTAATTTGTTTTTCTCCCATTACGATGATTGACGTTACACAACCTATAAAAAGTTACAATACAAGCTTTTTTTTGCTTCAATTTCATTGTCAAAATTTGTTATATAAAGCCAGAACAATATTTTCAAATTGCAATCAACTTATCAGTCATGAAGTTCTACGCATTCGCTCTTCTCTTAGCCTTCCTCGTTATTTTTGAGGTAAGTGAATATCATCTTTCACTAATTTATAGAAAGTAATCATTTTGTGCTCTAGGTTTCGGCCCAAGAAGAAGGCGAGGGTACCACTCCAAGTGGTGGCGAAGGTAAAGATAAAGGTAAAGGTAGAAGTAAAGGAAAAGGACAATGTGGCAAAGGAAAAGGGGGGAAGAAAGGAGAAGGTTCTGCAACAGGGGCTCCAGATGAATAGTAGTTTGACTGTAACAGAACACGTGATGTAATAAACCAAAGTTAATAACAAAATAAACCCGTAATTTATTTACTAAAGTGCACTGGAAATTTTGATGAGTTGCGTATTCACCAACATCGTCCCTTTTGGTTTCAAGGAAGGAAGGATCGTCGCCAAAATTTGGACCAAGCTATGACAGACCCAAAATGATGCCTAGGTATAGTCACAACAACTCTACCTCCCTTGCTCTTGCAAATTAGTGTCGGATTTAACCCCTTCACAACCAGAACGCCAACGGTGGCGTCAGAGCTACACTGCTGCTATAGTCCAGAGACGCCACATATGGCGTTTATTATATTTTAAGTTTATCATCGTGGAATAGTTTTCTATACTCGTTTAAAGCCTGGATTATAACATATGTCTATTGTGCTGAAATTTTTTTTGTATATATAGAAAAAAAATGATTTAAAAAATTTTTATTTTTGGCAAAATCTGGTATTATTTAGCGAACTGCGAAATTAAGCTTGGTCGTGAAGGGGTTAAGTCCGGGTCAAGCTGTATGTATCGACAAACACTTTTTTACATAATTAGATTAGTCTTATTGCGTTCTGGCTGGTCGAGTGTTGTCACCGATCGCCGAAAATTCACTATCAGGTAGTGGAGTGACCATAATCAAAAAACCCTATCGAGTAAAAATATTGGAACAACGCGCACGAGTTAATACAACACTTACAAGCGTAGTGGGATGAGAGGATCGCGGTCAACACAGGTGTGGCAATGGTCAGAACCTTATGAACTATGTAATAACATAGATTCTAGATTCTGGATTACATTCGGATCTATTGTACTACCTTTCTGACTAGAGTCGTCCGACCCCGCAACGTCACTCAAGCCATCCCATACGTGAGATGAACCTGAGGATGCTGGAAGGGGAAGCGGATCTAAGCATAACCATGTCTGGCCAAGATATATCCAACATGAATCGTCTTAGTCACAATGTATGTGGTGTGCTGTTTAGTCGTCCATGCGGTTGTTTAGTTTAGAGTGCCCAGAAAGTATGCCCACAAGTAGTCGCAGGTTCTTTCTTGATAGCCATGTGCAAAAACGCGCCAGGCTAAGAGATGGTCCTCTGAAGTAGTGGTGGCAAATTTAATTTTTTTCGTATTCGAATATTCGTTAAAAATATATTCGAATATAGAATTATTCGAATTCGAATAATAGTCAGAAAAAATTCGTTTTATTCGTTGTATTCGTTTTATTCGTTTTATTCGTTGTATTCGTTTTATTCGTTGTATTCATTTTATTCGTTGTATTCGTTTTATTCGTTGTATTCGTTTTATTCGTTTTATTCGTTTTATCGTTTTGCTCCTTTTATTCGTTGGACTAGTTTTATACTACCTACCTAGTAGAGCATTCTCCAATGGATGTTTCATTTAAGCATAAACAATTGAATAGTAAATTACTTGTTACTGCTCCATTAAATTTAAGACACTTATTGCAAATTTTGTGAGTAGCTACCGCATCACTCGTATTCTTCACGAAATATTTCCACACTTTACTCATAAATCACAATAATGTAGTTGTCTAGGGTGAGAAATAATTTGAACTAAATTAAAAATTTTATTTAAATGCTTAGATAATCCTTTAAAGGAATAAATTATCATCAAAGGCGGGTAAAAAGCATAAACTTAAATAAACAAAGTCCAAGCTTCACAATACCATGAAAATAATTCCAGTTAAAATCACCCTGCGTGGTTGAGGATTATTGTAGGTAATGTTTAGAGAAACGTGTTCACTGATTTACCGAAAACCTTTTACACTAACAAACAATAAATTACAGTTCATTACGACTTGCAAAAGGGTGTTATTGAATAGTGAATGACTTTAAGCTGACAGAAAAGAAATGCTGAAATAGCTATTTACAATACGAATATTGTACCTACAACGTTTTATCTACTATTCATAAAATATTGTCGGTCGAAAGAAATTTGTAAATGAGAAATAATTCCATGAAATGAAAAGTAGGTAGTAGGCCTACCTGCCGTCTGTCATCTCTCAATAATAAACCAACGAAGTTCTCTTTTTTCTTAATTTAACAATTTTCTTTGTTCTGGCCATTATTCGTTTTATACGTTTTATTCGTTTCATTCGTTTTATTTGTTTTATTCGTTTCATTCGTTTTATTCGTTTCATTCGTTTTATTCGTTTTTATTCTTATTCGAATAGGGATATTGTTAAGTATTCGAATAATTTCCGATTATACATTCGAATATTCGAAAAAAATTGCCACCACTATTCTGAAGGCCTCTCTCGCATGACGACATCTAACATCAAGTTCCGCTTCAGTCTCTTGAGTAAGTTGCTTACTGTTGATACTGTAAGTGGAAGAGCCGACTCTGGATCATATAACATCTGTTTTGTGTGGGCAGTCGGCTTTCCCATTGCCTTTCGTTCCAGCATGCCCTTTAACCCATACAAGCTCGAGGGTGTTGCTACTTGCTCTAGGTGCATGGTGATAATCGGAATCGAATCTAGAGGTAATTTTAAAGTGACCAAAGGTCAGCAGAGCAGGGCAGCCTTGCTGTCACTGGAAATTCTAATAGTTTTGTTCTTTATGTTATGTATAAGAACTTTTCTTGCACTAAGCGCTAATACTACCAATTCTGGCTGGAATACAAAAGAAAATTTGCCTAGTGGTTGAGTACTATTGAAGTTCAGTCCTTTGGAGTAAATACCAGTGTACCAGTACTCATATGTCAGATTGGGATGCCACTTCCGCTTCAAAGAAGATGTGGCACTTTTCCCCTAATATTTGAGTGAGTCCGACCGCTCTTCTAGGATAAGCAGTCGCTTAATTGCCTCGCCTGGAATTCGAGAGTGGTCCACTTCAATACCTCTACTGTTCAACAACCCTTTATACTCAGACGGCCTGCTCTCTCTGGGAGTTATTGGTAATGCGCTTGTGCACGCAAGGCGCACTAGTCTTTGCACATGATTGAGAAGATGGTTGTGGAGAGTCTGGTTCCATACCACCAGACTCCATAATAGAACATGGGTCTAATCACAGCAGTGTACAGCCTTTGGGGATGGCCCCCAAAGTCCTCCAATTTACATAGCGAAACTTAAACAAAATTTCATTGAAATCTAATATAAATACGTAATTTTGTCATTACTAATAGCGACGTTGAAAAATTTGGACGCCCAAGGGTTAGTGAAGAGAGTGTTGAGCGAGTGAGAGAATCTTTCAGGCGTAGTCCGACGAAATCAGTTCGGAAGGCTAGCCGTAAATTAACAATTCGCGTGACGACTGTTTGTAAAGTTTTACCGAAACGCTTTTACAACTACGTCCGTATCGTTATCAGTTATTACGGGCTCTAAAGCCTACAGACCATGGTTTTCTGCCAAATGATACGAAAATGCGGCCGTAAAGTGATCCAATACGGCCGCTGCCAAGGCAACCTCATACGAAAATGCGGCCGTAAAGTTATCTGATACAACCGCTGCCCAAGGGCAACCGCCAAAGTAACTTAGCAACGATCTCGAATCAAGCGGCTTAGTTGTCAAACGTCACGCACTTAGCAGAAAATAAAGAATTGTTTTATCCATATGGACAGAAACATGTAATATTTGCCTCGCCCGTCAAGTGTCAATACGGTCTAAACCGCCAGCCGCGGCCGTATTGACGTCCTTGACGGCCTCGATAAATAATAGTTATTTGTGTATCAAGGTTGTAAAAGTGATCTTTTTTGGCCGAATCTGATGATCGCAGCCGAGGCGAAAGCCGAGGCTAACAAATCAGATGAGGCTAAAAAAGAACTTTTAACCGAGGTGTACACAACATTTTTTAGATGACTATCACAAAAAGATATAAACTTTAATTTAAAAATCAATTTCATAATTTTGACAGTGACAGTTACCTGACAACATGTCCCTTGCAGAGTGATTGTAACGGCCGTAAAAGTGATTGTAGCGGCCGTAAAGTAAAGTAAAAGCGGTTGTAAAGTAAATGCGGCCGTAAAGTTGTTTATGACAGATGTCAAAAAAAAAGTTATACTTTACGGTTTTCAAAAGATACGTAAAACAACTATTTATGTAATAACCGCCTAGAAATAACTATTACGTGCCAACTTTCCACATGAAATGTTGTTGCACGACGTTTTTCTGGATCATGTTGTTTTCAGTGATCTGCGCATGTGGGACTCAGAAAATTCTCACGAGATGGTACAATTGCAACGAGACTCCCCTACATTGAATGTTTTGTCCCCCATATCTTCGCGAAAAGTTTTTCGGCCTTTTTTTTTGGAGAAGCAACTGGGAACTGGTCCTTCCTATCTTGATACTCTACAACTACGGCTACTTCTCCATATTGGTAGAAGACGAACCAAATAACTTGATTTGGCAGCAAGATGGTGCACTGCCTCACTGCCATAACGACGTACGCGATTGGTTGAACGTCACTCTACCATGTGATTTCTACCTGTTGATAAAGGATCGTGAGTGTATATGCCTCCACTACCACCTAATCTACCCCATCTACAACTATATCACAAATACTAATCAACGTTGGGGAAGACCTGGACTATCGACTTGAAGTGTGACGAACGGTGCTCACATTGAACACTTGCTTGTAAGCTGGTAGGTATAATAATCATAGCTCCAGTTTGGAAGTATTAGAAAGAGATAATAATAACATAGGAAAATAATGTCTAAACAGCAACTCGCAGACGAGTTACACAAACCGGCAAGGAAAAACCCTCTAAGAAGAAGAACCTTAATGAAAGGTTTCGATGGTCTCTGGAAAAGTGGATTTGGGTGAATTTACTCAATACGCTAATCAGAATAATGGCTTGAAATGCATACTGATAGAAAATTTTCGTTTTTGTAAATTTCAAAAACTGAAAACCTCAGGATTTAAAAATTTAAGAAACTCGTCAAACTTAATCATTGAAACGCAGGAAACTCATCACCCATGAAAGTCAGAGTGAAAGTGATTTAATCCTAGAATCTCTATGATTTCGAACCTTTGTAATATCGAAACTGCCTTTAAATCCCAAAATTTGTTATAAGTAAATTGGAAACAATGAAGGTTTTTTCGAAACCCCCATATCTTTTCTTTTCTTGATTAAGTTTGGCACAAAGCGAAATTGGAAATCCTGTCGGTTTCGCCACAGTTTAGGCGACTTGCGGGTTTTATTCCACACAAAGAGTAGGTACTTCGTACATTGTATAGAATTGTATAGAAAACAGTCAAACAATTACCTTTATCGATACTTTCAAACCAACTGGAAATTATCGCGTTTTGATTAAATTTCCGTTTCTATAAAATGCCTTGGCCATAAGAAAAGAGTCAACTCAGTTCATTTGTTACTTGGCGAAATGAAGTACGGTGGTTTAATCGTCTGTTTATCTGTAGTCCTGCTCGCATCGGGAGCATGTAAGTGACCATTAAGAGAAGATTTAATTAGCGAAACATTTTTTTTTTTTTTCAGATGGCACCTTTGACGTAAGTCGCGTTTCTTGAAGTTCTGAAAATAGGGGTAATAACTGTTTTATTTCTAACAGATTTTTAAAGGATGGGGTGTTGATTTTCAAGAATCAGCAGGAGTTGGTGGTGTTGGATATGGTAAAGGATTTCGTATTGGAAATCCCGATACGAGTGGACGTGCACGTGCAGATGATTATTCCAGTGGTACTGGTGCCGGTGTTGGAGGAACTCTCAGCTTGGGACCACTCGGAAGTGTTAACGTAGGAGTTGGTGTGGGTGCTGGTGGTCGTAAGCCAACTGGAACTTACAATCAGGGTGTCCCTGGTGGTAATTACCATGGTAACCAACCATTCGTTCCTGAAAACCACATGTACTAACTGTGTACTTATTCTTTATAACCGCTTTAGCACTATAGTCAAAATGTCTAACAACTAATAAATGACTTTCTGCAGTATTATCTACTACCTAACCCTTAATCATCACATAAAAACAAAATGTTTGCTTTGTACATGAACGCTGGCTGGATCAAAACACGGCAAGGAAAGCACTATGTGTCTCTTACGAAGAAATCTCTTGGGTTTTTTGTCCTTCTGATGAACTTCTTCTTCTTCTTCATAAATTAGTATGGAATCGCTTCTTCAAACAGGATAATGTATTTGTCTTTGTCGATGACAGTTTCATACAGTTTGTGGAATTACGCTTGAAAGGTATTTCTGCCAAATGGGCTTTTGGTCGTTCGGGCAACCATCGTTGTCTGGCCCTCTCTATGAGGGTCGCCTGTGTGATATAAGGCGGAGTTAATTGGTGTTTAATTACCCATTTCTTCAGAGTAGTTTCATAGGCCTTGCTAACAAATTGGACCTCGATGGTTCGCGGGCTGCCAAATAGGTGGATAACGGCTTCCTGAAGTAGTTGAATCAGTACCGCACTGGTGACTTTTCATAGAGGCTTTATTATTTCCACTCGCTTGTTGAAGTGGTCTTGAAATTCAAGAGCGCGGCAATTTTCTGTGTCGGACCAATTCGATCTATACTCACACTCTTCTGGTTCACTATGTAGATATACATCTCGCCCAGCGACTACTATGGTTAGTATGTTTAAACCGTATGCATCAGTGGCATTTCCGGATGTACTTAATGATATCCTGACTGCTCGGCGACGAATAATAGTTACGGAACATCTTGGAAGGGGTTTTGGCTACTCCAAGACCACCGGCGGTAGGGTCGTCATTAGATAACGGGTGCGGAATGTAGTCCAAAGGTTAACACTCGGCACTGGAATAACCCTCTTCTAGACACTGTAGATGCGGTTATTGGTTTGCTGGCTTCGTTTATTGGTACCTGCCAATATCCTAGTTTTAATCTAGAGTGGCGATATACCTGGATTCCCTTGATTTTACTAGGATTCTCTGATCAAAGGGCATCGTTTATGCTTAACTTATTTACCTGGCTGTATTTTCAGGACGATTTCTTTACCAACACGATAGGAGAGCTCCGTGGGCTTTGTAACGTTTCTATCACCCCATCCTTTTAACATTTGATCCACCTCCTCGTTGATAATCTGCTGGATGACTGAATTTCTAGAACTCGGGTTCCTTCAGCTAGTTGGACAGTGACATTTCTGCTGTGGATAGGTAAAATAATCTGCTGCTTTAATATACTTATTTAATATCTTTGTTCCTATACGAGCGAATGATCACGTCGATGATCTTCGGTGTTATGGTTCTGGATCGGTAACTGGGGGATCGAGAAGCTGCTGGGTTCACTTCTTGTCGAGGACGGTTGAGGACCTCTGCGATACCCCCACTGGCGAAGACCGATGCTCGAAAGCCTAAAGGGGCAGTCTCACAAGAGGACTCCTTTTTTATCACTAATGGAACAAAATAATTTGAACTGGCCTGTGCATTTGCTCCACTGGTGGCCACTCTCGTCTCGCGCATCTCCTATATACAATTTCTCTTCGGTGGGTATTGGAGATACCTGATGGTGCCCGAGCTCCGATAGGATGGTTATTTTAAGGTATAGGTGTGATCTGTACCGGTGCAATCGGACTGTGACTTCCACTGGTCCATGTAGCAGCTAGTTTCGGCTCAAAATATACCCTTGGGCTAATAGCAGAGGCTCTGGTTTGTCTTCGGAGGTAATTCCAGCAATTCAGGTAAGCTGACGCATATAATATTTGTAATCGGTTCTCATATTTTCTTAGATACGATCTAATTGGCTAGCACGGGACATCAGGCCATATATTTTCCCAGAGTCAGAAACTTTCCCGTTTTTACGAAACAACTAAATTTTAGGGAAGTTAAATAAATGCCTTTTAGATGTTTATTGTGTGTTTTGATACTTCCTCCTGATCATAGTTCAATGCCAGTGTATTCTTGTCTTTTGCACAATAGGGGGACCTACTAGGCGATTACCATCACGTGCCAAGTATGGATGGGTTTTGCCGGGTTGTTTAAATTGCACCGCGTTTATTTAAATTGGAGGGAAGGTCCAGTTTAACTGCCATTTTTAAATTTTTTCCTCTATGGTTTAAATTTTGTAACTGTAATGTGAAGTTAGCGTGGGAACTGGGGGTAAGAACATTACACTTTTAAAGAAATTGAACACACACACGCTAAAATGCACAAAAATTTTACAATAAAAAAAATGAACACGTGCTCCTGAATGCAAAGGTGGTCAAAAGATCTCTCTCCCATCTCCTGATTTTCACCCACGTTACTTTCAAATATCCCCACCCCTTTCTATGGCTGTGTCTCCACTCACGCTCTGACTTCCCGCGGTTTCATTCAAATCCGGACATTTCACGGCCTTGACACAAACCATCTGCTAATTAAATATTCTAGGTATTACAAATGAAATAATATAATTACGTTCCGGTCTTGAGACAAGCCGTCTACTAATTAATTATTTCAGTATTCAAAGTGACTATAATTTGAATCGAATTAATTACTACCCGTTAACAGATAAATGATTAATATTAATGGAGGTTGCACGGGTTAATTCAAGTTGAAGGATTAAACAGGATTCTACTAAAACTGTTGTAGTATCCACAGTTGGGTTACCTATATTTTTAAGATCCGACAACATGTACAAAAATTTGAAAAGCATCGGCAACGTCGATACTTTTGTTTTTACTCGTAGGTCCATCTGGCGGAGGGTTTTGTGTAAGGGGTCTTCACCTTAACTTTCAGCATCATCTTAATTCAGCCCGTGAAGTAGTAAACATCGTTTGCAATTTGTTTTATTTGGGTGACGCCGTTTTTGGTGCTTTATCTGCAGGTGATATGTTTTTGATTAATACGATTACATCTGGATAATTGAATCGCATTGCTTGTTATTATAAACTGGTCTGACCCTGAATTTTGCATTTTCTTCGCTCTTCAACGTGATTGTTCAATTAATTTGAAACTCACATCGGAAGCGTTCGTTTACATATGTTGTTGTCGTGTGTGGAATAGTAGATCTATCTATGTATTATCCACTTGTTTCCATATTAAATATGTGTTTGAACTTATGGCATTTCCGACATTTAATCTAATATGTTAGCAAATATGAAATATGCGATATTGAGCAACAGACGACAATGGGGGAATACTCAAGTCTGGCTTGACTCAATTTTTATTATGTCTTTATTATGTTTTATGATATTTCTTCTGCCATTTATTTGTGTGTTTATATTTCTTCTGCTATTTATTTGTGTGTTTTTATGATTAATTGAGGGACATTCCAAATGAGTTTAAATTGAACATATGTATTAACTATTTGTAGATAAACAGGAAAGGATGGCTCTATTGTACTCGAAACCGTACCTAACTGTATCCTTTGTGTATTTTTACCTGAAGTTGAACCCTTTTGTAACTTGCGTACATTTTTATCTTTTTAAACTTTCTTGACCTTTTATTATAATATGCAATGTATTTGATTTTGATTGCTCAATTTGATTATTTTATTGTGTTATTTTACCAACTGCTGCATACAGTATTTAAAGATGATCGAAGGGTATCAACAATGAAATTATAAATGTTTTGTCTTGATATTATTTAACAGTCTCGTTGCTATAATTGTAATTGATTTGATGTCATGTATGTAATTATGCCAAAGGAGGAGTTTTTTAGTGTTTTCACTTTTTCTCCTCCGAATCGTCGAGTGACTGTAAATAAATGAATTATTTTGGTATAGTTAATGGTAGTTTTGATTCTCCTTCCCGATCATAGTTCACGACCAGTGTATTCGTGTATTCGTACCTTTTACACGATAGAGGGCCTGTTAGACGATCATAAGCTTGTGTCATTTTTGGGTTGGTTTGTTTTGGGGGGAAAGTTTAAATTTTGTCGGCCATTTTTAGGGTTTAGCCTCCATTTGAATTTTTATATAAATGGTTAGGGTGAAGATAGCCTTTGCGAATGAGTGATATAAGGGCTGGGGGGGGGGGGGTACATTACACTGTTAATAAAGAATTATCTTAAAACGGTTAATCAGGAATATTGTAGAACGGTTAATAAGGAATTCTCAGGAATTGTCTTCGTAACAGTGTTGCCACACGCATTTCTTTTTCCGTAGTAGATTCGCGAATGAAAGCGGGGTAGAACAAGGTGGTTGCGGGGTAGGAGAAATGGAATTTAAGTTTGTTTTCACGTTTGTAAAATAAAAAGTAGAACATATTTCATTAATTTTAGTTTATAAAAGCACAGATAACTTTAACTGTTATAAAAGATACGTTTATTTCATCGCGCTGGTGAGTAGTTCGTTTTACAGTGACCTTTAAAGTCATTGTAGTTCATTTCTTCACTCGACGGATTTGTGTACTCGGCATCGCCTCGTACGCAAATTTTCCCTTTCGTAAAAAATATAAACTTTATGCACTTGTTTCAAAAATAAATATTTCCAAATAACATACGATGCTACAATTCAGATATTTTTTATTTGAATTCGTAAATAACGAGCGGGGTAGATTTGCTTGGGGGGAGCGAGAGAGCAAAATAGTGTAAAAAAGGGGTAGAAAACCCGATTCGGAGTAACTGTGGCAACGCTGCTTCGTAAGGCCTGGGTATGTTGTTGCACGTTAGTGGGGAAATCATGAAGAAGGGATGGATGCGCATTGCATATTGTTACCAATGAACTCTAATTACCTATTTAGAGTTCATTGTTTGTTACTACAGTGACTCTATTACAAACAGTGACGACAAGCAGCGATTAGCTCCACCCATCCGCCATTAGGAGGCAAAATTTTGGGCGCGTTCTATGAACTCAACGGTGGTATCCTAGCAACGTTCTAAATCCAAATAAAAATCACACGCTGATCAAAGGTAAACACAGTCAGGCCACCATTACGATGCAAAATATACCACGGCCAATAAAAATCGATACATCGCTTGTCGCCACTGTTTATAATAGAGTCACTGTAATTGTTACTCGCCGGTCCTGCCCTCTCTTAAGCTAAATTTTTAACATTAATAAAGGTTTCTGTATAATGTTACCTTAAAATGAATGTTTATTAAAATTTGTACTTATCTACACACCAACCAGTATGTTACTCATTTTTTCTGTCCAATGATGCTAAGATAATGCCAAACGATACGAAAATGCGGCCGCTGGCGCTGCCAAGTGAACCTCATTATACGAAAATGCGGCCGTAAAGTTATCTGGTACAACCTCCTGCCTTTTCTTTTCTCTATGACCTCTGCAAGGGGCAACCGCCAAAGAAAAGATCTCGAATCAAGCGGCTTAGTTGTCAAACGTCACTTCAAAGTCGTCACGCACTTAGCAGGAAATAAAGAATTTTATTGTTTTATTCACATGGACAGAAAAATGTAATATTTGCCTCGCCCGTCAAGTGTCAATACGGCCTAAGCCACCAGCCGGCCTCGGCTTCGCTTCAGCCGGCAAACCGCGGTCGCGGCCGTATTGACAGTCTCGATATAAATAAATAACTATTCTACGAAATATAAAACGTCAAAGTTACCTTGATGTTCTACGTAGGCGTCGATAATCAATATTTTAGCTATTATTTATAGGAATCACTATTTTGAGGGGTTTAGGAAAAAAAGTGTGTTATAATTTATACACGGTGGAAAGTAAATTTATGGTCGGCGCTCCTG
This sequence comes from Pyrocoelia pectoralis, assembly GCA_036250285.1. Classification (NCBI taxonomy): domain Eukaryota; kingdom Metazoa; phylum Arthropoda; class Insecta; order Coleoptera; family Lampyridae; genus Pyrocoelia; species Pyrocoelia pectoralis. The sequence goes on from CM070083.1 coordinate 6,917,355, forward strand.
CTGAAATCACTTTCTTTTCCCTCTTGTCTAATAATTAAATATTTTGGATTCAGAGTGCGTTTAAATAAAAAGAATTGTGTTTTTTGGTGTTTTTAAAGTTCACGGAATACATAAACCTTCGTGTAAAATAAAAACTTTTATCGATTTATTGATTATTCGAATATTTAATATGTTGTCGCCTTTATTTTTCTGTCTGTTTGTGTTGAACTTTGGTCAAATACGGTAGCACACATAAAATACACGTCTCTAACGGCAGGTACGTTAAATCAAGTGAGTACATTTGCATAATTTTTAATTTTCAGTGCAACCTGGTATTAATCGAAATGAAAGATTTCATATTCGTCACGTGGCTCTATTTCCAAATATTGTTAGTTCAGTGCGATATTTTCGTTAATAATTTTAATGGATCGTATGCGACAGTAAAAATGTGTATTCAAAAAACTATAAACCACTTATTTTCACCAAATGACACCTTGAGCTTGATCTTAAATAGTGATTTATGTGAAGATGCGATTTTTGAAATGATCACTATGCGTCCGTACATTGTTTTAAATGTGGACGCTATTAATGATGTTAATAAATTACAGTATGATGGACAGTTTATAATATGCCCAAAGGATGTACATTCTCTAAATCGCACAATACATGGTGCACATGAAATTGTACGAAGCAATAAGAGAGGTATGGGTAATTCTAAAATTCTGGTTATTACTAGGCCGACCAATGCATCATTGATATTTGAGATGTTTTGGTTTTACGGAATTAATAATGTGATTATTTTGGTTTATGAGCAAGGAATTTCGAAATTGTTGACGTGTAATCGATTTGCTTCCGAAAACGAGTGCGCAGGAACTGCAAAATTAGTCATTCATCAAGATTGCGAAGAACAATTGTCTCTTTCATTTACAAATATGATACATCAAATGAATCAATGTCCTGTTATATTCGTTACAGGGGGCGTAGGGGATATGCTTTCATATCAAAAATTTCCCGCTACTCTTGCTATAGAGTATATCTTCAAAGAACTATCATACCTTCTCAACGCCACCTTTCAACGTCGCTTTGCGAGTTTGGGCAAGCCACAACTTGATTTGTCAAGAAACCCAAGAGTGATTGCAATATCATGTACGCCACTCAGGCTATATGATTATTACACAATAACTGAACCATTAATAAGAACAGATTATCTATGGATGGTACCCAAAGCCAAACAAATTTCTAACCTGAATGCCTGCATGCAAATCTTTAATTATGATGTTTGGATAACAACAAGCGTCGTATTTATATGTGCGTGGTTAATGTGGTTTTTAATTATATCTTTTAATGGAGGATTTACATTTGATAAGTTATGTATTTCTTTCTTAAATGTCTGGTCACTCACTATTTTTGGTAACGTAGCACAATTTCCCAGATTTAGATCACTTGCTTTACATATTCTATTATTGTTTTATTTAATTTACGCTATAAACATGCAGTTTGCCTTCACCTCAGATATGTCAACTGTTCTTACAGCACCACGGTATAGTTTTCAAATACGGAACTTGGAAGACTTGGCAGATTCTCAGCTACCCATATATGCTGATGATACTGTTGAAAGGCTTTACTTCAGCAAGAACATGGGTCCATTTCCCCAGCACACCCCACTCCGAATTTCGAAATGAAAATTTGCACACGAATTGTGCTCGTTTTGTGCTCAATTGTGCCCTTAAAATTTCGTTTTGTGCTTCATCCCTTCCAGAGATATCATCAATAAACTTTGGGCGGTGCTGGGGAAATGCGAGCGCACCCCACTTCGAATTTCAAAATGAAAATTTGCACACAAATTGTGCTCGTTTTGTGCTCAATTGTGCCCTTAAAATTTCGTTTTGTGCTTCATCCCTTGCGGAGATATCGTCAAAAGTATGGGCGGTGCTGGGGAAATGCGAGCACACCCCACTTCGAATTTCGAAATGAAAATTTGCACACGAATTGTGCTCGTTTTGTGCTCAATTGTGCCCTTAAAATTTCGTTTTGTGCTTCACCCCTTCCAGAGATATCATCAATAAATTTTGGGCGGTGCTGGGGAAATGCGAGCACACCCCACTTCGAATTTCGAAATGAAAATTTGCACACGAATTGTGCTCGTTTTGTGCTCAATTGTGCCCTTAAAATTTCGTTTTGTGCTTCATCCCTTGCGGAGATATCGCCAAAAGTATGGGCGGTGCTGGGGAAATGCGAGCACCCCCCACTTCGAATTTCGAAATGAAAATTTGCACACGAATTTTGCTCGTTTTGTGCTCAATTGTGCCCTTAAAATTTCGTTTTGTGCTTCATCCCTTGCGGAGATATCGCCAAAAGTATGGGCGGTGCGGGGGAAATGCGAGCACCCCCCACTCCGAATTTCGAAATGAAAATTTGCACACCAATTGTGCTCATTTTGTGCCGTTATTTCGTTTTGTGCTCTTTTCCTCCTAACAGATATTAAGGGTGGCAGTGGAAATGGCAGCCCCATTGCGCACAAATTACCATCATTAGTGCTCTCACCTTTCAATAGATATTACGGAAACTTACGGGTGAAGTTGTCGAAATGGAAGCCCTTTCTATCTGGAATTTCTAATTGAAACAGGTCTCAATCTTTTATATATACTATACAGGGTAGACCATTTTAAGTGATACACGCAAATATCTCGAAAAGGACAATTTTTTCCAAAAAATGTTTCGGACGAAAGTTTTGTGGCTTTGAGGGGGAAAGATGATTACATTATCAATTTAATTGTAGCTGGCGCCACTTTAGAGATTTCATCATGGCGGCCATTTTTTTAAATGGGAGTTGATTTTTCTTTCAAAATGAAAGTTGTAGCTAGCAATAAGACAAATACAACAGTTTTTTGTGTTTTTTCATCGCATCATTTTTCAGTGAGGTACGGTGTTACAAAATGTATAAATTAAGTAAAGTTTCCACCTCCATAGTATACTTATTTTGTAATTCTGCACCTCTCGCACTATTCAAGTACTCCGAATAGTAAGAGACAAGGGGACTCACGCTAATCAAGCACCCCAAAGGGATGAAAACCCCGTCACGTCCACGTCGTTCATCCTGGGTAATGCTAAGCAAGGGAAAATGCGTGTCAATCAGCCTGGACCTGGTTGACTATCAAACAAAATCGGTCCAGATAACGGATAGGAACAACACAGAGAGGGGAGAGAAATGCAGAGTGGTGTGGAGTTACAAAATACGTACACTAAGGGGGGTGGAATTGTGGAAACTTTTACCCGTGCTTTTACTTAATTTATAAACTTTGGAACACCGCACTTAACTCAGTGAAAAATGATTAGATTACAAAAAACCAAAAACCATTGTATTCGTCTTATTGCCAGCTACAACTTTCATTTGGAAAGAAAAATCAACTCCCATTTAAAAAAATAGCCGTCATGATGAAATCTCTTAAGTCGCGCCATCTACAATTAAATTGATAATGTCATCATCTTTCCCCCTCAAAGCCACAAAACTTTCACCTGAAACATTTTTTGAAAAAAAATCTCCTTTTCGAGATATTCGCCCTTAAAATGGTCTACCCTGTATTTTGTACTCATTTATGCTGCATACTTTGATACTTCTATTGCCTACCTTTCCCTAAAGTAGACTCTTAAAAGTTTGGGTGAGATGCGTTAAGCATTCATTTTTCATAAAATGTTAGCTTTTAAAATTCAAGTGCTTAACATTAGTAAGGACGAGACGGCACACCACATACTTTGTGAGTGTCTCGCACTTGTCCAACTGAGACGATCCATATTGGGGGAATCCTGGCCAGACATTTGCACCTTATCCTTCGGTAGGCCTGCTTTTTTGTGATCTACCCAGGCATCATCCGTGCATCTACCCCGTAATAATAATAATGATAATAACAATATCACTAATAATAAAAAATTAGAAAATATTTAATAATAATATATAATAATAACAGAAATCTCAAAAACAGAACAAAAACAGATATCTTCTAAGTTAACAATAAAACAAAATATAAACAGGAATTTTCTAAAAAATAAAAAAACAACCAGTCCTTTAGTAAATAAAACCATAATAAAATGAAATATAAAATATAAAATAAACCACCATAAAAACAAAAATGATCCCTCTACAGTGTAAATAGATAGAATAAATACAGGGTGCCCAGAAATGAAGGTGCCAAACGAAAATCCCAGTTAGTAGACATTATTTTATGCCGATTTAACTTAAATTACCTTAGTCCAAAAATGCTTCTTAAGCGAGGTAGAGCTCCTTATAGATGGTGCCATGAAGTACTTTTTTTTGTAATATCTCAAAAACGTTTCGATCGAAGATGTCCAAACTTTGCACAATGACTTACCTTCTGATCACACATGGGTCGCTGTAAATAATACTTCCTTGCTCCGGCCATTAGCGTCTCATGTGGGAGGGGCCGCAGACATTTTGGACTGTATTTTTTTTACATTTATTTTTTTGACATTTTTTGTGTCAATCTCTAGGGTCTTTTCTAAAAATAATGTGCTCTTGTTTCAAATCGTTAGGATGCACCCTTCTCGAGAAAAATAAATTTAAATAAATTACTAATTTATTAATTTATTTAACTAATTACTCTTATATCAAGTTATATAAAAAACAACAAATTTTACAGTAAGTGCTCTAGATGACAGCCACCTGTTTCAATATATATTACAAAAAAAAGTACTTCATGACACCATCTATAAGGAGCTCCAGCTCGCTTAACATACATTTTTGGACTAAGGTAATTTGGGTTAAATTGACGTAAAATAATGTCTACTAACTGGGATTTTCGTTTGGCGCCTGCATTTCTGGACACCCTATAGAATAGAATAAAAAAATAAATATACAGAAACCCCACAAATGTATACAAATAAAATAAAATGAGATAAAATGAAAATAATAAACTAAACCTCGAACAATATATACAGAACTATACATGTAAAAAGGAAGAAAAACAAAATAAGCTAAAGCCAAATAAAAAAATTAAAACAAAACGAAGACCGTTTCCCATGAATATCACAAAATAAAATAAAAAAACTAAAAAATAACAAGGTAATATAATATACAGGGTGGTCCAACGAAAAGGTAACAGACGGGTTTCTGGGTAAAAATTTTTTTTTTTGAGAAATTCGAAAATAGCAATTTTTATATTAAGGGGGACAACTTTTTTCATTATTTACAACCTGAAATGATTTCATCCCTTAGCGCTGTGAGAACAACCCCTATCATTTAGATAGAGATGATGAGGTAAGTGATATGTCATTTGAAAGGTCTTTCTTTTCTGAATTCAGTGCACTAGTTTTTTTTAGTTTTTTTGTTTTTAACAAAAAAGTTGAAGTTGCAAACATGGAAAATGAGGAAAGAGTTTGATGCATTTAAAAACTAAAAAAAGCTCGGAAAGATCTATTGTTTTTTTTACAGAAGCTTTTTTTGTTAAAAATAAAAAAAACTAGTGTACTGAATTCAGAAAAGAAAGACCTTTCAAATGACGTAGTTTTGTTCTCACAGCGCTAAGAGATGAAATCATTGCAGATTGAAAGTATGACAAAAGTTGTCCCCTTCCCCAGTAAACATTAATTATAAAATGACGTATATTTGACGTACTTTTTCGGTCATAATTAGTCAGTTACGTTACACCCCCAAATTCCGACGTATTATAGACGTCATTTCTGAACGTCTTTAATACGTGAGTTATATGACGGTATATATACGTAGTTATTTAGTAACTAAAATGTGATTTTTTTAAATGTTCAATATTTAGCATTTTTAATTAATTTATTTGAAAAGCGTGTACTTTCGCCGATTTAGAGATATTAAAATACGGTTTGCCTCAATCGACGTTGCCTTATTGTTTGATTACCTTCAATTTTTATTCCTTTAACCTCAACCAAAACGCAGTAATTCTGTATCTAATATTGATATCTGTCTTCAGCATCATAACTGAATGACACTCTAAAGCATTTTTGGTTTCTTAAACAATAAATCAATAATTACATTTGTTAAAGAAATGTCATTTATTCCCGCAAAATTATATTTATATCTTAAATACTCGTCTATGTCAAACAATAAATTAATTTCAAATTTATTAATTATGACGTTACAATTATCTTTAGGTAATTGGGACCAAAAATTTCCATCTGGAAAAATAGACATTCATATACTACGCGATATGCACGTCCTTCTCCCTTTCTCATAGTGTTCAACTTCAAATTACTGCACTTAGCAAAGTCTCGCTAGCGCAGATAGTTTACTTGTCTGACTACTAAACGGGCGACCGAAGTTCGAGTCCTACTTCAGGCAAAAGTCTTTTTCAGCATTAACGATCTCCTCCGACTCTACAAGAAGCGAAGGGGGGCTCTGGCGTAGGACCTACCGGAGCACACACAGTTGTCAAATATTCACAAGTATGACAAGATGGTCGGAGTGGTAAGATGTGGCCCAGGTCACCCCCCTTTTTTTTACTATGACTACGTCAATGATTTACGTCATAATTACGTCCCAAAATGACGTCATTGGGCTGTGACATTTACCCGTAATTCTGACGTCTTTTCCACCTCATGTTTTAAGGTCTCTGACGTAAAACGTGACGAACATTTCACGTCATTAAAACGTCCTTATGTTTGCTGGGTCGATATAGCAATTGACGCGTTTTTGTATTTCTCAAAAAAAAATTTTTAGCGAGAAACCCGCCCGTTACCTTTTCGTTGGGCCACCCTTGACAAATACACAACAGTAAACCGCAAACAAAAAAATAATGAAAATAATAGGTTTATTATTAATATTATTATTATTATTATAGTTCTGGGGGTGGTCCCAATAGGTTCCCGTACTGCGACCTTTTGGTCTATTGTGCTCCCCGGTGTTGTCTACCCTTCAAGAATACCTGTATCTTTCACAAAGTCCAGGATTTTAGTAGGGCGAATCTTCGTTACTTCCTCTTGTGTAATTTTTTCATTTCCAAGTAGGAGTTCCTTTGCCTTTATGAATGCCTCACATTGGCAAATGACGTGATGGGGCGTTTCATCTGCCTCACCACAACCCCTGCATATCGGGCTTTCAGTCAGTCCCATGTTGTGCAGGTGTTTGTTCATGCGACAGTGGCCCGTGACCATTTCTGTCGCAAGTTTTATCTTCGTCCTGCTTAACTTTAAGATGGACGTAGCTAGGTCCCCGTTTGGGGTTTCCAGGAAATAATAGGTTTACTTTGTAAATACTAAAAATTGGGGTCGCATTTCCCCAGCACCGCCCAAAGTTTATCCATGATACCTCTGGAAGGGATGAAGCACAAAACGAAATTTTAAGGGCACAATTGAGCACAAAACGAGCACAATTCGTGTGTAAATTTTCATTTCGAAATTCGAAGTGGGGTGTGCTCGCATTTCCCCAGCACCGCCCATACTTTTGGCGATATCTCCGCAAGGGATGAAGCACAAAACGAAATTTTAAGGGCACAATTGAGCACAAAACGAGTACAATTCGTGTGCAAATTTTCACTTCGAAATTCGAAGTGGGGTGTGCTCGCATTTCCCCAGCACCGCCCATACTTTTGGCGATATCTCCGCAAGGGATGAAGCACAAAACGAAATTTTAAGGGCACAATTGAGCACAAAACGAGCACAATTCGTGTGCAAATTTTCATTTCGAAATTCGGAGTGGGGTGTGCTGGGGAAATGGACCCCAAGAACATCCCCGATCGGAAACTTTATACCAAGCTACAAAACTCAATACGTAGTGTTACCACTCAGCACTATCACTTTTATCTGCTCCACTTACATCGTCACGGGAACTATGCGGTTATTACATCAGAACAAGATATGCTCAATGCAGAAATCGCACAGAAGAAGAAAGTTAATGCTTACGAAATAAGGGATAATTCAATGACTGGCGTTTTTACACTTCGCCTTCGCTTACTAATCGATCATTATTTCACAACTACCTTAAATACATTTATAAGTAGAATGATAGAAAGTGGAATATATGACAGGCGTAAAAATGATTTTTTTCGCAGAGATCGTGCAAAGAACGTTGTTGATACGATGCAAGAAAATGATGAACTGACCTTAAAACATCTGACTTTTATATTCAAATTGTTGGGATTTGGTTTGTTCACCGCATCTGTTGTGTTTTGCTTTGAACTTGTTTTGCATAAGTATCTGTAAATTTTTCTAATACTATGTAAGGAGATTGTTTTAATTGTATTTTTCTCTACACCGTTCCATAAATTATAGTGGATTAAGTGGTATTTAATTGCACTAATTTTCTGTATCGCACAGAAGATAAATTTTAACTACTAAAAATAGTCAAGATTAATGTTTTACTGTAGTTCATATAGGTACACTGTTTTACCTAAGGTTTACGTGTTATGTACATTAAATTGTTGCTTAAATAAATACTTAAAGGTTATTGTGTGCAGTTGTAGTTCTCTGAAATATATTTCAATTTTACCATCATTGATTTGTTTAGTAAGTTTTGTAAAATGTCCAGCAGCCAGCTAGGACAGCCTCTCTGAAGAATTATTCCACATATAATATGTTCAAACCAACTTTAGGCCAGTAATAATACCTAATATTGAAAAAGAAGTGTCACAATGTGACTTTTTGCCTCACGAAGACCAGGCCGAGTGAAAGGAGGTCTGCAAAGGGATGAGTGCGGCAAAAAGCAATTGTGACACATGTTTTTCATACTATTTTTTCTATTTCACATGAATTTACTTTAAAATTTTTAATAAATAATGATACATAAGTAATAAAATTGTTTTAGGGATTTTTTTTAAATTAAGTTGGCAATTCTGACATTTGACAATTCAAATTCAAAATTTCAAGTTGTAGTCATTATTGTTGTTAGTTTCTGAATTCAACAGATATTTTTTGTTTCAATTTATAAACTAACGTTTAAATATCCAAATTAACTGTAATGTAAAGTAAAATATAGTTGGTCCAGGGGATGTTTGCCGATGTATGAAATATACAAAAATATACGTCCTCACAATTTAGGTTCTTATTACGCACCAAAAACAAAGATAAATGCTACACTACTTGTTATACCAGGTGTTGATTCGGCCGCTCGGTAATAGCATCTTACATGTAAAATCTTTTCTATGCAATTTCTTGCTCCCCGAATTGTTTTAGAGCCAAAACATAAGAGTACAAAAGTGTTCAAAACAAAAAATGCTACCTCAATGGTATATTTTCTCCGACCAAAATTCTATTGTTATGTAAGAAAGAAAATGAAGAATTAAATGTTGAATTCATCTGTATTGAAATCTGTAAATGCTCAAAAAGACCGCCAAAAAAAACCAAGTATGTCATAAAATTCTTCATTTTCTTTCTTACAGTAGAATCTTGGTCGGAGAAAATATACCATTCAGGTAGCATTTTTAGTTTTGAACACTTTTGTACTCTTATGTTTTGGCCCTAAAACAATTAGGGGAGGAAGAAATTGCATAGACAAGGTTTTACATGTAAAATGCTATTACCGAGCGGCCGCATCAACACTCGGTATGCGTGTGTTGAAAGCTCAGAAATACGTTGATATAGGTAGTCTGTAAAATAAATGATTGCGATTTTAGGCTTAGCGCTTTATTTGGCGTACACATTCGTAGTTTGTATCTATTTCGTTCTAACACACAATATTTGGAAATAGAGAGAATGTAATGGAATGCTACGTTATCGTCGCCACGGATGGTGAACTAAGACAGACACTATAATAAATAATAAATTGAAGGAATATAACATATTTTCAATAGTTGTTACAAACACGCGAAAATAACTTTTGAATACCACTGTCAAAGGAATACAACAGACAATTTAGTCTTTAAAAAGACGCCTAAAATAAACATTACTATCTCCTTCTAACACACATGACACAAATACAGATGTTTTAAACGTATAGTGTCTGTCTTAGTTCACCACCCGTGGCGACGATAGTGTAGTATTCCATTCTCTCTATTTCCAAATATTGTGTGTTGCAACGAAATAGATACAAACTACGAATGTGTACGCCAAATAAAGCGCTAAGCCGAAAATCGCAATCATTCATTTTACAAACTATACCAGTTTAGTTTGTGTGTAGAAGCATAAGTTAATAAGTTTGTCTTAGCTTACGCTGTGTGGATACTAATTCTATGTTGACTTCGGTAGTGTTACCACCCCACTTCCACCGAATAAATTGTCATTTCTCATTATCATTCTTTGACGTTTGGTTGTTCCTCGTTTTTTTTTGTGTGTTAAATTTGTTATTGACAAACTAATATATTTTGTGACAGGTCATGAAAGTAGTTGCTGATTTAATATTTCATCTGGATTCATACACTTTGGACGGATAGAAGAGATCTCCTGGACCTTTGAGAAAG